>CM042257.1:48242694-48398960 GCA_023566225.1 Romanogobio albipinnatus | reverse complement strand
CACTTGTGCTATTCACTGCTCGTACCCCTGAAACACCCGGAGCTTCATCTGACGGTCCTGCTGCTCCATCAGATTCAGCGCTAACTACCACATCGCTTCTGACAGCGACTACGTCAGCATCATCTGAGTTATTTGACTTTTTTGCGGGACACGCACGGATTAAATGACCAGACTGCCCACAATTAAAACATTTCATTTTGTCAGTCGTTACGTAAATAATGTAATCGTACTCATCAGCCCGAAAATGCAGAGACACATCTACATCATCATCATCATTCATAATCATGTAAACGAAACGCCTAAACGAGACAACATGTTTTAATAAATGCGACTCACTGCTGATAGGGATCTTTTTAATGGGCGAGACCAGTTTTCCATAACGAGACAAAGCTTTAGCTAATATCTCATCACTTAAGAACGGTGGTACATTAGATAATGTAACTTTCTTTGAAGGTGTAGAAAGTGGCAACACAGGGATAAATAAACCATCAACAACTATCCCAGTTTCAACTAGTTCATTGGCCTTTTCAACAGTGTTTAGAAATACAACAGTAGCGTTATTCATCCTGGATGCAGACAGAATGCTATCATGCCCAACGACATCACCCACTGCCAGGCAGCATTTCTCTACACTAACCGCGGACGCCACTTTCACTCCATGACGCCGGGTCAGTGAACTCAAACAATGCAAACGCGGGGCCGTCATGCTCCCGATAAAACAGGTAGCAAGCGGCCCAAAAAAAACTATAACGTAAAACAACAACAACAACGCACACACACAAAAAACGAACAGAGAGAAAACAGTATAGAAAAAAAAGATTCACTCACAGAATCCACTCGCACCACTCAGTCCACGCTCACCCCCAACAATCACACCGGAAGTGAAGAGAGAGAGAGAGAGAGAGAGAGTGAGAGTGAGAGTGAGAGTGAGAGTGAGAGTGAGAGTGAGAGTGAGAGTGAGAGTGAGAGTGAGAGTGAGAGTGAGAGTGAGAGTGAGAGTGAGAGTGAGAGTGAGAGTGAGAGTGAGAGTGAGAGTGAGAGTGAGAGTGAGAGTGAGAGAGATTTAATAGGTTCACATAATTGTCAATAACACAATATTTTTTAACCACTTAATTTTTTCAATACTTGAAAATGAACAAAGTTGGGGGAAAAAAGTAGGCTGGTTTTCACCCATTTATATATATATATATATACAGGGCCGTGCACAGACATTTTGAGGGGCAGTGGCCCAAACCAAAATAACGGTAACTTGGGGGGGGGGTGTCATTGGGGGCGAGGATTGGGTGCTTGTCCATAAAAATTATCCATCTTACTCTTACTAGCCAATCAAAACAGTTTTGATCTAATTTTGTGTCTATCGAAAATAGTGATCTATGATTGTATTATGTTGAATATCAAAGTTTTTGTGTCTGTTTGTTAATGAGGGATTTGTGGAGTAAATGTTATAGCTTTTATTTTGAAGTAAAAAGATCAAATTAGACTCTTGGGGTAAGATGACCCAGCCATATTTGGCACAGAAGGCCCCAAGTGGCATGTTGTTACTGGTGTTATTGTTTTTAAATGTAATACCTATTGTAATTAACGGGGCTATTATTTAATATTTTCATGAAATAGATGTACATTTCAGGCATCTTCACTTTTATTAAAACGGTTAATTAATTGAGTGAAAATCTATTATGACAATTATTATGACATATCTTCAATTAAAATATGGGCAATTGAACAAGTAAATATTGATATGCTTGTACATAAGTCCATAAGTACAAACATTTCTAACCTTTCAGTTATCAGTTATTCAATTTTTCTACTAAATTGTCAAAATAACATTTTAAGTAGAATATTTTTAGTATTTTACATTAATGACACTTTAATGTAATATGAAATTATATGAAATTAGTTATATGAAATTAGGCCTATATATATATATTATTATTATTATTATTATTATTATTATTATTATTATTAAGCAGTCCTTCCAGAAAAATGCGCTTTTTTGTGATTGTTGCGGGCAAAAATCCTTGATTATGCGGCACGTTTTCTTAAAAATTGCAATTTTATGCGATAAAACTTGCAAAAACTGCGGTTTGATGAAAAAGAGAAAAAAAGCGAATATTTTTAATTGAATATTTAAGTTCTCATCTTGTTTTATTGAAGCCCTTAATAAACACACGGCCCAATTTGGACCGATTTCAAAACAATGCATCATGAAGCTTCAAAGCGTTATGAATCAGTGAGTCGATTCATGATTCGGATCGCGTGTCAAACTGCTGAAATACGTGACTTTGGCGATCCGAACCGCTGAATCGACTCACTGATTCATAACCCTCCGAACCGCTGAATCGACTCACTGATTCATAACGCTTCAAACCGCTGAATCGACTCACTGATTCATAACGCTCCGAACCGCTGAATCAGTGAGTCGATTCAGAACGCTTCAAACCGCTGAATCGACTCACTGATTCATAACGCTTCAAACTGCTGAATCGACTCACTGATTCATAACGCTTCAAACCACTGAATCGACTCACTGATTCATAACGCTCCGAACCGCTGAATCAGTGAGTCGATTCAGAACGCTTCAAACCGCTGAATCGACTCACTGATTCATAACGCTTCAAACCGCTGAATCGACTCACTGATTCATAATGCTCCGAACCGCTGAATCGACTCACTGATTCATAACGCTTCAAACCGCTGAATCGACTCACTGATTCATAACGCTTCAAACCGCTGAATAGACTCACTGATTCATAACGCTTCAAACCGCTGAATCGACTCACTGATTCATAACGCTTCAAACCGCTGAATCGACTCACTGATTCATAACGCTCCAAACCGCTGAATCGACTCACTGATTCATAACGCTTCAAACCGCTGAATCGACTCACTGATTCATAACGCTCCAAACCGCTGAATCGACTCACTGATTCATAACGCTTCAAACCGCTGAATCGACTCACTGATTCATAACGCTTCAAACCGCTGAATCGACTCACTGATTCATAACGCTCCAAACCGCTGAATCGACTCACTGATTCATAACGCTCCAAACCGCTGAATCGACTCACTGATTCATAACGCTCCAAACCGCTGAATCGACTCACTGATTCATAACGCTTCAAACCGCTGAATCGACTCACTGATTCATAACGCTTCAAACCGCTGAATCGACTCACTGATTCATAACGCTTCAAACCGCTGAATCGACTCACATGATAACATCACTATGATTTAGCAAATCGAGGGAATGAATTAGTAAAACGTGCGCACGATTTAGCATACTAGTTTTTTACTGTATGTCTCCGTATACTGGAGACCTCTGCGCCAAACTCGAACACTTCTCACGGGCTGCTGTGATCGAGACACTCAGCAGGTAAACACAGTTGTTCACATAGAGAGTAAAAGGTTGTTCAGAGCATAGATATCCATAATAAAGGCTAGATGTCTCGTCCGCGCTGCTGGCCAATGGAGGTCGACGTCCGCAACTGGCGGCCATCTTGTCACAGTCAGCTCGCTCACTCCTAACATTGTGTTTTCATGGGTGCTTGCACTTTTTAAATAACCATAACTTGCTCAATTTTCTACCGATTTTCAAACTGTTTGGTTTGTTATAAACGTCCGAGATGTAGTTATGACACTGAATTATTCATAATTTGTTCAAGCTTCCATAATTATAGCCACTTTAATAACATTTGTAAGAAACCAAACCATTTGTAAATCCGTCAAGATTTCAGTGAGATAAGAGTCTGTGTGTTCAGATCACTCGCCTTACATCAGGAACCACAGAGCCCTGCCTGTGACAAGATGGCCGCCCGTGATGACGTTAGAGACTCCGCCTCTAGCCTTTATTATGGATATCTATGGTTAAGAGCTTGCGAGTTGCACAGAGCACAAGTGGCGCTGTTTCGTTCCACTTTTGGCGCCGTTTCCCTGGCCTAAATTCTAGTACTGCCACCTTGTGTTGACATCGGGAAACTGCATGATTTGTAAATTATGTCTGGCGGGCCACATATAATATATTTTAATAGACACGCTGCGGGCCGTTTGGAAATCATCCCCGGGCCGCATTTGGCCCGCGGGCTGGACTTTGGACACCCCTGGCATAAGGGAAATGAAAGGCTCAAACAGCTGCTGAAGTTATCGGCGTTTCCTCTGCGTGTTCAGCAGCAGAATCACAAGCATGCTCTCTGATATAGAGTTTCAGTGCAGCGTATGGATTGGGAGACGTCATGATTATTTATTATTTCTCAAGGTTGTAAGCACTTCTTCTGGGTTGGTGAAATGTTCATGATACGTCTTACGCAAGTACAGGCGTTTCAACAACAGCAGGTGCAAAGAGAAACTGTACAAACTGACACACAAAGGTCAGTCAAACGGTCAGACTGAGCCACAGGTTTGCCCTCAGACTGCTCTATTAATACCAAACCTGCCTTATTGGGGTTGATACACTCTAAACAATCATGGGTCATTTTTTGGGGGATATTTCTCCAGTGTTTGAGTAGTTTTTGTGTTACTCAGATCCTGGGTCAGGCGTAACAACCCAGTGTTTGAGTAGTTTTTGTGTTACACAGATCCTGGGTCAGACGTAACAACTCAGTGTTTGAGTAGTTTTTGTGTTACTCAGATCCTGGGTCAGACGTAACAACCCAGTGTTTGAGTAGTTTTTGTGTTACACAGATCCTGGGTCAGACGTAACAACCCAGTGTTTGAGTAGTTTTTTGTGTTACACAGATCCTGGGTCAGACGTAACAACCCAGTGTTTGAGTAGTTTTTGTGTTACTCAGATCCTGGGTCAGACGTAACAACCCAGTGTTTGGGTAGTTTTTGTGTTACTCAGATCCTGGGTCAGACGTAACAACCCAGTGTTTGAGTAGTTTTTGTGTTACTCAGATCCTGGGTCAGACGTAACAACCCAGTGTTTGAGTAGTTTTTGTGTTACTCAGATCCTGTGTCAGACGTAACAACCCAGTGTTTGAGTAGTTTTTGTGTTACTCAGATCCTGGGTCAGACGTAACAACCCAGTGTTTGAGTAGTTTTTGTGTTACTCAGATCCTGGGTCAGACGTAACAACCCAGTGTTTGAGTAGTTTTTGTGTTACTCAGCTCCTGGGTCAGACGTAACAACCCAGTGTTTGGGTAGTTTTTGTGTAACACAGATCCTGTGTCAGACGTAACAACCAAGTGTTTGAGTAGTTTTTGTGTTACTCAGATCCTGGGTCAGACGTAACAACCCAGTGTTTGGGTAGTTTTTGTGTTACTCAGATCATGGGTCAGACGTAACAACCAAGTGTTTGAGTAGTTTTTGTGTTACTCAGATCCTGGGTCAGACGTAACAACCCAGTGTTTGAGTAGTTTTTGTGTTACACAGATCCTGGGTCAGACGTAACAACCCAGAGTTTGAGTAGTTTTTGTGTTACTCAGATCCTGGGTCAGACGTAACAACCCAGTGTTTGAGTAGTTTTTGTGTTACTCAGATCCTGGGTCAGACGTAACAACCCAGTGTTTGAGTAGTTTTTGTGTTACACAGATCCTGGGTCAGACGTAACAACCCAGTGTTTGAGTAGTTTTTGTGTTACTCAGATCCTGGGTCAGACGTAACAACCCAGTGTTTGAGTAGTTTTTGTGTTACTCTGATCCTGGGTCAGACGTAACAACCCAGTGTTTGAGTAGTTTTTGTGTTACACAGATCCTGGGTCAGACGTAACAACCCAGTGTTTGGGTAGTTTTTGTGTTACTCTGATCCTGGGTCAGACGTAACAACCCAGTGTTTGAGTAGTTTTTGTGTTACACAGATCCTGGGTCAGACGTAACAACCCAGTGTTTGAGTAGTTTTTGTGTTACACAGATCCTGGGTCAGACGTAACAACCCAGTGTTTGAGTAGTTTTTGTGTTACTCTGATCCTGGGTCAGACGTAACAACCCAGTGTTTGAGTAGTTTTTGTGTTACTCTGATCCTGGGTCAGACGTAACAACCCAGTGTTTGGGTAGTTTTTGTGTTACTCTGATCCTGGGTCAGACGTAACAACCCAGTGTTTGAGTAGTTTTTGTGTTACTCTGATCCTGGGTCAGACGTAACAACCCAGTGTTTGAGTAGTTTTTGTGTTACACAGATCCTGGGTCAGACGTAACAACCCAGTGTTTGAGTAGTTTTTGTGTTACTCTGATCCTGGGTCAGACGTAACAACCCAGTGTTTGAGTAGTTTTTGTGTTACTCAGATCCTGTGTCAGACGTAACAACCCAGTGTTTGGGTAGTTTTTGTGTTACTCTGATCCTGGGTCAGACGTAACAACCCAGTGTTTGAGTAGTTTTTGTGTTACTCAGATCCTGGGTCAGACGTAACAACTCAGTGTTTGGGTAGTTTTTGTGTTACTCAGATCCTGGGTCAGACGTAACAACCCAGTGTTTGGGTAGTTTTTGTGTTACTCTGATCCTGGGTCAGACGTAACAACCCAGTGTTTGGGTAGTTTTTTGTTACTCAGATCCTGGGTCAGACGTAACAACCCAGTGTTTGAGTAGTTTTTGTGTTACTCAGATCCTGGGTCAGACGTAACAACCCAGTGTTTGGGTAGTTTTTGTGTTACTCAGATCCTGGGTCAGACGTAACAACCCAGTGTTTGGGTAGTTTTTGTGTTACTCAGATCCTGGGTCAGACGTAACAACCCAGTGTTTGGGTAGTTTTTGTGTTACTCAGATCCTGGGTCAGACGTAACAAAGAATCAGACAAAAAAATAAATAAAATAAAAAATATTTTAAAAATAAATAAATAAAAACATATAATATAATATTTTTATTTCTATTTTATTTTATTATTTTATTTATAATAAAAAAAAATTAAAAAAAATGAATAAAGTAAAAAAAATAAAAAAATAAAACTAAGTAAAACAAAATAATAAAATAAAATAAATTCAATTGAAATAAAATAAAATTAAATAGAAATTAAATTAAACAAAACATAAAAATATCAAATATAAAAAATAAAATAAAAAATAAAATTAAAATTAAAATAAATACATATTATTTTATTTTATTATAAATAAGTTAAAAAATAAAACATAATGGAAATAAAATTAAATGTAAAATTAAATTAAACAAAGTAAAACAAAACAATAAATAAATAAATAAAATAAATAAAGTAAAACAAAATAATAAAATAAATTAAATTGAAATTAAATAATGAAATAAAACAAAACAAATGAAATAAAAATTAAATGATAAAACTAAATAAAATGAAATATTTGTAAAGGGATTTTCACAATTGTCATTCACACTGTTTCAAATCAACTTTACAGAAAAACGATGTTAATATTCATAATCTTCATGCTTTAGAGTCTTATTATAGTTTAATTTTTTTATGACAAGCAATCAAGCAGTTGAGATTTGCTTTATAGTGTATATATATATATATATCGCTTTACGTGAGTGTACGCAATAAGGTATGATGGGCAATAATATAGTTTTTATATATTATTTTTGACTCGAAAAGCAGCTGAGACGTTGTAATTTCTGTTAAAATAACTTCTTATGCAAGGTTATATGTTTTCTCTAATCCCGACCAACCTGACATCAGATCCACCAACTGTGTGAGTTTGGGGGCGGGGCTATTTGCTTGCCTGACCAATGGCAGATGGCAGCAGCATCTGGGGAAATCTGTCTGAACACACTCATTATTTTCCAGCGCAGGCTGAATCAAAAAGCATGCCTTTGGCGACATATTTCACATATTAAGCAAGTGTGTGTGTCACATATCTAAGGCCATTTTATGAAGATTGCGAGCAGAATCACACACATCAAATATTCTGTTGGAGTGAATCTAGGACAGTTGTCCATTTTATAACCCAGAAAACTATGAGTTCTAATGAAAAAAACATGGGCTTTGACAAGAGATATTCTGATTGTTAGTACAGTCAAGCCTTGCGCACTTGAACTGGTCTGGCCTGCTAATGCCTTCTGGGAGACGCTATCATGGTCGTGAATGTGTAATGTAAAAGCTCATCTGGATTATGATGACTTCCAAATCACCTCGATTTACAGGTTCGGCATCCAAGTTGTGCTTTTAGAAGGCTGAGAAGGCTTTTATTATGTAATGTTATATTGCATTATAGGTTCAGGCACGTAGAGCTGTAGAGGCTTTCAAAGATTTCAAAGATGGCGTCGTCGCCCCAGTCGGCCTGATGGTGGCGCTACAGGGGTCAAAAGTATGAAATCGCTCATAACTCTTAAGCTCTTTTTTTGCGAACTAGTACTAATTTATTCACCCAATCGGACCCAAAACAGTGCAGAACGACTCTCTGGAGTGTGAGTATCAATACTCATCCATAAAAAGGTTGAAATTTCGATTCACGGTCACGACGGGACGCCAAAACGTTCAAAGTGGGCGGGGCTACTTTTACTAAAATGGCTATAACTCTTGAACAGAATGAGATATTTTCACCAATATTGGTGCGCGTATGTAAGAACTCAATCTGAGGTCACAGTAAAAAAATAGCGGTGTTTAGCCACTTGGTGGCGCTATAACAGGAAAAAAATTGAAATTGGCTATAAACATGCAACCATTCGTCCGATTGACTTGAAAACTGGCATGCGGTGTCTTGGTCCAAGGTGCCATGATTGTGTAAGAGGACATTCACGTATCTTGAAAAACATGGCCGCCATCGGACAATGAAGTCTGAGCACCTACATGCCCAGGTAATGGAGGATGACTCATGGCTGTTCGACCCATGGCCCGGGGGTTAATATCCCATTTTACACGCAATTGTATATGATTGTATATCACACAATGTTTCGCACAAACACATAATATTCATATCATACGTTAGATCTCCTCATTCTGAACAGCTTTGCCTCTCGGAGTACTGCCGTCAATCAAATCGTTCGTTAAATATTAGAGATTATTTAAAAACCTACTTTAGCGGACTAGTGTGTAGTTTTCGCTCAATTATCTGTGCAATTCTCTGGACTCTCTAGGTTGAAAATGTAAAAAACATGTTGATGTTTACACTTTAGAGAGCTATAACAAGGTGATTTAGAAAACGGGCGTGGCCAAGTGTATGCAAAAGCCTATAAATCCTAAATGAAATCTACAAACTTTATGAAATTTGGTGAGCACATGCGACATATGATTCTAAACAAGCATGCAAACGTTGATGGTGATCGGAGCATAGGTGGCGCTATAACTGTTAAAAAGCTTTAAAAAAAACATATATTTCCCTAGTAAATTACCTGTATTTGCTGTAAATTGTCTTTTCCATCTATGATCTAGGTGCACTCTAAAAAATGCTGTTGGGTTGTTTTAACCCAGCGATTGGGTTGTTTTAAGCACACATTTAACCCAACCTCTGGGTTAAAACAACCCAATTGCTGGGTTAGTCCATTTTCAACCCAACTTGGGTTGTTTTAACCCAGCGATTGGGTTGTTTTAAGCAAACATTTAACCCAACCGCTGGGTTAGTCCATTTTCAACCCAACTTGGGTTGTTTTAACCCAGCGATTGGGTTGTTTTAGGCACACATTTAACCAAACCGCTGGGATAAAACAACCCAATTGCTGGGTTAGTCCATTTTCAACCCAACTTGGGTTGTTTTAACCCAGCGATTGGGTTGTTTTAAGCACACATTTAACCCAACCGCTGGGTTAAAACAACCCAATTGCTGGGTTAGTCCATTTTCAACCCAACTTGGGTTGTTTTAACCCAGCGATTGGGTTGTTTGAAGCAAACATTTAACCCAACCGCTGGGTTAAAACAACCCAATTGCTGGGTTAGTCCATTTTCAACCCAACTTGGGTTGTTTTAACCCAGCGATTGGGTTGTTTTGAGCACACATTTAACCCAACCGCTGAGTTAAAACAACCCAATTGCTGGGTTAGTCCATTTTCAACCCAACTTGGGTTGTTTTAACCCAGCGATTGGGTTGTTTTAAGCAAACATTTAACCCAACCGCTGGGTTAAAACAACCCAATTGCTGGGTTAGTCCATTTTCAACCCTACTTGGGTTGTTTTTAACCCAGCATTTTTTAGTGTGGTTACAACCAATTATGTTAAAGATCATAACTGCAAAAATTAGTATAGAAAGTAGCAGAACAGAAAAGTGAATCGTCTTGAGGTTATGATGTGAGTTTAAAGGTGCAGTGTGTAAGTTTTAGTGGTGAGGTTGTGAATTGCACCCGCTCACCCCTCCCTTTCAGAGCACAGAGAGAAGCTACGGTGGCCCACACAGGACAAAGATGTCGTTGTAGAGAGAGTAGCTAGCGCTCTGTAGAGCAATTTGTCCCTTTAGGGCTACCGTAGAAACATGGCGGCGCAAAATGGCGGCTTCACTGTAAGGGACCCGAGGTGTGTGTAGATAGAAACGGCTCATTCGAAGGTCATAAAAACAGGTCTTTAACATAGTTATATATATTATATTGCATTTCTGTCAATAGATCCTCATAAATATTACACACTGCACCTTTAAGATTGCACTGCTAGTCTTTGAGACAAGTGGAACGTGTTGATGTGCAATCATTGGCTCTGTTTGGAGTCACCAGGCTCCTTATGCTAACAGACAGATGGGAGATATTGAACAGTGATAGCTGATAGCCGTCACAGTGGAACACAATTAGCGCATCTTGATGTACGCCATCTGGACAAACACACTGACCTGAGAGACTCGTTCACGTGTGAACATGTGTTATAATGTATACACATGTACAAGTTCTGTATACTCTTGTACTGTCAGAACCTGTCTGAAAGACTCCATGGCTTTAAAACCTTCAGACTTCAAGCAACTCCTTTCACTGAGAGACGCAGGCCAATCTGAGCCCAATGCTAATCGTGCAACTTTCTAAGACGTTCTTTGCTACGGTCACTGTGTGTGGCTGACCTCAATCCCTACAGGTCAATGGCTTTGAGCAGGACGCCTCTATTCTTAGCACTCAAAGACAAGCGGTGAGTACAGGAGTTGTTCTCTGGACCATCTCAGATAACTCTCATAAACAAACCCGCACTACTGGTCACACAAACAGGCCGCAATTGACCTTAAAACAAGGTTAGCGCCATCGCTCCTCCTCTGTAAATGCACTTCATCCACGGGTTATTAAACGGTTCCTCCCGCTCATGAAAGTTTGATCAGATTGGCAGCTGAACTGCATGAGCTCGAGTCCCGGGACGGCGTCAGATCCACGGGACACTTTCGTTCTTCAGAGTGACCCGAGAGAAACCAGGAGACTGGGAACACTCTACAGGATCTGAGCTTTACTCACAGACCGGGGGAATCTATTATTATATTATATTATATTTATTATATGATATCAATTATTTGTATTATATTATGTTAATTATATGTATTGTATTATATTAATTATATCATTTATATGTATTATATTATATTAATTATACTATATTATATTAACTATATTAATTATACTATATTTAATTAATTATATTATATTAATTATATGTATTATATTATATTATTATATTAAGTATTATATTATATTAATTATATTTATTATATTATATTAATTATATTTATTATATTATATTAATTATACTATATTTATATGCATTATATTATTAATTATATTTATAATAATATATTATTATATTAATTATATTATGAATTATATTATATGAATTACATGTATTATATTATATTAATTATATTATTGTAATTATATTATTTATATTAATTATATGATATAAATATAATTAATATAATAAAAATAATGTATATGTATTACATTATATTAATTATACTATATTGTATTAACTTTATTAATTATACTATATTATATTAATTATATGTATTATATTATATTAATTCTATTTATTATATTATTAATTATATATGAATTTTATTTATTATATTATATTACTGTGTATAAGTGAATCATATTTGAACTGTAACTGAAATTTTTAAATATACATTTAAAATTACTATATAATATAAAATCTGTTTAATATTATATTAATTATATATTATATTAGACTGACACTGCAGCTTTTAATATAAAATATATAATTTAAAATTAATGTCTGCGGACACACACACACACACACACATTACATTCATTTTTTTATTATATATTTTTTACCTTTGCATTTTACAAATTAATATTAAATATTTCTGCTAATGTCATATTGATAAGCATCAGTTATGTTCAGTGAATGGTCAGGCCGATAGCAAACACTGAATCCTCTCTCGCACATTTACAGAAATCACAGATTTATGAGTGGAGTGCGCACACACACACACACACACACACACACACACACACACACACACACACACACACACACACACACACACACACACAGTCCACCTGTCCAATTACTCCACCATATGTCCTTTAATGTTGTCATGGTGACCATCTCCATGTAATCACTCAGCCAGCCAACCAGTGTGATGGAAATGACCAGTGTGATGGAAATGACCAGTGTGATGGAAATGACCAGTGTGATGGAAATGACCAGTGTGATGGAAATGACCAGTGTGATGGAAATGACCAGTGTGATGGAAATGACCTGTGTGACTGGCGCATCCGTCTGAAGGGTGTGTCGAGGGGTCAAGAGGTCACATCTAGGACCAGCTCAACAATAGCTGATGTATTAAACCCTGAAAGCGTTCAGAAGAGCGTTCAGGCCTGACGCAGGGCAGGAATCAAAGCTTCTGTTCAGCTCGTCCGGACGGTCCGGAGTCACCTGATGTTCACAATCCCTCGCTTCAGTCCACTCGTCTTCAGAGAGCTGAGGCTGAACCGGAGGAACACGTGATGACATCAGTTACACACATGTGGGATAGTCATAACGTCATAATCAAAGAATCTGTTGGAGTGTCCAGCGAAGATATGATCCTCCAGTAGTGGAGACAGAATCAGGTCAACATGAACCCGAGCAGACGTCAAGACTACTGGAACTGGACACTATACATTTAATTTAATTTAATTTAAAACTGTTACTAGAATTTTTTTTAATTAATTTACAATTATTATATATATATATTATATATTATATAACATCCAATTTATTATATTATATATTAATTACATTAATTATATTATACACTGTAACAGGATTTTTTAAATATATTATATACAATTATTATAAAATATAAAACACAATTACTATTATATTATGAACTGTTACTAGAATGTTTTATTTAAATTTACAATTATTATAAGATATATAACATCAAATTATTATATTAAATTATATTATGACCTGTAACTGTATTTTTTAATATAAATTTTAAATTATTATAAAATATACAATATAAAATTAATGTATTTATTATATTATATTAATTATATTAATTATATTACAGGGAGTGCAGAATGATTAGGCAAATGAGTATTTTGACCACATCATCCTCGTTATGCATGTTGTCTTACTCCAAGCTGTATAGGCTGGAAAGCCTACTACCAATTAAGCATATTAGGTGATGTGCATCTCTGTAATGAGAAGGGGTGTGGTCTAATGACATCAACACCCTATATCAGGTGTGCATAATTATTAGGCAACTTCCTTTCCTTTGGCAAAATGGGTCAAAAGAAGGACTTGACAGGCTCAGAAAAGTCAAAAATAGTGAGATATATTGCAGAGGGATGCAGCAGTCTTAAAATAGCCAAGCTTCTGAAGCGTGATCATCGAACAATCAAGCGTTTCATTCAAAATAGTCAACAGGGTCGCAAGAAGCGTGTGGAAAAACCAAGGCGCAAAATAACTGCCCGTGAACTGAGAAAAGTCAAGCGTGCAGCTGCCAAGATGCCACTTGCCACCAGTTTGGCCATATTTCAGAGCTGCAACATCACTGGAGTGCCCAAAAGCACAAGGTGTGCAATACTCAGAGACATGGCCAAGGTAAGAAAGGCAGAAAGTCGACCACCACTGAACAAGACACACAAGCTGAAACGTCAAGACTGGGCCAAGAAATATCTCAAGACTGATTTTTCTAAGGTTTTATGGACTGATGAAATGAGAGTGAGTCTTGATGGGCCAGATGGATGGGCCCGTGGCTGGATTGGTAAAGGGCAGAGAGCTCCAGTCCGACTCAGACGCCAGCAAGGTGGAGGTGGAGTACTGGTTTGGGCTGGTATCATCAAAGATGCGCTTGTGGGGCCTTTTCGGGTTGAGGATGGAGTCAAGCTCAACTCCCAGTCCTACTGCCAGTTTCTGGAAGACACCTTCTTCAAGCAGTGGTACAGGAAGAAGTCTGCATCCTTCAAGAAAAACATGATTTTCATGCAGGACAATGCTCCATCACACGCGTCCAAGTACTCCACAGCGTGGCTGGCAAGAAAGGGTATAAAAGAAGAAAATCTAATGATATGGCCTCCTTGTTCACCTGATCTGAACCCCATTGAGAACCTGTGGTCCATCATCAAATGTGCGATTTACAAGGAGGGAAAACAGTACACCTCTCTGAACAGTGTCTGGGAGGCTGTGGTTG
Organism: Romanogobio albipinnatus; assembly: GCA_023566225.1. Lineage (NCBI taxonomy): Eukaryota > Metazoa > Chordata > Actinopteri > Cypriniformes > Gobionidae > Romanogobio > Romanogobio albipinnatus. Next base: position 48,384,534 of record CM042257.1, on the reverse strand, counting down.
CTGCTGCACGCAATGTTGATGGTGAACAGATCAAAACACTGACAGAATCCATGGATGGCAGGCTTTTGAGTGTCCTTGCAAAGAAAGGTGGCTATATTGGTCACTGATTTGTTTTTGTTTGGTTTTTGAATGTCAGAAATGTATATTTGTGAATGTTGAGATGTTATATTGGTTTCACTGGTAAAAATAAATAATTGAAATGGGTATAAATTTGTTTTTTGTTAAGTTGCCTAATAATTATGCACAGTAATAGTCACCTGCACACACAGATATCCCCCTAAAATAGCTAAAACTAAAAACTACTTCCAAAAATATTCAGCTTTGATATTAATGAGTTTTTTGTGTTCATTGACAACATGGTTGTTGTTTAATTATTAATGTTGTAAAATTAATCCTCAAAAATACAACTTGCCTAATAATTCTGCACTCCCTGTATATTATGAATTTACTGGCATTTTTTAATATAAATGTACAATTATTATAAAATATATAATCTCAAATTATTATATTAAATTATATTATAGTATATTATATTATAAATTGTAACTGTAATTTAATATATATTTTAAATTATTATAAAATATACAATATAAAATGAATTTGTTAATTATATTATAGTATACACTATAACAGGATTTTTAAAAATATATTATAACATTTTTAATTTCTTATGTTAATTATAACATGAAATATATAACATACAATTATTATTATATTATATTATGAACTGTTACTGGAATGTTTTATATAAATGTACAATTATTATAAGATAACATCACATTATGTTTTATATTATATTATATTAATTATATTATATTATGTTGTTATGTTATGTTATATTATATTAATAATCAAGTGAACAGGAGGAACTGAGCTCATATGAGCTGCAGAACACGTGCTGAAATGATTATTAAATATTTGGGATAGTCATAACGTCATAATCAAAGAATCTGTTGGAGTGTCCAGCGAAGATATGATCCTCCAGTAGTGGAGACAGAATCAGGTCAACATGAACCCGAGCAGGGAAGATCTCATTACCTCACACACTAACATCAGCGGAATCACACGTCAAACACGCTTCAGCCTCACAAACTGTTTATTTCTGGCCAGCCAATCAGAAGTCCCGCTGTGAGGGGAGACGTCAAACACACGGTCATTCTGTCGTTCAGGATGTCAACATGCTAATGTATGCGTCTGTCCTGTGTACACTGGCCCACTGTATAACACACAGTATTAAACACACACTCCAGACAGACGTGCTGTAAAGCCAACAGCTGATTTATTACTCACACCTCCTTTAAATGGTTTCATAATCAAATGTTTCAATGTCGCTTTGACGTTCAACCCAATGGTTGAATGGGTAGTTTTAGCCCAGTGAATGGGTTGATTTAACCCAGTGAATGGGTAGTTTTAGCCCAGTGAATGGGTAGTTTTAGCCCAGTGAATGGGTTGTTTTAGCCCAGTGAACGGGTAGTTTTAGCCCAGTGAATGGGTTGTTTTAGCCCAGTGAACGGGTTGTTTTAGCCCAGTGAACGGGTAGTTTTAGCCCAGTGAACGGGTTGTTTTAGCCCAGTGAACGGGTAGTTTTAGCCCAGTGAACGGGTTGTTTTAGCCCAGTGAACGGGTTGTTTTAGCCCAGTGAACGGGTTGTTTTAGCCCAGTGAACGGGTAGTTATAGCCCAGTGAACGGGTAGTTATAGCCCAGTGAATGGGTTGTTTTAGCCCAGTGAATGGGTAGTTTTAGCCCAGTGAATGGGTAGTTTTAGCCCAGTGAATGGGTAGTTATAGCCCAGTGAATGGGTAGTTATAGCCCAGTGAATGGGTTGTTTTAGCCCAGTGAATGGGTAGTTTTAGCCCAGTGAACGGGTAGTTTTAGCCCAGTGAACGGGTTGTTTTAGCCCAGTGAACGGGTAGTTTTAGCCCAGTGAACGGGTTGTTTTAGCCCAGTGAATGGGTTGTTTTAGCCCAGTGAATGGGTTGTTTTAGCCCAGTGAATGGGTAGTTTTAGCCCAGTGAATGGGTAGTTTTAGCCCAGTGAATGGGTTGTTTTAGCCCAGTGAATGGGTAGTTTTAGCCCAGTGAATGGGTAGTTTTAGCCCAGTGAATGGGTAGTTTTAGCCCAGTGAATGGGTAGTTTTAGCCCAGTGAATGGGTTGTTTTAGCCCAGTGAATGGGTTGTTTTAGCCCAGTGAATGGGTTGTTTTAGCCCAGTGAATGGGTTATACCATATATTGAATAATGTTCATTTTTTGGTGGACCAATCCCTTTATTGCCATATGTTGGATAAAGATGACTGAGCACTTGCAGTTGAATCTATCCCTCATAAAAATGCTGAGCGCTGTAATAACGCCACATCGACGCCGCTGCTTTCTCACAGATATCATTTGTGGCGAGCGCTTCTTACTGCACAGACCATCGGAGACCTTGAAAATAAGGAGAAGTGACCAAAGAAATCAGATGTTAGTACAAGATCAAATTTAGCCAGTGCATGTGCACCGTTTTAAGTGAAAGGGTCCATTTTCACAATTATGTGTGTTTGTGTGCTATTGCATTTCACTCAGCAAGCAAGACTAAAGCCGACATCAACAGCATCCATTCTCAGTGAAATAGAGAAGATCCTGCCATCAGGAGAGGTCAGCGATAGTGTGCAAGCTGACAAACACACAGATAATCACTGGGCCTGTTTAATGCAGCAGAGGCTCATGGGAAAAACGCACCTGCAGAATGATATTACGTTGCTTCTTGACCGGTGAGAGTTCAGTTTCACTTCCCTGACTGCATTGTGCCAAGTGTAAAGTTTGGTGGAGGGGGGATTATGGGGTAGGGTTGTTTTTCAGGGGTTGGCCCCTTAGTTCCAGTGAAAGGAACTCTTAATGCTTCACCAAGACATTTTGGACAATTTCATGCTCCCAACTTTGTGGGAACAGTTTGGGGACGGCCCCTTCCTGTCCCAGCATGACTGACCAGTGCACAAAGCGTCGCTCCATAAAGACATGGATGAGCGAGTTTGGTGTGGAGCTGCAAAGGGTGGCCGACTCCATATTAAACCCTGCGGATTAAGAATAGGATGGCATTAAAGCTCTTGTGCATGTAAAGGCAGGCGTCACAACACTAGTGGCAATATAGTGCAAGTGAAGCCTGAATTAGGACGCTGTATGTGGTTAGACTTCATCGAAAGCACTGAAAACTATATATTAGCCTTGCCAAAGGCTGCAAATTAATATATACCCAGCCTCGCCCGGACACCCGATCAATACTCGCTCTGATGAGTGTGTGTGAAGAGATGCTCGAGCAGAATGTTTTCAAGGCTGGTTTTCTCTGGCTCATCCCATGCTGCCTCTCTCGCCGTGGGAGAAGAAGCACGTCCTGCTCCACCATCAAGGCTTCAACTGAGTGAAGCTGCAGGCTGGATATAGACTCTGTGTGCATCAGTCTGTGTGTTTATCTCACATCAGTGCTCCCCCTACAGGCCAGAGCCAAATCACAGCGGATCCAACGCCAACACTACAGGACAGATGCAAAGTACATGCTGCAAAATTACATTTAATCTCACCAATATTACACTCTAAACAATGCTGGGTTAAAAACAACCCAATATGGGTTGAATATGGACAAATCCAGCAATTAGGTTGTTTTAGCCCAGTGAATGGGTTGTTTTAGCCCAGTGAATGGGTTGTTTAGCCCAGCGATTGGGGTGTTTAAAGCCCAGTGAATGGGGTGTTTAGCCCAGCGAATGGGTTGTTTTAGCCCAGTGAATGGGTTGTTTTATCCCAGTGAATGGGTTGTTTTAGCCCAGTGAATGGGTTGTTTTAGCCCAGTGAATGGGTTGTTTTAGCCCAGTGAATGGGTTGTTTAGCCCAGCGATTGGGGTGTTTAAAGCCCAGTGAATGGGGTGTTTAGCCCAGCGAATGGGTTGTTTTAGCCCAGTGAATGGGTTGTTTTATCCCAGTGAATGGGTTGTTTTAGCCCAGCGATTGGATTGTTTTATCCCATTGAATGGGTTGTTTTAGCCCAGCGATTGGGTTGTTTTATCCCAGTGAATGGGTTGTTTTAGCCCAGCGATTGGATTGTTTTATCCCAGTGAATGGGTTGTTTTAGCCCAGCGATTGGATTGTTTTATCCCAGTGAATGGGTTGTTTTAGCCCAGCGATTGGGTTGTTTTATTCCATTGAATGGGTTGTTTTAGCCCAGCGATTGGATTGTTTTATCCCATTGAATGGGGTGTTTAGCCCAGCGATTGGGTTGTTTTATCCCAGTGAATGGGTTGTTTTAACCCAGTGAATGGGGTGTTTAGCCCAGCGATTGGGTTGTTTTATCCCAGTGAATGGGTTGTTTTAGCCCAGCGATTGGGTTGTTTTATCCCATCGCTGGGTTGTTTTAGCCCAGCGATTGGATTGTTTTATCCCATTGAATGGGTTGTTTTAGCCCAGCGATTGGATTGTTTTATCCCATTGAATAGGGTGTTTAGCCCAGCGATTGGGTTGTTTTATCCCATCGCTGGGTTGTTTTAGCCCAGCGATTGGATTGTTTTATCCCATTGAATGGGTTGTTTTAGCCCAGCGATTGGATTGTTTTATCCCATTGAATGGGTTGTTTTATCCCAGTGAATGGGTTGTTTTATCCCATTGAATGGGTTGTTTTAGCCCAGCGATTGGGTTGTTTTATCCCAGTGAATGGGTTGTTTTATCCCAGTGAATGGGTTGTTTTAGCCCAGCGATTGGATTGTTTTATCCCAGTGAATGGGTTGTTTTAGCCCAGCGATTGGGTTGTTTTATCCCATTGAATGGGTTGTTTTAGCCCAGCGATTGGATTGTTTTATCCCATTGAATGGGGTGTTTAGCCCAGCGATTGGGTTGTTTTATCCCAGTGAATGGGTTGTTTTAACCCAGTGAATGGGGTGTTTAGCCCAGCGATTGGGTTGTTTTATCCCAGTGAATGGGTTGTTTTAGCCCAGCGATTGGGTTGTTTTATCCCAGCGAATGGGTTGTTTTAGCCCAGTGAATGGGTTGTTTAGCCCAACGATTGGGTTGTTTTATCCCAGCGAATGGGTTGTTTTAGCCCAGTGAATGGGTTGTTTTATCCCAGTGAATGGGTTGTTTTAGCCCAGCGATTGGGTTGTTTTATCCCAGTGAATGGGTTGTTTTAGCCCAGTGAATGGGTTGTTTTAGCCCAGCGATTGGATTGTTTTATCCCATTGAATGGGTTGTTTTAGCCCAGTGAATGGGTTGTTTTATCCCAGTGAATGGGTTGTTTTATCCCAGTGAATGGGTTGTTTTAGCCCAGTGAATGGGTTGTTTTAGCCCAGCGATTGGGTTGTTTTATCCCAGTGAATGGGTTGTTTTATCCCAGTGAATGGGTTGTTTTAGCCCAGCGATTGGGTTGTTTTATCCCAGTGAATGGGTTGTTTTAGCCCAGTGAATGGGTTGTTTTAGCCCAGCGATTGGATTGTTTTATCCCATTGAATGGGTTGTTTTAGCCCAGCGATTGGGTTGTTTTATCCCAGTGAATGGGTTGTTTTAGCCCAGCGATTGGATTGTTTTATCCCAGTGAATGGGTTGTTTTAGCCCAGCGATTGGGTTGTTTTATCCCATTGAATGGGTTGTTTTAGCCCAGCGATTGGATTGTTTTATCCCATTGAATGGGGTGTTTAGCCCAGCGATTGGGTTGTTTTATCCCAGTGAATGGGTTGTTTTAACCCAGTGAATGGGGTGTTTAGCCCAGCGATTGGGTTGTTTTATCCCAGTGAATGGGTTGTTTTAGCCCAGTGAATGGGTTGTTTTAGCCCAGTGAATGGGGTGTTTAGCCCAGCGATTGGGTTGTTTTATCCCAGTGAATGGGTTGTTTTAGCCCAGTGAATGGGGTGTTTAGCCCAGTGAATGGGGTGTTTAGCCCAGCGATTGGGTTGTTTTATCCCAGTGAATGGGTTGTTTTAGTCCAGTGAATGGGGTGTTTAGCCCAGTGAATGGGGTGTTTAGCCCAGCGATTGGTTTGTTTTATCTCAGTGAATGGGTTGTTTTAGCCCAGTGAATGGGTTGTTTTAGCCCAGCGATTGGATTGTTTTATCCCAGTGAATGGGTTGTTTTAGCCCAGTGAATGGGTTGTTTTAGCCCAGCGATTGGATTGTTTTATCCCAGTGAATGGGTTGTTTTAGCCCAGTGAATGGGTTGTTTTAGCCCAGCGATTGGATTGTTTTATCCCAGTGAATGGGTTGTTTTAGCCCAGTGAATGGGTTGTTTTAGCCCAGCGATTGGATTGTTTTATCCCAGTGAATGGGTTGTTTTAGCCCAGTGAATGGGTTGTTTAGCCCAGCGATTGGTTTGTTTTATCCCAGTGAATGGGTTGTTTTAGCCCAGTGAATGGGTTGTTTTAGCCCAGCGATTGGATTGTTTTATCCCAGTGAATGGGTTGTTTTAGCCCAGTGAATGGGTTGTTTTAGCCCAGTGAATGGAGTGTTTAGCCCAGCGATTGGGTTGTTTTATCCTATTGAATGGGTTGTTTTAGCCCAGTGAATGGGGTGTTTAGCCCAGCGATTGGGTTGTTTCAGCCCAGCAATTGGGTTGTTTTAGACCAGAGATTGGGTTGTTTTAGCCCAGCAATTGGGTTGTTTTAGCCCAGCAATTGGGTTGTTTTAGCCCAGCGATTGGGTTGTCAGTGAATGGGTTGTTTTACCCTGCGGTTGGGTTAAATGTTTGCTTAAAACAACCCAATTGCTGGGTTTGTCCATATTTAACCCAACTTGGGTTGTTTTTAACACAGCATTTTTTAACGTGCATGAATATTCTCATCTATATTTTGGCCTGTTTCAATTATCGTGATTATTTGATCTAATCACAATTATTATATTGTGCAGTTTAAATTTAATTCACATTGTGCCATCCAAATAAGGGAAATTAAATTGCAGTTATATTTAAAAAAATTAACACAGCATTAAATCATATTGGTCCTTTATATATATATATATATATATATATATATATATATATATATATATATATATATATATATATATATATATATATATATATATATATATATATATATTATACGATTATAAGTAAAACGGCTTACATTATAAGTGTCAATGACAAAATGGAATAAAATCATTAATTGTAATTATTTGTATGACAATTAATCATTACAAAAGCAATTTACCAATAAATCAAAAATACACTCTAAAAAAAAGTTGGGTTGAAAATGGACAAACCCAGAAATTGGGTTGTTTTAATCCAGCGTTTGGGTTAAATGTTTGCTTAAAACAACCCAATTGCTGGGTTTTTATGCATTTATACTGCAAAAAAAGTGTTTTTTCCCCCCCATACAAATATCAAATATTCTTAAATCAAGATATAACATATAATTATAAGATATAACGTCTTGCTTTGAGAGTTTATACTTAAACACAAAGATCTACCAGTGCGGAAAGAAAAATAAAACCTTTAAAATAAGTGTGTCTTTCTGACCCCACTGGCAGATCTATGTGTTTGTTTTAAGCAAAACACGTCATTTTAATGCTCTTATATTATTTTTAAACAAGACTATATTTAAAGCTCATGTCATTTACGTTTCTCCAGTCGCTTTGGGTAAACTGCCACATGAATATAAATGCATATCTCAAACATATTATTTTCCTGTGGAATATAAAAAAAACCAAGTCCAAACCATTCTTTTGCCTTCAGAAGCAAGTCATGCTGGTTTGAAGTAAATACATAATGAACTATCACTCTGAGGTTGATGTTCAAGTCAGATATTGGAGATTATCCAAATATTCACACTAGTTTCGAGGGTCCGTCAATGGAGAAACGTGCTGTTTGTCCTCATAATGCTGTTTACGGCATTGACCATGCTAATCAGATGAGCCTTCGGACATCGCTATGCTAATGTGTTGACTCCAGCTATTTTTGAGTGTCCAGAGCGGTCCTTAACCTGAGGGCGCAGATGCTGGAGTTCGGCAAACTGGCTTAAGGGCCGCTGTGACACAGTATGAAGTGTGTGTGTGTGTGAGTCCAATCTGCTACGGGCTATTGACTCATCTCAGTGAACTCCAGCAAGACCATCTCAGTCCTGACTCACTCTCCTCCAGCTGTCAAAACACAAATCAAACTCTACGAAACTTCCAGAACCAGCGGGCGCTTCTGTCGCTAACGTCCTAGATCTCCAGTGGGAAGTCGGATTTAGGTGGCGGACACACTGAGCTCAGTCTCATCTGACCAAACACAACACCTGATGTACAGTAACACACTTATATTTGCTCAAACTGGTTCTCAACACTTATACTGGTGTGTATGTGGTTTGAAAACTATTTGTGCTGATTCGAACAAACTCAACATCACTGTAATAATAATAATAATAATAATTAAAGCTGCGAGCAGCGATTATCGGGGGTTCAAGCGTTTACGGCCTTTAAGCAAACGCGTAAAAATATATCATGTTTTATTTAGCAAGCATATAACCACTTAGAGATCATAGATGGAAAAGATCCCCCGAGTGTGTACATACATATGTGCGTAAAATTAATTTTTGAAGTTATAGACACTTATATGAGAGCATAAAAATGACCCATGGTTGACATTGATTGTATTTGTTTGCCACTTCTTATCAACATTTTGAAATTTGGGCATTATTGTTAAGCTATCGACCTGTTTTTGAATTTCGGTGGTGGTTTCCTCTCGATCGGACCAATAGTTTCGAAGACATTCGCAAAAGTTTTTAAGCGCTAAATGACATTGTTACACAACCCATAAGGCAAAACTTGGCATGTTTGGTAACGTTGGACTCGGCAAGGATTCAGGAATCTAAGGAGGTGACTCCTGTGAAAAAGGCTGGCTCGAAACTCCTTAGGCCCCTTCAGGGCATCATTCCGATTCGTTTCGTTCCTATCGGCCTCCGTTAACCTTGTCTAATAGATGCTCAAATTTCATTGGCCGATGGCGGCCATGTTTTTTGAGATACGCCAATGTCCTCATAGATAATCAAAGACACCGCATGCCAATTTTCAAGTCAATCGGACCAACGGTTAAGTAGTTATAGCCATTTTCATGTATTTTTTCCTGTTATAGCACCACCAAGTGGCCAGTTGCCGCATCCTTTGTCCACACGACTACAGAATGAGCTCTTTTGGTTAAAATATCTCATTCTGTTTAAGAGTTATAGCCATTTTAGTGAAAGTGGCTCCTTCCACTTAGAACGTTTTGGCGGCCCTTAGGGACTGTGAACTGAAGTTTCGACTTATTTTGATAACAATCCGAATCTTTCTGCGCTGGTTTGGTTCCGTTCGGCCCAAAAACCTAGGACTAGTTTGCAAAAGTACCCAATACCCAAAACATTTCTTATGAGCCAAGGATTCCAACGATATAATGCTGCGTTCACACCGAATGCGAATAGAGCGTCTGGAGCGAGTGATTTCAATGTTAAGTCAATGGAAAGACGTGTTGACACGCGTCTGGAGGTCCCGTCTGGAGGTCCTCGATTCGAATCACGAATCGACCTTCTTGCGCCAGTGATTTTATTTGGTGCTTTTTGTGCATTCGTGTGTTCTGATGCCCAGGGCCGATTTAACATAAGATTGGGCTGAAGCCCCAGGGTCCGAGCACGGAGGGGGCCCGTGATTGGCCGAGGAAATGATTGACAAGTTTTCCTGTTGGGCCGCTCGCCAAACCACACCACGCCCCCAGGCAGTCGCTTTATCCATTTTAATTTGATACAAGCCCAACATCATGTGTACAGTAAAGGCTCTGTGGCGAAACTATCTGAACCAGACTGAAGAGCTCCGACAAACTGAAGTGTTGAGGTAAACTATAGGCTGCCAACACGATGGCCGTAGTCAGTTATGAGGTCTCTGAAGTCCGGACCTCGGCATTTTTCTGAGGTGTACATAATAAATGAATAGTGTTTTATGTACACAGAAGCTGCTGCGTGAGTCGCACGACGCTTCAGTAAACGGTGCGAGATAAGTAGCTAAACTAAACATTTCATATTTGACAGCTGTTCTAGGATAGAAATGTTAAACAATGAATAGACTATCAGCCAGAGCTCAGCTTTAGGAGGGGAAGAGACAGGGCAAAAGAAGGAGAGTGAAAGAGTGATGAAATGAAGAGAGAGCAGGTATGACAGATAATCTACTGCCCACTAACATGTTTTTGAAAGCTAATTATTATTTTATAAGCTAATTATTATCTTAAAATGCACATACACTCACCTAAAGGATTATTAGGAACACCTGTTCAATTTCTCATTAATGCAATTATCTAATCAACCAATCACATGGCAGTTGCTTCAATGCATTTAGGGGTGTGGTCCTGGTCAAGACAATCTCCTGAACTCCAAACTGAATGTCGGAATGGGAAAGAAAGGGGATTTAAGCAATTTTGAGCGTGGCATGGTTGTTGGTGCCAGACGGGCCGGTCTGAGTATTTCACAATCTGCTCAGTTACTGGGATTTTCACGCACAACCATTTCTAGGGTTTACAAAGAATGGTGTGAAAAGGGAAACACATCCAGTATGGGGCCGTCCTGTGGGCCAAAATGCCTTGTTGATGCTAGAGGTCAGAGGAGAATGGGCCGACTGATTCAAGCTGATAGAAGAGCAACTTTGACTGAAATAACCACTCGTTACAACCGAGGTATGCAGCAAAGCATTTGTGAAGCCACAACACGCACAACCTTGAGGCGGATGGGCTACAACAGCAGAAGACCCCACCGGGTACCACTCATCTCCACTACAAATAGGAAAAAGAGGCTACAATTTGCACCAGCTCAACAAAATTGGACAGTTGAAGACTGGAAAAATGTTGCCTGGTCTGATGAGTCTGGATTTCTGTTGAGACATTCAGATGGTAGAGTCAGAATTTGGCGTAAACAGAATGAGAACATGGATCCATCATGCCTTGTTACCACTGTGCAGGCTGGTGGTGGTGGTGTAATGGTGTGGGGGATGTTTTCTTGGCACACTTTAGGCCCCTTAGTGCCAATTGGGCATGGTTTAAATGCCACGGCCTACCTGAGCATTGTTTCTGACCATGTCCATCCCTTTATGACCACCATGTGCCCATCCTCTGATGCTACTTCCAGCAGGATAATGCCCCATGTCACAAAGCTCCAATCATTTCAAATTGGTTTCTTGAACATGACAATGAGTTCACTGGACTAAAATGGCCCCCACAGTCCCCAGATCTCAACCCAATAGAGCATCTTTGGGATGTGGTGGAACGGGAGCTTCGTGCCCTGGATGTGCATCCCACAAATCTCCATCAACTGCAAGATGCTCTCCTATCAATATGGGCCAACATTTCTAAAGAATGCTTTCAGCTCCTTGTTGAATCAATGCCACGTAGAATTAAGGCAGTTCTGAAGGCCAAAAGGGGTCAAACACAGTATTAGTATGTGCTCCTAATAATCCTTTAGGTGAGTGTATATAGATCAGAGAAATCAACATTTTCTTGGGGGACCATGCCCCCAAACCCCCCAAAATACCTAATATTTGGGACCTGACAAGTTTTAAAACTCCTTAAGGCAGTTGCATGCTCAAAAGTTGCTGCTTTTTCTGGAAACCTGTTTGTTTGACCTCATATATGGAGTTAATGCGTTTATGCTGTTAATGTGTTGCAGCCTGGAATATTTATATATAGGCCTACTTACTATTAAAATGGAAAATTCAGACAGTATATACTCATTGTATCTCTGTGCTTTGAAGATTTAGTTTAAAAAAACAAACTTTATTTCTGTGGTAGAAAACGTGGCACCAAGATCGGCTACTATGGGGGTCCTTGGGTTTGTCATTTATTTCCACTTTTCTAATGTTTTCTTCATTTTTATTGAAAATAAATGCCTTTCTGATCTGATATGTGATGGGAAAGGGAGTAGAGTGAGTTCTGCAAAAGGCGGTTTTGAACCTCGGGTCGATTTGCGTCAGCTTGATGTCATGTGTCTCACCCCTACACCACTGCTGCTCTCAATGATATGCTGATTTCCGTAATTTTGTCTTTCCAACCAGACGTTTAGCAAACAAGGAAATATTTGTACTTGATGTAAATGGCGTCTACTCCAGTAGTTTCTGAGAGAGGACCCACCCACTATTTTTTTGCCTCCGACGTCCATGATTAATAATAATAAACTTTATTTATATAGCACTTTTCAGGCAAATGATGCAGTTCTAAGTGCTTTACATAAAAATCATGTTCAATAAAAACATATCCATCAAACATAAGAAATAAAAAAGGTCAAATGCAACATACAGAATAAAATACAAAGCATATGATTAGGGAAAAAAATAATAATAATAATAATTACTCAACATATCTGACAAGAAATAATAAAAAATAAGACATAATTGATTATAAGCATGATTTGGAGTAGGCCTAACTAATTAAATCCAAGATAAAAAGATACGTTTTTAGCCTTCGTCGATAACTGTTAAGGGGTTAAACATGATATAATTCATCTTGTGTTGATCTAACGGCCGATCTTTGCTCTCATGAATCATCATTTGTTGTCTGGCAAATCGTTTTGACCGAGGGCAAAGAGAAGTTTCATAACTTTATTTTTTAAGGATATTTAAATACTCATGCAGTGAAGATAATGTAGGCGTTGCCTGGACCACATTTGTGTGGCTATTAATGTTTAATATATATTTTTAATGAAAATGAAAAGAGGCAGAGTGGTGTTTTATGACATATTTCTCCTGGAACGCCTCAAACGCTCGATTTATGCGCACGTCCAAATCACTGTGGACGCGCGAATGGATACAAAAGCGTCCAACTAAACGCGAATTTGACGCTTTATTCCCGTTTGGTGTGAACGTGGCATAAGACACTTGAGCCTACACTCTTTTGAGCGCTGTAGCGCCCCCATCAGGCCGATAGGGGCGAGCTTTGGTGTAATTGTAGGTGGTGTGAGCACTACCAGTCCTCAAAGTTTCAAGTCTCTACGACTCACGGTTTGGTCTGCCCGATCAGTTTTAGGGGAGAATGATGATCCTAGGAGAAGTAATAATTACATCAGAGTTTCGTTACGCGCTTGAACCCCTAATAATCGTTCACATTAAGTTATAAAAACATTATTTCTGAATGTTTTCTGAACACTCAAAATGTCAATTTTCACACCTTCCAAGTGAACTCAAACATTTTGCAAACATTATGAAAATGTTACTTTGAAATGTAAAATGGCGGATCTCATGTGAGTGACAGGTGGCTCCGCCCTCAGAGAAGAGATGAAGGTATTCTGACTCAAGATCACCAGGGACATGAAAGATGATCGTTTATAATAAATACAGCAATGTTCCTTTTGATTTGATGGTGACTTTAACGGAAGTGCACATGGTGTTGTTTTAGAACAGGCCAGTTCGTGTGATCATGACTCCTCAGGATCTCTGATGAGTGGACTCTTATATCCAGATTTAACTCCAGCACATTGAGCTTTCACAGGAGCTGATGTCACTGGCACTGAGCCAAGATGGAGGCTTCCACAAATCCCCAGATTTCAGCACTCGCTCAGTTCCCGGGATAAACGATGAAGCCACACCACGGCAGATTTCATTCAGTCTGTAAACCCTACAGGAGGTGAACTTTAACCCGCATCACTGTCAGAAACACACGCGTGTTACGATCCTTTCTGTCTGAGAGCAGCACGTGATCATCACAAACCCCAGCGGTCAGAAGATGGAAGTCTATTTGTCTATTTGAGATTATAAAGTGAGGACAAGAAAATGATCATCATCTGGAGCCCTTAATGCACACACACACACACACACACACACACGCACACGACGCACGCACACTCTCACACACACACTCAATCAAACACGCACACACACTCAATCAAACACACGCACACACACTCAAATCACAGACGCACACACAGACGCACACACACAGACACGATCACACACACACGCACACACACACACACGACGCACGGACACACGCACACACGTGCACACTCACACACACACTCAATCAAACACACGCATACACACCCACACACATACGCACTCAATCACAGACGCACACACACACAGACACAATCACACACACACAAAGACAATCACACACACACAGACACACACACAGACGCACACACACTAGAAAGTATGTGAGAGAGTGTGTGTGTGTGTGTGTGTGTGTGTGAGAGAGTGTGTGTGTGAGTGAGAAAGTGTGTGTGAGAGTGTGTGTGTGTGCTTGTTTATGTGATTTATGAGGACAAAAATGTGTATAATGACACTGATATTACAAACGTAAATGTGGTTTATGAGGACATTTCATATGAGCAGGAGAGACTCTTTTAATAATAATAATAATATGTCATTATTCCAGACTGTACAGTGAGTGAGTGAATATCAATGAATACTTGAGCGTTTAAAGGGTCAGTCCACGTCTAAACTATCCGGATATAGAGGCTGACGGCGGGCTTTGAGCGTCCCAGAGCCTCAGGCGTCCTCACTGCGTCTGGGCAATTACGCTCGATAAGCCCCGGGAAACCTCCCAGGATAACCAGCTGGACGAGTTACATAAGAGCCGGAGAGCCGGCGGGAGCGGAGAGGGTGTTTGATGAGCTCCTCGCGTCTCACCGCATTTCTGCTGGAGATGATGAAGCTCTTAAAGTCACCACGAAATTTAAACAGTTGCAGTGTTTATTATAAACCATTCATCAGTGCACATCATTCATGGTCCTGGTCATTCTGAATCCACCAATAGCAAACCACAACCATCCAACAATCCAATCAATTCTCCACGGACATAATCAAGCCCCACCCTACATTTATGATGGATAGATGCACTTTTATGATGGATGGATGCACTTTATGATGGATGGATGCACTTTTATGATGGATAGATGCACTTTTATGATGGATAGATGCCCTTTGATGATGGATGGATGCACTTTTATGACGGATGGATGCACTTTTATGATGGATGGATGCACTTTTATGACGGACGGATGCACTTTTATGACGGACGGATGCACTTTTATGATGGATGGATGCACTTTTATGACGGATGGATGCACTTTTATGACGGATAGATGCACTTTTATGACGGATGGATGCACTTTTATGACGGATGGATGCACTTTTATGACGGATAGATGCACTTTTATGATGGATGGATGCACTTTTATGACGGATGGATGCACTTTTATGATGGATAGATGCACTTTTATGACGGACGGATGCACTTGTATGACGGATGGATGCACTTTTATGACGGATGGATGCACTTTTATGACGGATGGATGCACTTTTATGACGGATAGATGCACTTTTATGACGGATGGATGCACTTTTATGACGGATGGATGCACTTTTATGATGGATAGATGCACTTTTATGACGGACGGATGCACTTGTATGACGGATGGATGCACTTTTATGACGGATGGATGCACTTTTATGATGGATGGATGCACTTTTATGACGGATGGATGCACTTTTATGACGGATAGATGCACTTTTATGACGGATGGATGCACTTTTATGACAGATGGATGCACTTTTATGACGGATAGATGCACTTTTATGATGGATGGATGCACTTTTATGATGGATGGATGCACTTTTATGATGGATGGATGCACTTTTATGACGGATGGATGCACTTTTATGACGGATGGATGCACTTTTATGACGGATGGATGCACTTTTATGATGGATAGATGCACTTTTATGATGGATGGATGCACTTTTATGATGGCTGGATGCACTTTTATGATGGCTGGATGCACTTTTATGATGGATGGATGCACTTTTATGATGGATGGATGCACTTTTATGATGGATAGATGCACTTTTATGATGGATAGATGCACTTTTATGACGGATAGATGCACTTTTATGATGGCTAGATGCACTTTTATGATGGATGGATGCACTTTTATGATGGATAGATGCACTTTTATGGTGGATAGATGCACTTTTATGATTGATAGATGCACTTTTATGATTGATAGATGCACTTTTATGGTGGATAGATGCACTTTTATGATTGATAGATGCACTTTTATGATTGATAGATGCACTTTTATGGTGGATAGATGCACTTTTATGATGGATAGATGCACTTTTATGATGGATGGATGCACTTTTATGATGGATAGATGCACTTTTATGGTGGATATATGCACTTTTATGACAGATAGATGCACTTTTATGGTGGATAGATGCACTTTTTTTTATATATAACTGATTTTATTCATCTGAAGGAAGAATGTCACACCAGAATGAGTTGAGGGGGAGTAAATCATGGGCTAATTTTCATTTTTGGGTGAACTATCCCTTTAAGTCCAATTGGATAACATTTTCGAGATAAAGTCAATCTTATCCAGGGGTCGGTTGAATAAACGTGGCCACTGTTTGAGATCTAGATTGAGCAGTTTTGTCTTTTCTGATTTAGACTGATCAAACTTTCCATGCAACCGACTTTCAAAAGTAAATAATGTGTTTTCAGATGATTGAGTTTCTCCTCACTCAGAGTTCAGAGCTTCCCTCACTGTTACTGAACGCCTGAGTGCTGATTCAGAAGTTCAATAGTGTGTGTGTGCGTGTGTCAGAACATGTACTGTTTGTACTCAGCCAGCAGCCAATCACAGAAGGGGGAGGAGCAGCTCCTTCCTCACTGAATGTCATTTGAAAGGCAGTAGTGGAGCGGCTCTCTGCTGCCCTCCTGTGACCGGACTCATCACCGCTCCTGCACAGACAAACATTCATCAGGAGAACCACAGTGTGTTTGGACTCCACTGATTTCACACACGGCTCAGTTTTGAGGTCTACTGTACTCCCATAACACGTCCTCTTCCAGACGAGTGAAAGAAAACAGCCCAACACATCGAAGTGTTCGTTTTATTATGTCTGCAGATTTCTCAGAGTCAGAAATCTCCCCTTCAGCAGTTTTACACACCGTTTTATTCATATTCATATATCATTCACCTGATTTATAGAATATTTTATTCCTTAAAACGCAGTGATTTCCCCCCACTCAGCAATTTTCTGAGTTTTACAAGTTCAGTTCTGTGAGAACCTTTAAATCAAACTATTATGAATCTGACTTTTTCTGTTCTGGAAATGCATATTTAATTAGATAATGCTTCATATTTGGACATTTCAGAAAACCTGTGATGCAAAACAGTTGTCTTAATGTGCTGTGGAATTGATTCATCCGTTTTGTCTGCATATTAATTTGCAATATCAAACCAACAGATTTTTTATGAACGAATCTCACTTTGAGTCATTTGATTCTGTTTCAGACGGTGACTCTTTGTGTGAACAAATCATTTGAATCATTCACTCGACTGATTCATTCAAAACTGAATCACTTGGCTGTGTTTCCAGAACAATATTCTATAATTCTATGAATTTACATAGAACATTTCTAGCATAAAGAGATCTTTAAAACCGAGTCAAGGACCTTTTCTCTAAGAGTGCATTGAAATCCAGACATTTTTAAGTGTCAAAAATAAAAATCTGCATTGGCCTTCAGGACGCTTGCTTTGCTTCATTTATGTATCGCTTTATTTGACTTCTCCTTTAAGGACAGACTTTATGTACATTTTAGGTGCATCTATAATTCATCTTGTAAATTGCTCCTCATAATAATAATAATAATAATAATAATAACTAAATAAAATAAAAAAAGTTTGTTGACAAAAGTTGGCTTGAGAAAGCCTAGCCATAAAGTAAAGTAGTTTTAAGTTTTAATTTTGTAGTTTTCAAAGATAGATGCTAGCATGAATGAACATAGTTAGCATTTTTAAACAGACTGTTAACATTAATTAACATGGTGCTACCATTAATTAGCACAATGCTAGCATGATTTAACATTTTGCTAGCTTGATTAGCCAGTTGCTAGCATGATTTATGACATTGCTAACATGATAGATAGGTAGATAGATTGATAAGAAATATTAGATAAAATGACATTGTAATTGAGTGTAACAGGAGTGTAGAATTTTAGAAGTTCAATTTGAATGTTGGCAGTTTAAATTAGAATTTTAGCAGGTAAATTTGAATGTTGGCAGATTAAATTAGAATTTTAGCAGTTAAATTTGAATGTTGGCAGTTTAAGTTTGAATTTTAACAGTTAAATTTGAATGTTGGCAGTTTAAATTAGAATTTTAGCAGGTTGAATTCGAATTAAAGCAGTTAAATATGAATGTTGGCAGTTTAAATTCGAATTTTAGAAGTTAAATTTGAATGTTGGCAGTTTAAGTTTGAATTTTAGCAGGTTGAATTTGAATTTTAGCAGTTAAATTTGAATGTTGGCAGTTTAAATTCGAATTTTAGAAGTTAAATTTGAATATTGGCAGTTTAAATTAGAATTTTAGAAGTTAAATTTGAATGTTGGCAGTTTAAATTAGAATTTTAGCAGTTAAATTTGAATGTTGGCAGTTTAAATTAGAATTTTAGCAGGTTAAATTAGAATTTTAGCAGTTAAATTTGAATGTTGGCAGCTAAAATGATAATTTTAGCAGGTTAAATTAGAATTTTGGCAGTTCAATTTGAATGTTGGCAGATTAAATTAGAATTTTAGCAGTTCAATTTGAATGTTGGCAGTTTAAATTAGAATTTTAGCAGTTAAATTTGAATGTTGGCAGCTAAAATTAGAATTTTAGCAGTTCAATTTGAATGTTGGCAGATTAAATTAGAATTTTAGCAGTTCAATTTGAATGTTGGCAGATTAAATTAGAATTTTAGCAGTTAAATTTGAATGTTGGTAGTTTAAGTTTGAATTTTAACAGTTCAATTTGAATGTTGGCAGTTTAAATTAGAATTTTAGCAGGTTAAATTAGAATTTTAGCAGTTAAATTTGAATGTTGTCAGTTTAAATGTTAATTTTAGCAGGTTAAATTTTAATTTTAGCAGTTAAATTTGAATGTTGTCAGTTTAAATTTGAATTTTAGCAGTTAAATTAGAATTTTAGCAGTTAAATTTGAATGTTGTCAGTTTAAATTTTAATTTTAGCAGGTTAAATTTGAATTTTAGCAGTTAAATTTGAATTTTGTCAGTTGGAGTTTGAACAGTCTTGGCTCATTTGAACGTTCCATCAATGAAAGTCAATGGGATTTTTCAGTTTTAATCGTCATTTTTATGAAAACTGTAAGTTGGATCTGAGTTTGGTGGTTGTAGAGTTAAAGCTGCAGTCCGTAACTTTTTTTTGGGTTAAAAATTATCCAAAACTGAATCACTTGGCTGTGTTTCCAGAACAGAATCTATAATTCTATGAATTTACATAGAACCTTTCTAGCATAAAGAGATGTTTAAAACGGGAATCTTTAAAAAAGGACCTTTTCTCTAAGAGTGCATTGAAATCCAGACATTTCTAAGTGTCAAAAATAAAAATCTGCATTGGCCTTTAGATGCAGTGAACAAACCATTTAATGCAATGATTTACTTCAGGACGCTTGCTTTGCTTTGCTTTGCTTTATTTATGTATTGCTTTAAAGGACAAACGTCATCTACATTTTAAGTGCATCTATAAATCATCTTGTAAATTGCTCATAATAATAATAATAGTGAAACACAGCAAATTCCCCAAAGCTGTCAGTTTAATAGATTAAGGCTAAGATGAGAAGGATGGACATGTTTAAAGGACACTGGGTAATGCTGATGTCATTAGAGGACGGCTGCACAAAACACACTCATCTAAACACAACACACACGCGTACAGAAACACACACACACCCCTGCTGTCCTTTAAAAAATAGTGCATAGACTCATAGACCCACAGTCCATCAATCGCCTGATTTACATCATCAATCACGTTTAAAAAAATAATAAAATCAAGCAGTCTACGTTTCATATACATATTTGTATTTTTATATAATTATATTCAATGTACAGAGTTACATTCTGAACTGCAAAGGCTAGTTCATGGAAATAAATACTGCAATGGCTAGTTTGCGACAGGAAGTTGTTTCTGCTCTCCTGGAGAGGACGAACAACTGCAAACCAAGCAGCTGGGCATCAGCCGCAGTGCAGCGTCAGCAGATTACAGTCTAAAAGACGCGTACAAAAGTCTCATAAAAATATGCCTTTGTCTCTGCTCGTTTATCTACACGGTGGCTTCCCTGCGGAAACTGCTCTAGTGTTAAAAAAGAGGGCGGACGAGCCAAACGGGACGTTTTCGACATGGATCATGGGAGAGAGAATCTTCTCTAGAGGCTAATTTGTCCATCAATGGGATATAAAATCAACTGTGCTGTATCCTTTGGTGACATTCGTGAGGATAGTGCATTTGCGCTCACTTTTCTTCCCACAAACCGTTTGCACTGAAAGCTGGAGATGCAGTGCATTATGGCCCGTTGTGCTTTCGCCACACTGAACCGCCCATTATTAGCCATCCCGCCCGTGTGAAGGAACGGGTACGATGTGCGGAGGTCTCGTAGTGAAAGCGCAAACGTACAGAATACTTCATTCCTCGCCCATAATCAGGATTCGCATGAGAGAAACACTAAGCCAATGCTTAAAACATCTTAAATAAAGCAGAACTGAGTGAAGACCGGTCCGTCAGACGTCAGTCCTCATTGGCCATGACCTGCCAGACGATCAGGTGACTGCGTTCTGCTTTGGCCAGGAAGGGCTGCAGCTTCAGAGTGGGTTCATCCATGTTTTCCGTGTCTCCTCCTTCATCCCCTATGATACGACACAGAGAGAGGGAAGAGTGTGAGTGGTCATGCTTTCATTTCTGGGTTTAAAATATCACTTTCTCTGATTTTGATTCTTTAAATGTGCCGTTTTCAGTTGAGGAATGAACTTGTGCTGATATCTTAGAGAGCAGGGTGACCGATATGAAGCCAATATATTATATACATCATTTAATATTTAATAAATTAGAAATCTTTCAAATAAACATGCTTATATTGTAGATGGCAACTTCTTGATTCTGCAATCATATTCAGTTGTCAAAATAAAAGTCCTGCTTCTGACACATCGGCCAATCAGAAAAACGTATCGGCCGATATTGGCGATATATCGGATGGCCACTAGAATGAACAAAAAAAAACGCCTCCCATTCCATAATCACAATAAGCTTTCAAATTCTTATTTTATTACTAAATTCAGACAATAAATGTGTTTTTGTGGTCTGAGTTGAAC
This sequence comes from Romanogobio albipinnatus, assembly GCA_023566225.1. Taxonomy (NCBI): domain Eukaryota; kingdom Metazoa; phylum Chordata; class Actinopteri; order Cypriniformes; family Gobionidae; genus Romanogobio; species Romanogobio albipinnatus. The sequence goes on along the minus strand of CM042257.1, from coordinate 48,363,455 downwards.
CTCATCTCTCCCTCTTTACTACGAGTTACAGCAGCAAATAAACATGATGAACATCAGAAGATACAGAACGACTGAATCCTGTCTCGTGATCCATCAATCACAGTGTTTCCCCTAGGATTTTTTTCTGGGGGGGTGTTAGACCTCCCGAAACGACACGTGTCGCGGACGCGTGGTGTTGTGATAGACGCGGCGCGCAGTAGGCGGTAAATTTGGTAAATAAATATAAACAACATTTATTTATACATCACAATTTTGTAGTGTATTAAGAAAAAAACCCCTAATTTCTGCCTGTTTAGGTTTGTCACATTTACTAAACTAAACTAAAGTTGGAGCTCGCAAATCAGTTTTTTAAAAAATATATATATTTCCGGGCTCAAAGCTAAGGATTTTTTTTTCAGGGGTTCACATTTTTACTTGCCCTGCCAAAATTTTCTCTGGCCCCACCACTAAAATAAAATAGGCCTAGTATTGTTTTTGAGCCATGTTACCTTAATAAATAAGATTATGACTAAAAACTATTATCCTTTTTATATTGTTAAAGACAGTCAGTAATAAAATAAGAACAAATAATCAAATTATGAGCAAAAGCACAAATAAATACAGCAGAACAAACATACAATGTAGGATTGTCAGGTACAAAAATAGTAATCAAATGTTAAAATTTGCATTATGTCACTGCATATAAATATAGATGAACCCTTATTAAAAGCTATTCAGTCAAGAGCAGTGTGATTTTTTTGTCTTTTGTTATTTATATAACCAGCTTTCCGTGTTTTCACTGTTAGGGGGCGTTATTGCACATCTCCTGGACAAGCACAGAATCTCCTCATCAAAACACAGGCGAAGAAGAAGCAGAAACAAGCGATATCATATGTGAGGAGATGCATATGTAAAATAACGCATCATCAAAATTAAACCGCACATAAATCACGACTGCCTAATGTTATTGAATAAATGTCGAGCTCTAGGACTGTGAAGCTTCTGTGTTTTGATCATCGTTCATCGGACGGACGGACGTAGTCTTTTACAAAAAACGTGATTTTCTCAGCTTTATGCTCAAAATTTTCCTTTTCACGAAACTTGCAACATTCAAGTGTTGATTAAAAAAAAGAATGTATGAAGCTGGAATAAAATTCTATTCTTTATTCTAGTCTATTCTTTCTTTTGATATATTGCATGTTCAGATATTCATACAATATCAGCCCCCCCGAAAAACAATGGTAGAGGAAACACCGAATCAGTGTCAACCGCTGATAAAACAGCTGGAGATCAATAATGTCACATGACGTCATATTTACCTCAGAAAAGACATTCAGTGACAAACTCCATAGAGAAATAACTTTATTTTGATAAATACATGCACTAAATTACATATTTATATATTTTTACCAAACCCGTTTTACTATGATTTCATATATTTCATGTTTTTAATAAATCCGACAAGAACTAATTTGAGTAGAAGCAAAGTTGTTATAACATTATTATATATTATTTAGAGCCCTTAAATGGATTAATAAGTTTGTGTTTATATAATATACATGTGTGTGTGTGTGTGTGTATATACACATTAGTGCTGTCAAAGTTCTTTTTTGTAAATCTGGCCCTTAATATTACAATAATGTACCAGCTGACAGGGTTCCTGTATAGTTTACAGCATAAGTTGAGATTTTTTCCCATACTGTACCTGATATATATCCAAATGAATCAATATCACTTTGAATCAAAATCGGAACTGAATCAAATCACAAGCTTGTGAATCTAAACAAATCGTGACACGTGTCAACGCCAGCTCTCATCATCAGTAAGACCGTAAAGCGTCTCACCCATCCTGAAGTCGATGTACCCCTCGCCTCCGCTCATGACCAGCACAGACTTCAGCAGCTCTGGAGCGGGAGACTCGTCAGCGGACGCCTCGACTCCTGAGCCCGCGGACGCCACCACCTGTCCTGCAGAACAGCAAAAACATCACTTCACTAGGGGCGGAGCATCACTTCACTAGGGGCGGAGCATCACTTCACTAGAGGCGGGAACATCACTTCACTAGGGGCGGGAACATCACTTCACTAGGGGCGGGAACATCACTTCACTAGGGGCGGGAACATCACTTCACTAGGGGCGGGAACATCACTTCACTAGGGGCAGGAACATCACTTCACTAGGGGCGAGAACATCACTTCACTAGGGGCGGGAACATCACTTCACTAGAGGCGGGAACATCACTTCACTAGGGGCGGGAACATCACTTCACTAGGGGCGGGAACATCACTTCACTAGGGGCGAGAACATCACTTCACTAGGGGCGGGAACATCACTTCACTAGAGGCGGGAACATCACTTCACTTGGGGCGGGAACATCACTTCACTAGGGGCGGAACATCACTTCACTAGGGGCGGGGCATTACTTCACTAGGGGCGGGAACATCACTTCACTAGGGGCGGGGCATTACTTCACTAGGGGCGAGAACATCACTTCACTAGGGGCGGGGCATTACTTCACTAGGGGCGAGAACATCACTTCACTAGGGGCGGGAACATCACTTCACTAGGGGCGGAACATCACTTCACTAGGGGCGGGAACATCACTTCACTAGGGGCGGAACATCACTTCACTAGGGGCGGGAACATCACTTCACTAGGGGCGGGGCATTACTTCACTAGGGGCGAGAACATCACTTCACTAGGGGCGGGAACATCACTTCACTAGGGGCGGAACATCACTTCACTAGGGGCGGAACATCACTTCACTAGGGGCGAGAACATCACTTCACTAGGGGCGGGGCATTACTTCACTAGGGGCGAGAACATCACTTCACTAGGGGCGGGAACATCACTTCACTAGGGGCGGGGCATTACTTCACTAGGGGCGGGGCATTACTTCACTAGGGGCGGGAACATCACTTCACTAGGGGCGGGAACATCACTTCACTAGGGGCGGGGCATTACTTCACTAGGGGCGGGAACATCACTTCACTAGGGGCGAGAACATCACTTCACTAGGGGCGGAACATCACTTCACTAGGGGCAGGAACATCACTTCACTAGGGGCAGGAACATCACTTCACTAGGGGCGAGAACATCACTTCACTAGGGGCGGGAACATCACTTCACTAGGGGCGGGAACATCACTTCACTAGGGGCGGAACATCACTTCACTAGGGGCGAGAACATCACTTCACTAGGGGCGGGAACATCACTTCACTAGGGGCGGGGCTTTACTTCACTAGGGGCGGGAACATCACTTCACTAGGGGCGGAACATCACTTCACTAGGGGCGGGGCATTACTTCACTAGGGGCGGGAACATCACTTCACTAGGGGCGGAACATCACTTCACTAGGGGCGGGGCATTACTTCACTAGGGGCGGGAACATCACTTCACTAGGGGCGGAACATCACTTCACTAGGGGCGGGGCATTACTTCACTAGGGGCGGAACATCACTTCACTAGGGGCGGGGCATTACTTCACTAGGGGCGGAACATCACTTCACTAGGGGCGGGGCATTACTTCACTAGGGGCGGGAACATCACTTCACTAGGGGCGAGAACATCACTTCACTAGGGGCGGAACAAGTTATTATGTTAGGCGAGTTATTCTACCTGGGACTGCGGTGAAGAACTTGACTGCGTCTCTGTGCCCGTGGAAACACAGCTGGGCGTGTGCCATGGAGCAGAAGGGCACAAAGGTGCCCGCCGTGACTTTATCGCCGCTCTCATCACCGTAGACGCGGATCGCGCTGCCCGGCCGATTCGATGACGCTGCTGCATCTTTACTTCCTGTTGTGGGAATAAGAAAAGACTTGTTACTTATTTCACAATACAGTGGATGAGATGATTGGACGCACACAGCTGACACACTCACTCTCTGATAGAGGGATGGAGATGATGACGCCGTTTCCGGTACCGACCCACAGGCGTTTGCATGACACCGTCAGCGCGGTGATCCGCACGAAAGAGAAGCCCAGCTTACCGGTGCCTGTGACACATATAACATCAGTCATGTGAATGGCATGAACTCCTTAAAGGTGTCATATGACGCCCCTTTTTACAAGATGTAAAATAAGTCTCTGATGTCCCCAGAGTGTGTGTGTGTGAAGTTTCAGCTCAAAATACCCCACAGATCATGTTTTATAGCATGTTAAAATTGTCACTTTTGAGTGTTTTTGTGTGTCCCTTTAAATGCAAATGAGCTGCTCACTTTCAGGAAGAGGGCGGAGCTTCAAGAGCTCATGTTAGCAGCTCTGATTACCTCACACACACACACACACACACAATGAAAATGACAGAAACTGTTCAGTCTCTTATGATCAAACCGGAGTCGGACAATGATGGAGAGACTCATGATAATCTCTAAAGCGCTGGTGTGGGGTAAGATGAGCCAGATAATATCGGCTGATGGATAGTTTAGTGTAATTATGGTTATAACTGATGATGTCATCTCGCTTTATGACATGCGTCTGCGTTTGTGTTCGTACTGTATCAATAAATGTGAGAGACGGACGACAACTCTTCCTCTTCTCCACATGTTCCTGGGGGCGGGGTTATGCAAATGTTAGGGGTAGTGATGTCACTGACTCGTTGTAGTCCCTACCAGCCGTTTGTTGTAGTCCTTAAAGAGAGATTTCTGTAATGCTTTATTATTGGAGTCTCACCCAGCATCTTGCTGACGTACGGCTCGATGTCGACGTCCTGCAGATGCTGGTATGTGTGCGCGTGGAACAGTCTGAGGGTCGAGTCCAGGCGGATGGACACCCAGATGCCGTCTCCATCCCAGGCCAGCTGCCTCACCTGGCTCTCCTTACGAGGATGGGCGTCGAAGGATTTCTATACATTAGGAAAGCAATAAAGTATTGTGTCACGATGATTTAATCACATGCAAAGGGTATTCATGACATTTTACCCTGGCTTCAAATGAGGCTTATCTACTTTCATAATGTGCACTTTGAATCGTAAATCATTTAACATTTAAAGGTGCAGTGTGTAATATTTAGGAGGATCTATTGACAGAAATGCAATATAATATATATAACTATGTTAAAGACCTGTTTTTATGACCTTAGAATGAGGCGTTTCTATCTACACACACCGCGGGTCCCTTACAGTGAAGCCGCCATTTTGCGCCGCCATGTTTCTACGGTAGCCTTAAAGGGACAAACTGCTCTACAGAGCGCTAGCTACTCTCTGCTGTCTCAGACGACATCTTTGTCCTGTGTGGGCCACCGTAGCTTCTCTATGTGCTTTGAAAGGGAAGGGTGAGCGGGTGCAATTCACAACCTCACCACTAAAACTTACACACTGCACCTTAAAACACAAATCTTTGACAGAATCAACAGCATTTTGAAACATAATAATATAGCTGAAAGAAAATACAGTAAAAACAGTGAAATATTAACATTTATGATTATTATCAGTGTTGTGCTGAGGATTTTTTGACGATTTATTTGATCAGTTTAATGCATCCTTGCTGAATACAAGTATTAATTTAATTAGTTTTGTGTCTTAGAGATGCGTTCAGTGTTAGAGATGTTAGAAGAGTCATACCTCTATCTTCATGGCTTTAGGTTGAACCACAAAGATCTTGTTCCTGTATCCACACCAGACCCGGTCATGCACTATGGTCATACAGCGGATAGAGTGATGCGGACGGCCCAGATCTAACAGGTGATAGTTGGTCAAATCCCATTGGCCATCTGTAACACAAATATCTGTCACGGAAAGAGCATTTCTTCTGATGTGGTGGGCATTATAAAGTGATGTTCAGGAACATTGACATCTTTACCCTTTATTAAAATATTATTTAAGATGTTGCAAGCATAATGCATAGTTGTGCTTGGAATCAGTTGTTTTATTTGTGATAATAACACAATGAAACATGACAAATTGTGCGGACATTATTTCTGGCCAGAACTTATAAACACATACCAGAGAGAACCAACAAAATATCAATAACTGATTGTTGTAGTCAGTGAATGCTTTTGTTTTTTTTACGCATTTTTGTACTTTTTTGCCAGATAAACACCTTAACCAAATTTACCGCTTTGTTCTTCCCTCATATTTAAAATATATAAAAAAAATATTACCACTTTTGGCCACTACTGTATACACCGCTCAGGCATAACATTATGACCGGTGAATAACACTGATGATCTCTGTTAGTGGGTGGGATATATTAGGCAGCAAGTGAACATTTTGTCCTCAGAGTTGATGTGTTAGAAGCAGGAGAAATGGGCAAGCGTGAGGATTTGAGCGAGTTTGACAAGGGCCAGATTGTGACGGCTAGACGACTGGGTCAGAGCATCTCCAAAACTGCAGCTCTTGTGGGGTGTTCCCGGTCTGCAGTGGTCAGTCTCTATCAAAAGTGCTCCAAGGAAGGACCAGTGGAGAACCGGCCACAGGGTCATGGGCGGCCGAGGCTCATTGATGCACGTGTGGAGCGAAGGCTGGCCCGTGTGGGCCGATCAAACAGACGAGCTACTGGAGCTCAAACTGCTCCAGAAGTTAATGCTGGTTCTGATAGAAAGGGCTCAGAACACACAGAGCATCTCAGTTTGTTGCGTATGACCAGTCAGGGTGCCCATGCTGACCCCTGTCCACCGCCCAAAGCACCAACAGTGGCACGCGAGCATCAGAACTGGACCACGGAGCAATGGAAGAAGCTGGCCTGGCCTTGAGGCGTTGACTTGGCCTCCAAATTCCCCAGATCTCAATCCAATCGAGCATCTGTGGGATGTGCTGAACAAACAAGTCCGATCCATGGAGGCCGCACCTCGCAACTTACAGGTCTTAAAGGATCTGCTGCTAACATCTTGGTGTCAGATACCACAGCACACCTTCAGGGGTCCAGTGGAGTCCATGCCTCGACGGGTCAGCAAAAGCGCAATATTAGGAAGGTGGTCATAATGTTATGCCTGATCGGTGTATGTAGTATGGGTGAATGCAAATGTTAACCTTGTTTTACTGATGGTAATTGAAATCTGTATTAGTTTTAAATAAAAAGGCCGTCTTACCAACACCTCTGTGGAAGATTGCAAGCGTGCCATCAGCCAAGGCCACCAGAACACGTCCCTTCACGTGACTTCAGACAGAAATAATCATGTTTAATAACTTATCTTTAGTCTATAACTACGTGAATGAATCCAGATGATGAGGGTTTCCTTACACAATCCCCAGGACGGAATCCTTCAGCTTGATGGAGTGAAGGCACTTCCTCCACTGCGCTACAGATGAGTGAACGTACACGCTGAAACAGAGCAGCATCAACTTCATACATCTCTGCTCTCAATCAATGCATCGCAACACAACTCCGACTTTACAACTTGTAATTCCAACTTTATAACTCGCAATTCTGACTTTATATCTCACAATTCTGACTTTATATCTCACAATTCTGACTTTACAACTCGCAATTCTGACTTTATAACTCGTAATTCTGACTTTATATCTCACAATTCTGACTTTATATCTCACAATTCTGACTTTATATCTCACAATTCTGACTTTATATCTCACAATTCTGACTTTACAACTCGCAATTCTGACTTTATAACTCACAATTCTGACTTTATATCTCACAATTCTGACTTTATATCTCACAATTCTGACTTTATATCTCACAATCCTGACTTTATATCTCACAATCCTGACTTTATTTCTCACAATTCTGACTTTATATCTCACAATTCTGACTTTATATCTCACAATTCTGACTTTACAACTCGCAATTCTGACTTTATAACTCGTAATTCTGACTTTATATCTCACAATTCTGACTTTATATCTCACAATTCTGACTTTATAACTCGCAATTCTGACTTTATAACTCGCAATTCTGACTTTATAACTCGCAATTCTGACTTTATATCTCACAATTCTGACTTTATATCTCACAATTCTGACTTTATATCTCACAATTCTGACTTTATATCTCACAATTCTGACTTTATATCTCACAATTCTGACTTTATATCTCACAATTCTGACTTTATATCACACAATTCTGACTTTACAACTCGTAATTCTGACTTTATATCTCACAATTCTGACTTTACAACTCGCAATTCTGACTTTAAAACTCGCAATTCTGACTTTATAACTCGCAATTCTGACTTTAAAACTCGCAATTCTGACTTTAAAACTCGCAATTCTGACTTTATAACTCGCAATTCTGACTTTAAAACTCGCAATTCTGACTTTATAACTCGTAATTCCGACTTTATAACTCGCAATTCTGACTTTAAAACTCGCAATTCTGACTTTATAACTCGTAATTCCGACTTTATATCTCACAATTCTGACTTTACAACTCGCAATTCTGACTTTATAACTCGCAATTCTGACTTTATATCTCACAATTCTGACTTTACAACTCGCAATTCTGACTTTATAACTCGCAATTCTGACTTTATATCTCACAATTCTGACTTTACAACTCGTAATTCTGACTTTATATCTCACAATTCTGACTTTACAACTCGTAATTCTGACTTTATATCTCACAATTCTGACTTTACAACTCGCAATTCTGACTTTATAACTCGCAATTCTGACTTTATATCTCACAATTCTGACTTTACAACTCGTAATTCTGACTTTATATCTCACAATTCTGACTTTACAACTCGTAATTCTGACTTTACAACTCGTAATTCTGACTTTACAACTCGTAATTCTGACTTTATATCTCACAATTCTGACTTTATAACTCACAATTCTGACTTTATATCTCACAATTCTGACTTTATATCTCGCAATTCTGACTTTATATCTCACAATTCTGACTTTATATCTTACAATCCTGACTTTATATCTCACAATTCTGACTTTATATCTCACAATTCTGACTTTATAACTCACAATCCTGACTTTATATCTCACAATTCTGACTTTATATCTCGCAATTCTGACTTTATATCTCACAATTCTGACTTTATATCTTACAATCCTGACTTTATATCTCACAATTCTGACTTTATATCACACAATTCTGACTTTATATCTCACAATTCTGACTTTATATCACACAATTCTGACTTTATATCACACAATTCTGACTTTATATCACACAATCCTGACTTTATATCTCACAATTCTGACTTTATATCACACAATTCTGACTTTATATCTCACAATTCTGACTTTATATCACACAATTCTGACTTTATATCACACAATTCTGACTTTATATCTCACAATTCTGACTTTATATCTCACAATTCTGACTTTATATCTCACAATTCTGACTTTATATCTCACAATTCTGACTTTATATCTCACAATTCTGACTTTATATCACACAATTCTGACTTTATATCTCGCAATTCTGACTTTATATCTCACAATTCTGACTTTATATCTCACAATTCTGACTTTATATCACACAATTCTGACTTTATATCTCACAATTCTGACTTTATATCACACAATTCTGACTTTATATCTCACAATTCTGACTTTATATCACACAATTCTGACTTTATATCACACAATTCTGACTTTATATCACACAATCCTGACTTTATATCTCACAATTCTGACTTTATATCACACAATTCTGACTTTATATCTCACAATTCTGACTTTATATCACACAATTCTGACTTTATATCACACAATTCTGACTTTATATCTCACAATTCTGACTTTATATCTCACAATTCTGACTTTATATCTCACAATTCTGACTTTATATCTCACAATTCTGACTTTATATCTCACAATTCTGACTTTATATCACACAATTCTGACTTTATATCTCGCAATTCTGACTTTATATCTCACAATTCTGACTTTACAACTCGCAATTCTGACTTTATAACTCGCAATTCTGACTTTATATCTCACAATTCTGACTTTACAACTCGTAATTCTGACTTTATATCTCACAATTCTGACTTTACAACTCGCAATTCTGACTTTAAAACTCGCAATTCTGACTTTATAACTCGCAATTCTGACTTTATAACTCGCAATTCTGACTTTAAAACTCGCAATTCTGACTTTATAACTCGTAATTCCGACTTTATAACTTGCAATTCTGACTTTAAAACTCGCAATTCTGACTTTATAACTCGTAATTCCGACTTTATATCTCACAATTCTGACTTTATATCTCACAATTCTGACTTTACAACTCGCAATTCTGACTTTATAACTCGCAATTCTGACTTTATATCTCACAATTCTGACTTTACAACTCGTAATTCTGACTTTATATCTCACAATTCTGACTTTACAACTCGTAATTCTGACTTTACAACTCGTAATTCTGACTTTACAACTCGTAATTCTGACTTTATATCTCACAATTCTGACTTTATATCTCACAATTCTGACTTTATATCTCGCAATTCTGACTTTATATCTCACAATTCTGACTTTATATCACACAATTCTGACTTTATATCACACAATCCTGACTTTATATCTCACAATCCTGACTTTATATCTCACAATCCTGACTTTATATCTCACAATTCTGACTTTATATCTTACAATTCTGACTTTATATCTCACAATTCTGACTTTATATCTCACAATTCTGACTTTATATCTCACAATTCTGACTTTATATCTCGCAATTCTGACTTTATATCTCACAATTCTGACTTTATATCTCACAATCCTGACTTTATATCTCACAATCCTGACTTTATATCTCACAATTCTGACTTTATATCTCACAATCCTGACTTTATATCTCACAATTCTGACTTTATATCTCGTAATTCTGACTTTACAACTCGTAATTCTGACTTTACAACTCGTAATTCTGACTTTATATCTCACAATTCTGACTTTATATCTCACAATTCTGACTTTATATCTTACAATTCTGACTTTATATCTCACAATTCTGACTTTATATCTCACAATTCTGACTTTATAACTCACAATCCTGACTTTATATCTCACAATCCTGACTTTATATCTCACAATTCTGACTTTATATCACACAATTCTGACTTTATATCTCGCAATTCTGACTTTATATCTCACAATTCTGACTTTATATCTCACAATTCTGACTTTATATCACACAATTCTGACTTTATATCTCACAATTCTGACTTTATATCTCACAATTCTGACTTTATATCTCACAATTCTGACTTTATATCTCACAATTCTGACTTTATATCACACAATTCTGACTTTATATCTCGCAATTCTGACTTTATATCTCACAATTCTGACTTTATATCTCACAATCCTGACTTTATATCTCACAATCCTGACTTTATATCTCACAATTCTGACTTTATATCTCACAATCCTGACTTTATATCTCACAATTCTGACTTTATATCTCGCAATTCTGACTTTATATCTCACAATTCTGACTTTATATCTCGCAATTCTGACTTTACAACTCGTAATTCTGACTTTATATCTCACAATTCTGACTTTATATCTCACAATTCTGACTTTACAACTCGTAATTCTGACTTTATATCTCACAATTCTGACTTTACAACTCGTAATTCTGACTTTATATCTCGCAATTCTGACTTTAAAACTCGCAATTCTGACTTTATAACTCGTAATTCCGACTTTATAACTCGCAATTCTGACTTTACAACTCGTAATTCCGACTTTATAACTCGCAATTCCGAATTTATAACTCGCAATTATGACTTTACAACTCGTAATTCTGACTTTATAACTCGTAATTCTGACTTTAAAACTCGCAATTCTGACTTTATAACTTGTAATTCCGACTTTATAACTCGCAATTCTGACTTTACAACTCGTAATTCCGACTTTATAACTCGTAATTCCGACTTTATAACTCGCAATTCTGACTTTACAACTCGTAATTCCGACTTTATAAGTCGCAATTCTGACTTTATATCTCACAATTCTGACTTTATATCTCACAATTCTGACTTTATATCTCACAATTCTGACTTTACAACTCGTAATTCCGACTTTATAACTCGTAATTCCGACTTTATAACTCGCAATTCTGACTTTACAACTCGTAATTCCGACTTTATAAGTCGCAATTCTGACTTTATATCTCACAATTCTGACTTTATATCTCACAATTCTGACTTTATATCTCACAATTCTGACTTTATATCTCGCAATTCTGACTTTAAAACTCGCAATTCTGACTTTATAACTCGTAATTCCGACTTTATAACTCGCAATTCTGACTTTACAACTCGTAATTCCGACTTTATAACTCGCAATTCCGAATTTATAACTCGCAATTCTGACTTTATAACTCGTAATTCTGACTTTATAACTCGCAATTCTGACTTTAAAACTCGCAATTCTGACTTTATAACTCACAATTCTGACTTTACAACTCGTAATTCCGACTTTATAACTCGTAATTCCGACTTTATAACTCGCAATTCTGACTTTACAACTCGTAATTCCGACTTTATAACTCGTAATTCCGACTTTATAACTCGCAATTCTGACTTTACAACTCGTAATTCCGACTTTATAACTCGCAATTCTGACTTTAAAACTCGCAATTCTGACTTTATATCTCGCAATTCCGAATTTATAACGCAATTCTGACTTTACAACTCGCAATTGTGAGATAAGTTGCAATTATCTTTTAAAGTGTTTTGTCTGTGGCGTAAACACGCTTCCCTACATAAGAGCCATAACCGATTCAATATTTTAAGTAGAAATGTATACATTTAGTAATTGAACAATGCATATTTATCAACCTTTAACAGGAATATTTTTAGGGACAGTGTGAAACGTCAGCTTATGACCTCAGGTAAATGATGAGCAGTGTGAAATGTGACCAGATAACCCAGGGTTTAGGTTTGACCCAGGGTTAACCAGTGTGAGTGAGGGTTTGGCGGACTCACCAGCCGTTCTGAGCGCCGAGCCACATTGTAGGCAGAACGCTGCTCATCTTGCTGGCTTCCTCTCTCATGAGGTCCTGCTCCTCAGGCATTGAGCTGACGCCGTCCTTCACCAGATCACACTCCCTACAGAACCAGAGCGTTACAGACGCCTACATCATATCTGATCAGATGGAGAGACATAAGGAGCATGACTGGCACACACCTCTGTGTGTATTTGGCGGGCGTGTCTCTGCTGTTCTGCACTCCCAGCGGGTCGGTGAACACGTGTTCGGTGTAGACCCCGGTCTGGCTCTCGTCTGCGGGCGTGCTGCTGCTGCTCTCCGTGGCCTCCAGCGCTTCTTCTGCTGCCGTCCCTCCGTCCTGTGTGCGCTGCCCCAGAACCTCATCTGCGGAGAGATTTAAGGTTTTACTTATTTCTACAGAGCTACTGTTTCAAAGCAGCTTTACATTAAAGGGTTCCTATGATGCCCCTTTTTACAAGATGTAAAATATAGCATGTTAAATTTTGAGGCACTGTTTTTGTTTGTGTCCCTTTAAATGCAAATGAGCATTTCAGGAAGAGGGCGGAGCTTCAAGAGCTCGTGTTAGCAGCTCTGATACACACACACACACACACACACACACTGAAGATGACAGAAACTGTTCAGCCTTTTCTGATCAAACCGGAGTCGGACGATGATGGAGAGACTCCAGAAGAAGAGACAACATGTAGAACGAGACAGGACGTTTCTGAAGGGATAGAGGATGAGTTTATGAGTTAACCATCTGCAGTCACTGATTAGCATATTCTGTCATGATCATCTCTAAAGCGCTGGTGTGGGGTAAGATGAGCCAGAGAATATCTGCTGCTGAAGAGAGAACAGGGATAGTTTAGTGTAATTACGGTTATGATGATGTCAGTTCTGTTTTAAGTGAACATAAACAGTTGAGAATTAAAACGCGTGTGTGGTCTTAAAGTGACAGCAGCCTAATATTCCTGCTGCCAAATTATGAGATAATATTGGGCAATTCCGCGGAAAACTGTCACATCCATAACACCAACACAATGCCATGGTATATGGCAGTTTTTCCCCATAGTATCGATGTCAAAATTGTGGCCAGTGAAAATGCTGAGGAAACCTACTAGCCACAGTGGCTGGTTTAGCAAAAAACTATTTTTACAATTATGTCTCCTAGGCTCCAATATACTTCGAGCACAGGTGCACCTTGGGAAAAAAGGAGGCGTCAAACCACTCAGCGTCAGGATGTTTGCTAACATTAGAGTTGTTCTGATTCTGATACTAGTATCGGAAATATCACCGATACCACAAAATATTCTGGCATCGGCGAGTACTTGAACCCATGTACCGATCTGATACCATTTTCTTAAACAAGACCTAGTAATGACTGCGAGCTTTGCCTGACCACTGCGCGGCTCTTCCTCGGTGCCCAGAATGCATTGCAAACACAGGAAGTTGTGCTGCGTTGCCACATGAACCCCTGTTTAGAGCAGCGAAGAAGAAATGAAAACGCGTTAGCATTAGGCTATGTCCGCTGTTTACTGGCTGATTAGCAGTATTTCGTCTCTGTGTGGATGGCGGCCGCCCACGCGCACACACACACACACACACACAAACACACACGTGTGACACTCGCTCGCTGTCTTTGTCATCTCTGCCGTGTGTCACTATCAAGCGGCTCCTCCCCCAGTTTCTCTACGTCCATATTCACAGTCTGTGGTCACTATATGAGCACACGAACGCTTAAACTGTCCCTTCATGAGAATTTACCGTTTCATTTGGGAAAACTGTCATGTAAGGAACACAGACACTGAAATATCTTCACGGCTACCCGTCAAAATAAAAGTTTGGTTTAAAACATTTTAAATTGACAGAATATATTAGGCTCCTGCTGTACAGTAGATTTAGCTACATCTCTATGTAATAACACATATGTACTAATAATAATGCCTAGATGGTTGCTTATTTTTCACTTGTTTTGTTGTAGAGATTATTTTCTGATTAATATATATATATTTTATATTCCTACATTTATTTTTTTATACAGTTATATTGTACAACTAAAATACCTTTTTCAGTTTGCAGTGTTAGATTTAATAAAAAAATATAATAAAAATAAATAATATTACAGTCAAATGCATGTCAGATCATAAAAATACTGTAATAAATACAGTAGTTCACTGTATGTATTTGTTCATGTTTTATTAAGGCAGTCCTTCCAGAAAAATGCGTTTTTTTTTGTGATTATTGCGGGCAAAAATCCTTGATTATGAGGCACGTTTTCTTAAAAAATGCGATGGAAAATGTGGGATATTTATGCAATTTTATGCGATAAAACTTGCAAAAACTGCTGTTTGATGAAAAAGAGGAAAAAAGCGAATATTTTTAATTGAATATTTAAGTTCTCATCTTGTTTTATTGAAGACCTTCGATCAATTTGGACCGATTTCAAAACAATGCATCATGAAGCTTCGAAGCGTTATGAATCAGTGAATCGATTCATGATTCGGATCTCGTGTCAAACTGCTGAAATATGTGACTTTGGCGATCCGAACCGCTGAATCGACTCACTGATTCATAACGCTTCAAACCGCTGAATCGACTCACTGATTCATAACGCTCCAAACCACTGAATCGACTCACTGATTCATAACGCTTCAAACCGCTGAATTGACTCACTGATTCATAACGCTTCAAACCCCTGAATCGACTCACTGATTCATAACGCTCCAAACCGCTGAATCGACTCACTGATTCATAACGCTCCAAACCGCTGAATCGACTCACTGAATCATAACGCTCCAAACCGCTGAATCGACTCACTGATTCATAACGCTTCAAACCGCTGAATCGACTCACTGATTCATAACGCTTCAAACCGCTGAATCGACTCACTGATTCATAACGCTCCAAACCGCTGAATCGACTCACTGATTCATAACGCTCCAAACTGCTGAATCGACTCACATATTCATAACGCTCCAAACCGCTGAATCGACTCACTGATTCATAACGCTTCAAACCACTGAATCGACTCACTGATTCATAACGCTCCAAACCGCTGAATCGACTCACTGATTCATAACGCTTCAAACCGCTGAATCGCCTCACTGATTCATAACGCTTCAAACCGCTGAATCGACTCACTGATTCATAACGCTCCAAACCGCTGAATCGACTCACTGATTCATAACGCTTCAAACCGCTGAATCGACTCACTGATTCATAACGCTTCAAACCGCTGAATCGACTCACTGACTCATAACGCTTCAAACCGCTGAATCGACTCACTGATTCATAACGCTCCAAACCGCTGAATCGACTCACTGATTCATAACGCTTCAAACCGCTGAATCGACTCACTGATTCATAACGCTTCAAACCGCTGAATCGACTCACTGATTCATAACGCTTCAAAGCTTCATGATGCTGTGTTCTGAAATTGGTCATCACACCGGGAAACTGCTTTGCTCTTTTGCTGTTATTTTTGTTGGCCAATGGGAGTTTGCGCTTCATCATGGTTTCTCTGATATCTATGGTTTCTCCACGGGGTTTGCAGCTTTTCGATGACGTTCACGTCGGGTAATTACGTCCCTTCAAAACGTTCCCATGGCAACAGGGGGAAATGGCGGCTCTTGTGTGAAGTAAACAAACATTTTTCAACTTTCTGCTAATATATACATGACTTTTTTGCAACGAAAATGCGGGGATTATGAAAGGTCCCGTTCTTCGTGTGTTTTTGAAGCTTTGATTGTGTTTACAGTGTGCAATATAACATGTGTTCATGTTTCGCGTGTAAAAAAACACAGTATTTTTAACACAATGTACTCATCTGTACACCGCTGTTCTCACTGTCCTAAAAACGGCTGATGAGTTCCTTGTTCTATGAAGTCCCTCCTTCAGAAATACGCAACGAGTTCTGATTGTGCCAGCGGTTCCTGTGTTGTGATTGGACAGCAGCTTGGAAAGGTCACGCCTCTTAACGGGAGATGTATGCGCTCAATGATCTCTACAGCGTCCCTGGGAAAGCCAAACAAAGGTGATTTGACTCCGGGATGAAAATAACAGCATCTCGACGACATGGCGACAAACACACTCAAACGCAACACTTCCTCTTCTCCACGCAACACTTCCTCTTCTCCACGCGACACGTCCACTTCTCCACGTGGGACAGCAACAAGACCACGCCCCCTTTTTTCGCGTATTCTTGTGGGCGGAGGTTAGTCTGTTCTACTGACGTCATTAATGAAGGAAGTACCAGGATGTAGTCCAAGCCGGCCGTTCGCTGTAGGCTTTGAAAGGGAACTTCTGTTAAATAAAATATCTCGCTTGGCATTGAACTTTGAGCTTTATAATTTTACAGGTATTATTTATGCTCTAACAGCAACATTACACACTAACTAAAGTTTGAACAGTGGGATCACGAAGAACGGGACCTTTAAATCATGCTAGCCCCGCATATTTTGCACGCAGAAATAGGCAATTTATGCGGCGAAAGTGCGGCGTATTTGAAAAAAATGTGGCCCCCGCATAAATATGCGGACTTTGGCTGATTATGCGTTAAATCATGCGATCGCATAATCGCGTTTTTCTGGAGGGACTGTTAAGGGATAAGTCTGAAGCACACCATAAAATAACTCTAGCAGTTCATACAGGGCTAGTAGTGTATACAGCTGTATATACAGATACACACACAGGTCTCAGATCAGTACTCGGGATCGGCCGATACCCTGAGCCCAGGCATCAGAATCGGGAAGGGAACAAGGGTATCGGAACATCTCTAGCTAACAGTATGCCTATGCAAAGGACAACGGAAAAGTGTTTTTGGGATGTGTTTGCGTTACCAGAGTTAGAGGACTCTATGGAGTTGGTGCAGACGGTTTGAGGGATGGCCACGGGTCCTTCTGTAGAGCAGCCCACTACAGAGATGCCATCCAGACCCGCATCACAGCCCGTGGAGACACTGCTGGCGGTACAGCTGAGTTTAGAGACGCCTTCACCCTCACTGCCATCCGTCAGCTCCTCTCCGGCAGGGTAGTCCGTCTCACAAGCACCTGACACACACACACACACAGAACCCGTTCAGATATCAGAAGCACCCGTGGAGATTATGAATAAGGGACGAAGCGGTTGGGTCTCTGACCTGGAACGCTGGCGATGCACAGCACGTGAGAGTTACACACAAAGAAGCTCTCCAGGATGTTTCCGGGCTGGTTGGCGTCAATGACTATGACCTTGGAGGTGGCGTGTGTGGTGGTGCAGATCCACACCAGGCTGGAGAGCTCATCCTGATGCCTCAGTTCCTTCTCCTGCTCCTGCACACACACATCAACACAGGCACAACATTAACGAGGCTGTATTATGCCCTTATTTCCATTGTCTGTCAGTAACGCTCTGTTAAGGGTTTTAGTGAACTATTATAACCCTGATACTTTATTGAATGTGTGTCAAATACTGGTCTTTCCTCCTGAATATGAATTAAATGGGAATTAAATTAAATACAGTTTATTGTGTAAGCAAAAACAGTAACACTTGAGTATGGGGAACACATATTCACTATTAACTATGATTTTTGCCTCAATAAACTCCTAATTTATTGCGAATAAATAGTTAGTAAGGTAGTTTTTCTAGCATTTAAGTTTAGGTATTGGGTAGGATTAAGGGATGCAGAATACGGTCATACAGAATAAGGCATTAATATATGCTTTATAAGTACTAATAAACAGTTAATATCCTAGTAATATGCATGCTAATAAGCAACTAGTTAATAGCGATAATTGAACCCTAAAATGAAGTGTTACCGCAAAAACGAATATATAATGCGTGACTTTTAATTATAAACCAGCTGGAAATACACCGGGACTCTTATTTTGAAATGTCTGTACCTCTATTGCAGTTGCAGGAGCTCATTCAAGTTCAGATGAGGAGATAAAATATGCATTGTTACAACCGTCTAAAACACATTACTATATAAACATCGTAAAGTAAACATTGTCATTATTCATCAGCATCAGTTCATAATCAATTGCCTGGCATAAGTGTGTGTTATTGATTGATTGAGCCGCTCTGGAGCGCTGGATTGGGGATGAGCCTGTAGAAGCGCAACAGCTCCGTGTTCTCCAGCGGTTAGATCAGCACATCTGTGACACAGGACATCAGTTCTGACTGGATCTCTTCCCTAATCGACCCTCCCTAACATTCTCATCTCGTTTTTATCTGTTGATGAAAATGACTGTAAGTTTTCATCATAGTTTTTGTTAATCAACACTAGTTTTTATTTAGTTATCGTCTCGTTTTCGTCAGTGAAAAAAGGTTGTTGACGAAAATTATTCGTCAACGAAATGAACACTGCTTGCATGCCCTGTAAAAGGAAAATCAGGGCTCCAATTTGAAAATGTTCACATTTTTTTAGTTGACCAAATTGATTTTCTGTGAATTAAATTGCATCAATTCACAGAAAATCAATTTGGCCAACTAAAAAAATTAGAACATTTTCAATTGGAGACCTGATCTTTTTTTACAGTGTGGTTCTTGTGGATTCAAGTAATAATATACATATTCAGTGCATATACACAGGGGCACACTTTTTTAATGGTCTATAAAGATTGAAGACTTTGTGTGATAGATTTTGCCTGAACCTGATGGCTGGACTGGAAACTTAAAGTGAGTCCAACTTCATATCAATAAATCCTGACAAACAATGGATATAAGCCTCAATGCATCAAGTACTGGTTTATTTAATCACCAACTCATAGCAAATACATATAAACCACCAGTTGTAGTGCATCTAGATTAAGATGTGGTGCATTCAAATCACCAACAAATATTATCAAAAAAATCACAGGTTTTAGTGCAACAAGAACAAATGCCCATCTAAAGTCTTCAGATATCTTGTCTCACCAGTATCTAATAACAAAAGCTCTGATTGTAACCATAGTATATGGTTTACAAGGTAAACATATATAGACATATGCTCCTTTAAATCACAACTTATAGGTTATAAAAATAAATAGGTTTTGACTAGGGATGCTCATATTGACCGTTTAACTGAATTTTGACCGATTAATACTATCAGTTAAACGGTTTAAAATGTTTTTTTTGTTGCATGGTCACCACATTTTTATAAGAAACAATATCAAGTCTATAAAACACGAAAGAAAAACAAATATATCGGTGAGAACACTCGTTTTAACAGCCTACACACACCGGGACTGCATTTGACTGCATATCACAATTTTCCCAATGTTGATTCTTCTTGCAGGGCTGTACAGTGTGACATATGTCGCACGTGCTACAAAAAAATCGGTCTGTGCGATGAATATGTTTACCCCAGTAGCGCGTGCGATACAGTTTAGCATGAGAGACAGAGCTCGTTTGAGTGAAGGGAGAATTTGTTTTGTGCTCGTGTGAGGTTAATCTAGGGCTGCACGATTGACTGAAATTAAACCAAAATCGAGATTTGTCTTTGAAATTATGAATCGCTTCAATTTTTAAATAAATAAATGTGTGCAGATGAAGCGCAGCACTGTTCAGGGCGGATCGATCGGTTCACAATAAATGCTGCTCTATCTCTGCATGCTTGTTTTTTAAATGTTTGTTCGAGTAGTTCAAATGACCACTTTACAATATTTCAATAACATAATTTATTTTGAAGCCTGTGCTGTTTTCTTGTACAAAATAAAATAGTCTAAGTTAAATGCAGAGTAAGATGTGTAAAAAAGACAAGAGGCTCAGAGATTGTCCAGATCATTTGTGTAGCTTTCACAGACTAACACACGTCACATCTCTCATAGACTACAGGATTTAAAAGAGCAGATATGATCAGTTATATTCTCTATTTAATTTACAGAGCAATCCCTGCAAAGTGTTCAGGTTCAGTGTAGAAGAGAGCAGGATTGTGCGTCGCACTCGAAGACTCCCAGCGGGGGGCGATGGTCACGATGGTTTCGCTCCTTCCCTACTGTACATTACGCTGAACTTGAATGCACATGAAATTAAAGGAAATAATTTTCCCACGGCCTTTATTTGTTCGTGCTGGCCACGCCCCCGGCCACTATCAGAGGCCCGGCGTTTAATTGACTACAGGCTTTTATTTGAGGAAATACGGTTTGTTAAAATCAAAAACATTTTACATTAAAACTTACAATAGACAAAAAATCTCGTCTTTTCTTTCATTTTAAAATCTTTTTACCAGAAATTCTGCAGGTCATAAAGAACTTTGTTTTTCCACCTCCAAGAAAGGACGAGTGCTCTCCTTTATGTCTTCTTGTTTACCTTAAGGTGTCCTTTTCCTTGTTTTATCCGAGGCAAAAAAGCCATGTGTTGACTTTGAAACAGAGTAGAATTTAAGTTATATGCATCTGTGGTGAAATTTTCACATCAATGCATGTTTATTTAAATGCGAACAATGCTCTCCATATCTGTCACTTTAAAGCAGCACTAGGTAGGTTTTGCTCTCGGGCTCCCCCTACAGTTGGGAAACAGTATTGTCCTCTACTACTGTCGTAAACTCTGTCATCCTGCATCAGGGGATGCATCGCACGTGCATTTGTTGACATGACAGCTATGATAGCGCAGTACACTTGCGTCCGTGTGAAATGTCTTCATCCCAGGTACAGTGGCATATGTTCCAGCATGTCATATGAATATCATTTCATGGGTTTTATTATTTTTTCAAACGCCAAATGATCGCGATGCTCACGTTTACAAGCCAGCGTCATTATAGTAGTCTAGTCTATTGGTTACCGTTTTACAGAATCTATATGATACTTCAATTCAACGTTTGAGTGCTAGGTAATAACCATATATCGCCAATATAATATCAAGCTACCATAGATGAATCTTCACATTTGAACAATCGATTTGCATTATAGCTTGAGGCAAGACAAATAAACAAATATCACAGACATGTTAGGTATCCTAAAATATGATTTTGTACGTCTTATGTATTTACTTGCAAGAATGTAGCCCCTAGCAAACTTGTACACGCCGTTTAGACATAGGCTTACATCGGCTAACCCTAACCCTCGCACGTCCCAATTTAAGGAAGTGATGGTGGAAGTGACGTATATGCCGTAAAGCAGTCGAATTTTGTAGTTCTTTTTTTTCTCGGGTTACAAAACCCGAAGTTTAAAAGTACGATTAAAAACGATACAGACCCCGTCAGGCTATGGCAGACGTGCCATTCAACCGATTGTGAGTCGATGTATCATCACAAGAGTCTTGAAAATATATTATGAAGGTTGAAAAGTTACCTAGTGCTGCTTTAATTCAGCGCGTGCAGTAGGGCTGTCAAAAAAAACATTCGAATTTCGAATATTCGTCGAATTTACAAAAATGGATATAAATGAAAGAGAAGATAGGTTCGCTTCCTGCTGACGAAAATCCTCTCAGTTGGTGGCAGAAATCATGCGGTGTACATGTATCCACATGTTGCGCAGCTGGCGAAGACATACTTGATCATACCTCACCAAAAAAACGCTCAGCACTCGCTGCAGGTCAAGTTGACTGTTTGGTGTTTTTCACCAACAATATGTAGATGTTTAGTGAGTGGAAATGGATCGTTTCTGAATGTCCGTTTGCTATTTTGTGTCCACATTACGTTTCCTGTTGAAGCGCGTCTTCTCAGGTCACTGATGCACTTGCAGTTTTATGCACCTAATTTTCCTTACATGCTCATTAATGAAATTATATTTTATTTAATAACAATTGTTTAAAAAAAGTTAATGCACTGTAAAAAGTGAATGTCATTTCATTTCAATAAAATATGCGAAGCTTGATTTGGTTTGCGCTCGCTTGCGCCCTCCTGTGGCCATAGGAGACCATACAGTACATTTTCCATCTAACATTTAAAGCTACACTGTGTAACTTTTTTAGTTTATTCTTAGCTAAAAACACTTAGTTCTTTCAAAAATATATGTGCTCATTAATGTATATTTACTTCTTTCAAGTAATAAAGTATTCTCGTAAGTTTATAATATGCCGTTGAAAATACATACGGGTAAGGGGTTCGAATGGGGGTCGCCATGTTGCCCCTCCATCTTGAAAGTACATTAGCCAAAGAGGGACATACCCGTAAATTCAAGCTTCGCCTTTCGCGTTTTAACACTCTGTAACGAGTAGGAAAATACTGTGGCCCCTTTAAGAGCGTTCGCCCCGGTTGGAGCGCCTGCGTTCTGTGTGTGTGTGTGTGTGTGTGTGTGTGTGTGCACTGCGCCTCGAGCTCCCATGTGTGCGGATTATTTTCGGTCTTCTGTTGCTAACATTCATTTATTTTTGTTTTGTTGGGTAATGCTGTGGACGGAAGTGGAGTTTGTGCCGGACTCTTGTGGGGGTTCCGCGGGGAATAAAGTGCGGGCTGTTTGATGTCAATCGCCTCCGTGTTTGCATCGACTCCAGTTGCGTTGAGTGAGCTATCCGTATTTTTCACCCGGACACACGCGTTACAACTCGATGGCGAATGTGAAGAGGGGGATTGCTGGATCGAACTGGAAGCCATGATAATCTTGGACTAAATCGGCCACTGTAGGAGTTAAAACGAAATCAGAATTGGGAGGAAAAGAAACTAATATTTACTGGATGGTCATATACCCTTTCACCGCTAGATGGGGGAAAATATCACACAGTGTAGCTTTAAATATTGCCTTTAGAATTCGAATATAATTCTGCTAATATTTATGAAAGAATTTCGAATTTAGCTTTTCACACATTTTGACAGCCCTAGCGTGCAGCATAGCCAAAAAAATAGACTCGGCGCGGAAACGATCGCCGCTCTGCAGACACAGCGCTCCGGGAACACACTGACAGACGCGTGCGGTGTGAAAGCTCTAACCTGTTAACATAGGCACGGGGGAAAATATGCTCCGCAAACGGAGTATGATCTATTCGTGATCACGTTGGTTGTGTATCACATTTTCTTGCCATTACCTCATCACACTGAAGCGCCGCTGATTAGGGATGGGCAACAGTGATCGAGTTCTCGAACGTGACAGCGACGATCGATCATGAAAACGATGATCGCCCTGACTTTAAAAAATATATTTGTCTATTTTTCTGATTGGTTACTGCGGCATTTTTGGCGGAAACTGAGGTTTGATAGCGTTAGACAGCACGCCTTCCAGACCGGCGAAATAAAGTGAAACTGAAGCGCGCACTGCAGTGATGCCTGGAATCACTGTGATCATGAAATACAGTGCGAGATGTGCAGCGCTAATCTGTCATATACATCGCATTATAATGAGAACAGGATTGTAATAGAATGTTGTAAATCAGGGGTGTCCAACCCTGGTCCCGGAGGGCTACAGTCCTGCAGATTTCAGTTGCAACCCTGCTCCAACACACCTGTCTGTAATTAAGCAGCCCTGAACACCATGATTAGCTGGTTCAGGTGTGTTTGATTCAGGTTGGAGCTAAAATCTGCAGGGTGGTAGCCCTCCGGGACCAGGGTTGGACACCCCTGTTGTAAATGATCTGTGCTTTAGTTCCCCGTGTATCAGCTGTTAAAGGAAATCCACAAGCGCGGTGAAGTTCATGTGCGCGTCCTTTTCTGCAGATGCAGTAGTAAGATTACTTTTATGTTGTCTATATCTGATTATTCTCATATGGACACGTTTGGTTGAGTTTAATAACCAGCTAGTGCAGCACTGCTGTTATCAACTGGTGTTCATTCTCTTCAGCTTCAGCTCACATGCAATGCCCGGCATTATGGACTCTGGGTTATTGGAGACGGTTATATTCTCTTTGGGCTATTTCTCCTTCACAAGCATTGATGATATTAATGCAGCAGCGTTATTTCGTTCTCATATTTTTTAACAGTAGACCTGTGTTTTATTTAAAGTTGTTTCTCATTATGAAAACGCGCAGTGATGTCTGTAATCACTTTGATCAGGAACAATAAAATTAAGTGCAAGATGTGCAGAGCCAATCTGTCATGTACATCACATTATAATGAAACACAATTGTAATAGTTTTGTAAATGATCTGTGCTTTAGTTGCCGTGTATCGGCGTTGTTGTTAAGGGAAGAGCGCATTCAAACTGTGTAAAACGAGCACGACCAAGTTCACGTGCGCATTCGCGTCCTTTTGTGCTGGTGCAGGTACACTGATGAATCTAATATAGGGAGCGTTTGGTTGAGTTTATTAACCTGTGCTGTTTATTTACAGTTTCAGTTCAATTACAATGATATGATTGATTGGGTTATTTGAGATGTTTTTTGTTTTGTTTTTAAACATCTAAAAACAAAATAACCATTTATGCATCATAATCTAGCAGTTATTTTTTCTGGTCATATGTTCGTGTTTTCATAGACATGTGATGTTTGTATTTGTCAACATTAATTTTCGTAACACTCTTAAAATAGTTTCATATCTCCATGACGGAGACGCCCCGCCCCCCACACAAGCCCCACCCCCAATTACTCAAGTACTCGTTTTGGAGACCTATCGATGATCGAAATGAGAAATTTACAAAAATTCCCATCCCTACCGCTGATGTAAATCGGTGGAGGAAACAGTTGATATTTTATACATTTGGTATTTGGGATACACTGCTGGGGTGGCAATGGTCTTTCTTATGGTGCGTTCACACCGGACGCGATTCGCGCGAGTGATTTACATGTTAAGTCAATGCAGAGACGGGAAATGGCATTCTGCAGCGCGATTCGCGCGATTTAGGCGGCGCGAATGACGCTCAAGTTGAAAAATCTGAACTTTGGCGGATATTTCGCGCTGCGTTAACCAATCACGAGCTTGCTCTAGTAGTGACGCATTTACAAGCGGAGGCAGAAATCCCAACAACAATGGAGGACAAGATAATTGTGGCCGTATGTGGATACCCGGAGCTGTTGATACATCATCCTATCACTACAGGAACAGGAATAAAAGGAATAAAGGAATAAAAAGGATCTTGCTTGGAAGAAAGTGAGTTATTGTGAGCCATTGTGAGCCATTTCACAACGAGACTGGAGCAGAAAAAAGAGCCAGAGGCAAATGTGAGAAGGACTAGCCGAGGAAAGGCGGGTCTCGCCGGGTAAACGAGCGCAGAATGTCACTGATCGCCTGGATCTCACAACTCCGAAAACGCCAGATAAAATGCTCAAATAGGCTCTTTTTATAAATTAACCACAGATTTGAGCTTTAAACAACTATATTATCGCCTGAAAAAGTCTTTAAACTACGTTTTGTCACATATTAATAGTAGTATTTTTTACAAAAAAGACGTCAAGTGACCGAGACGAGCTGGCTCATATAGGCTCATATAGAAGCCCCTCCCATGACGCGAATTCGCGTCTGTTGTGTAGTTGTCACACGCGAATTTCACGCGCGAATGAAGCGAGTAAACTCAAAATGTTCAAGCGTCCACCCTCGCGGGATTAGCGCAAATTATTCGCGCGAATCGCGTCTGGTTTGAACGCCACATTAGGTTGGCGGTTGCCACCCCGGTAGATCCGCCCCTGCAACCAGGCCCCGCCCCTTTATGTATTATTAGTGATTTTTGTGTCTCCTCACCTTCAGCTCCTGCTCCAGTCGGTCCAGGCTGCTCTGAGAGCCTCTCTTCTTCCTGGGGCCGACGGGGTCGCTCTCGCCTCCAGACACGTCTTTATAAAACACACTCGCTCCCACAATGGAGCCTCCATCACGCGTCTTCCCGCCGGACAGATTGACTCCCGCAGCGCACCACAGCTACACACACAAACACAAACACGGTCAAACCACGAGACTAACCGGAGCGGAAACACACGGAGAGCGGTCTCACCTTCATGGAAGCATCTTTCTCATCTAAAGGTCGCAGGTAGACGGGCACGGGCAGATTCTGGATCTTACTCTCTGTTTGTCCACCATTGGCAACCTTTGGAAACAGAATATGGCGGCTTTTACAGTAAAACACTTATCTTCTAGAATCTAAACTAATTGACAGTACTAATAGTATGTGAGTGTCAGTGATGTCACCTTGGTTTTGGGCGGTAAGCTCCACCCGCACGCCTGCATCCTTCCGTCCTCTTTCTGCACGTGATCCTTGACCTGCCGGTACTGAGCTCTCTTCTGCTCTCTGCGTGACACCACGCTCTCCACCTCAGCCCTGCGTCACACACACACACACACACACACACACACACACACACACACACACACACACACACACACACACACACACACACACACACTTATTATGATTATTAAAATGATATCTAATTTAATTTATTATCCTTTCGTGATAAATCATTCCAAAAATAATGCTACAGATGTTGTTAGGTTTGTGTGTATCCCAGCCACCGCACGCCATTATTATTAATGAGACGTGTGTGTTATCCAAACATTGATGGCAAGGAAAGCACCTGAGCCGCACACATGAGGTGTTATGATAAATTGCGGCATTTTTTATTCTATTGTTTTTTATGAGTTTAATAAAGAACTCGTCTTCTGTCCAAACATACCATCATCTATAAAGAATGATCAACTTTTACATACGCAGGTTATTGTGACGCATTGCCACACACAGAGACGAGCGAGATGTTTGAATTTACTCAAAGGTTTTTTTACCACTTCGTTATTTTGGCTTGGAATTTCGTTTGTTGTAAATATAAACTGAATTTAGAAATGCTTTTGAAATGAATAACTTTTCGTTTAATAAACAAAATATATTTTTGAAATGAAGACAGCGTTTGGAGTGCAAAATAATCCGTTCCCAGAGTCCACGGCGTTTGCTGTTATTGAGTGAACACAAATAAAAGCAGACAGTTTATAGTTTATAATTACGTCTTGCACTTAGCCGATCTGTATGGCTAAAAATGACGGAGTATTGTGAGTTGTTTCCGCTGGAATAAGGAAAAAATCCATCAGAAGGCGACGACGACTTCGTCGGACAGAAGGTTAAAGAAAATGTAGCCTATTTAGTTTCACATAGTTAGGCTATGTCTAAATATTATAATCTTTTAATTTCATATGTTGATTATGAAAAGTGAGCAGCATGAGTAAGGCACATAATCAGATGCGCATATGTCTGGAGACATGGATTGAGCATTTCATTGAATTGTGTTTTCTAGAAAGTCTTTCTTTAAAATTAATTTCGTTTTGTATAAATTGTATTTTAATTTTGTTAAGTTTAATCAACTATTTGGCTGTATATTTAATAAATAAGAAGCAAACCAAGATCGTCGGGAATGGATTGACGTGCTGGCCTGTTTCCTCAGTCTTTGAGCTGAAACTATAATGTCTTTCTGTTTTAACACGTCTTGAATATATGTCTTAATTACAGTCGGCCTGTAGATAGTTATGATATTTGTGGTTGCACCGGGGTCCATCATTATAAAGTTACACCACTTTCCTTATTAGGAGAAAATATATGTTGTTTTAACAGCATAAAGGTGCGTTCACACCGGACGCGATTCGCGCGAGTGATTTACATGTTAAGTCAATGCAGAGACGCGAAATGGCATTCTGCGGCGCGATTCGCGCGATTGAGGCGGCGCGAATGACGCAAATTGAGCTTTTTGAACTCGCGAATCGCTCAAGTTGAAAAATCTGAACTCTGGCGGATATTTCGCGCCACGTTAACCAATCACGAGCTTGCTCTAGTAGTGACGCATTTACAAGCGGAGGCAGAAATCAGAACAACAATGGAGGACAAGATAATCGTGGCTGCTTGTGGATACCCGGAGCTGTTGATACATCATCCTATCACTACAGGAACAGGAATAAAAGGAATAAAGGAATAAAAAGGATCTTGCTTGGAAGAAAGTGAGTTATTGTGAGCCATTGTGAGCCATTTCACAACGAGACAGGAGCAGAAAAAAGAGCCAGAGCCAGCGGCAAATGTGAGAAGGACTAGCCGAGGAAAGGCGGGTCTCGCCGGGTAAACGAGCGCGGAATGTCACTGATCGCCTGGATCTCACAACTCCGAAAACGCCAGATAAAATGCTCAAATAGGCTCTTTTTATAAATTAACCACAGATTTGAGCTTTAAACAACTATATTATCGCCTGAAAAAGTCTTTAAACTACGTTTTGTCACACATTAATAGTAGTATTTTTTACAAAAAAGACGTCAAGTGACCGAGACGAGCTGGCTCATATAGGCTCATATAGAAGCCCCTCCCATGACGCGAATTCGCGTCTGTTGTGTAGTTGTCACGCGCGAATGAAGCGTGTAAACTCAAAATGTTCAAGCGTCCACCTTCGCGCGATTAGCGCGAATTATTCGCGCGAATCGCGTCCGGTGTGAACGCCACATTAGATCTTGTTCTTAGACATACTTGAGTGGAAGAAAAAAATATGTAGGCCCTATGTGGGAGCAATGCATGACCGTACCAGGTGACCTGTAAATGTTTCCATTGCAGTTCTGCGAAAATGTCCTTTTTCGAATGACCTGAAAAACCACCTCATGCGAGCGTAAAAACCTTTTTGCGAAATATGGGAGTTTTTGCAAAATTGACGCGTTTCCATTGGGCGTATTTTCAATTCGCAATTTGAAGGGTAATGGAAACGCGGCTAGTGTCAGGAAGTAACTCACTCCTCATTGAGGAAGTCGAAGGCTTTGGATTTGTCACTGGGCAGCTGAGCGAGGGTGCTGCTCCGCTTCTTGACCGATGGCACCACGTGTGAGGTGGGAGCGTTGTACTTCAGGTTCACCGGCGCGTCCGGCTTCTTCCCTGCGGCTGCGGACGACGGACTGAAGAGTCTGCTGAAACTGAGGCACGTGGGGAGAGAAGAGACACGACACAGAGACTCATATGCGGACACAAGCAGCAGCAGCGGTTAGAGGTCATAGGTTAACCGTTATGGGGTTGTGGGGTCACGTCCCAAACATGTGCCAAGCTCTGCGAAACCCTCCTGACCCGATCAAAGCATGCCCACACCACATGCTGAACAACTGACCACTGCAAACTAACCTTCTCTAGTATATATAACACACTACAGTTTCATTATTTCATTCAGCGATGATGTGTGAATATTGACCACAAGATTTCTGAACTCTATTAATCAGCATCAGATCCTCATAAGGGTGTGATTAGTGAAGGGTCATGTGACACTGAAGACTGGAGTAATGATGATTTGATCACTGGAATAAATGACACTTTACTGTATATTCACACAGAGAACAGCTGATCTACATTATAATAATATCTCAGAATTTTTACTGATCAAATAAATACGGCTTTGGTGAGCAGAAGAGACTCTTTCTAAAGCTTTTAAAAAAAATCTTACCGATTATGGTGTGCATGTATTTATTACCGAAAATATGAAATTCCAGAAAATGCATATATATTAAAAATATTAAAATATCATCCTGCCCTACTCTGTTTTACTGCAATTACATAAATTCCTTTTAGGAATCAACAGGTCTGCTTTACTCCAAATAGAGCTGCACGATTCTGGACACACTGAGAGTCACGATCCGTGTCTAAACAAAATAACATGGAATTTACTACAAAATGGCAATCGATGCAGTCGGTTTAAAACGTTTAATTAATTGAAATGAATTATTTAAAAAAAAAAATCTGCTGAGTGAATGATACAATGACATAAAGACTCGTTTTTGAGTGTATCTCTTGAGTGAATGATTCAATGACTCATTCATAAAGACTTGTTTCATTACTGTATGAATCAGCGTTTTTGAATGAATCTCTTGAGTGAGTGATTCAATGACTCACTCATAAAGACTTGTTTCATTACTGGATGAATCAGCGTTTTTGAATGAATCTCTTGAGTGAGTGATTCAATGACTCATTCATAAAGGCTTCACTTGTTTCATTACTGGATGAATCAGTGTTTTTGAACAAATCTCTTGAATGAATGATTCAATGACTCACTCAAGACTTCACTGTTTCATTACTGGATGAATCAGCGTTTTTGAATGAATCTCTTGAGTGAATGATTCAATGACTCACTCATAAAGACTTGTTTCATTACTGGATGAATCAGTGTTTTTGAACAAATCTCTTAAATGTTAATGATTCAGTGACTCACCCATAAAGACTTGTTTCATTACTGGATGAATCAGTTTATTTGAATTAATATCTTGAGTGAATGATTCAGTGACTCACTCATAAAGACTTGTTTCATTACTGGATGAATCAGTGTTTTTGAACGAATCTCTTGAATTAATGATTCAATGACTCACTCATAAAGACTTGTTTCATTACTGGATGGATCAGTGCTTTTGAACAAATCTCTTGAGTGAATGATTCAATGACTCACTCATAAAGACTTGTTTCATTACTGGATGAATCAGTGTTTTTGAACAAATCTCTTAAGTAAATGATTCAATGACTCACTCATAAAGACTTGTTTCATTACTGGATGGATCAGTGTTTTTGAACGAATCTCTTAAATGTGAATGATTCAATGACTCACCCATAAAGACTTGTTTCATTACTGGATGAATCAGTGTTTTTGAACAAATCTCTTGAGTAAATGATTCAATGACTCACTCATAAAGACTTGTTTCATTACTGGATGGATCAGTGTTTTTGAACGAATCTCTTAAATGTGAATGATTCAGTGACTCACCCATAAAGACTTGTTTCATTACTGGATGGATCAGTGTTTTTGAACAAATCTCTTGAGTGAATGATTCAATGACTCACTCATAAAGACTTGTTTCATTACTGGATGAATCAGTGTTTTTGAACAAATCTCTTAAATGTTAATGATTCAGTGACTCACCCATAAAGACTTGTTTCATTACTGGATGAATCAGTTTATTTGAATTAATATCTTGAGTGAATGATTCAATGACTCACTCATAAAGACTTGTTTCATTACTGGATGAATCAGTGTTTTTGAACAAATCTCTTAAATGTTAATGATTCAGTGACTCACCCATAAAGACTTGTTTCATTACTGGATGAATCAGTTTATTTGAATTAATATCTTGAGTGAATGATTCAGTGACTCACTCATAAAGACTTGTTTCATTACTGGATGAATCAGTGTTTTTGAACGAATCTCTTGAATTAATGATTCAATGACTCACTCATAAAGACTTGTTTCATTACTGGATGGATCAGTGCTTTTGAACAAATCTCTTGAGTGAATGATTCAATGACTCACTCATAAAGACTTGTTTCATTACTGGATGAATCAGTGTTTTTGAACGAATCTCTTAAATGTGAATGATTCAATGACTCACCCATAAAGACTTGTTTCATTACTGGATGAATCAGTGTTTTTGAACAAATCTCTTAAATGTGAATGATTCAGTGACTCACCCATAAAGACTTGTTTCATTACTGGATGGATCAGTGTTTTTGAACAAATCTCTTGAGTAAATGATTCAATGACAAAAACATTTTTAACAGTCACTTGTCGCCACCTACTGGTGTAACAACGTAATTGATAAAATCGATATTTGAAGCGGTGAGTTACTTTCAAAATGCTACGCTACCGTAGACATCAGTGTTTATACCCCAACTAAAACTTTTATCCCAATACTTCCGTGATAATTTTAATATTTGCAAAACAAAACGATGTGTGGTTGAAGAGACTGCTTGTTTCATGCCTAAACGAATCAATTATTTAGGAATAAGATTGGCGTCTTTTAACGAATAAATCGTGCAGCTCTAATTCCAAACCTAAACACAGGCCCACATCGGACTAACACGCCCGTCCCCAACACACCTTCTGCAAACACACAGGACAACATGAGCAGGGATACAGAGAACACACAGGAGCACACAACAGGAGAATGAATGGGTTTAAAATAGATGCAAAACCTTAAATGCCCCCAAACGCAAAAAATACCCAAGTAGACTGAAATGACCTGGGAAGGGCATCTCAATGAAGAAAACAAGCCCCCCCCCCCCCGCGGGCAGCTTTC
Organism: Romanogobio albipinnatus; assembly: GCA_023566225.1. NCBI lineage: Eukaryota > Metazoa > Chordata > Actinopteri > Cypriniformes > Gobionidae > Romanogobio > Romanogobio albipinnatus. Next base: position 48,330,808 of record CM042257.1, on the reverse strand, counting down.
TGCCAAACCCTTTAAAAGTCAGTGTAATGAACGCTCAAGCATTAGTCCCGTTAGTAAAGTTTAATGCTATGTAACGGTCAGGCTGTAAATTCCTGCTATGCTTCTGTTAAAGCTTTAAACAAACACCATTCCCAGGTCCAAGAACACATTTTTGGATTCAAGGATCAAACCAAGTGCACGTTTTACTAGTTTTTCTAAGGTTTACCTACATCCTAGAAGGAAAACAAATAAAAGGGGGACATAAAATGAGAGGGGGAAAACATTGTTTGAACGCCAAACCACATGAACCAATATAACGCAAACTTTGAGGAGAAGTTGTTGCTTACAATTGCCAGATACTGGACTTTTTCTTCTCCGTCAGGGATGGACTCTCTCTTGATGCTCTGCATCGGACAAAAACACACACACTTCAGTCAAAGCAAGGCAAGCCGGTCTGGAAGTGTGTGTCGACCGGAGATGAACGTGACTGACCGGATCATCTCCGTCCACCTGACGGCCTCCTGCAGCTCCATCAGACGCTCTTTATACTGGTTCCTCTCCATCAGGACCCGAGCCATCTCCACCCGCGTGAAGCGCTTCCGCTGGGCCGTGGGCACGTCGCTCTGAGGGAAACACGATATAAACGATTTATCATTATTGTGTTAATAATCTTGAATCAGAATAACTTCATCTCTTCTCTGATGACGAGGGCGGGGCCACCTGTCACTCACAACAGCAAACCACCACCATCCAATCAATTCCACACAGACACAATCAAGCCCCGCCCTACATTTGTTCTTGTTTGAGAAGCGTTTCACTCGCATTTAATCCGATAACTATTAACTAAGTGAAGAAATCAATATTTTACAGTGCAGTTATATTACAATTAGGGCTGCAAACAGTTATGTCAAAATGGCTGTCCTGATGATTATTCATGAAAACACAATCGGTTATGCTTTAAGTGAACGGCTTGACGCGTCGTTGCAGCCCATGTGCCTTCACACCGGACGCGGATGAAGCGTTTCGCACGAGTGATTTAAGTCAATGCAATAGACATTCTGCGGTGCGATTCGCGCAAATTAAGCGGCGTGCATGACGCGTCATTCGCGTCCGGTGTGAACGCACCATCAGTCTCTTCTTCACTGCATGCGTGACCGCGCGTCTGAACGCAACAACAGTGAGCATAATAACGCTAACTGTCGTCGCAACCCCTGGGACATAGGACCCAAACGGTTCTACTGAGCTGCCTGATATAAATGTGATTTATTTTTTATTTTTAATGGCATGTGGCATATTTATTTCATAACGTCAAAAGGCTTCGCGGTCCGGATTCTGACCGGAGTCCGCTAGTTGGCGACCCCTGCTTTACGCCTTTAATGTGGTGGGATTTTGTCCCAGTGGTACTGAACTAACATCCCAGTTTCCATTTGAAAATCAGTTGCATTTATAATCGTTTTCGACTTCCTTGACTCCTTGAAACGTAAAATATTCAACAGATGTCTAATGATGGCTTACATCATCATCCTCTTTTGTCTTCAGTTTGGCTTCCTCCGCCTCAGCTCGGACTCTGGGCAAACAAACACAAACACACACAGAAGCTTCACTCAAAAGCAGCTTCTCTTAGGATGAAATGCTGATGTGTGTCCAGTGCGTGTAATGACAAACCGTTTGAGCTCGTCCTCCAGCTCTTTGTTCCTCTCCTCCAGTTTGTCTTTGGTCTGTTTCAGGACCTCCAGCTCTCCCTGAAGAACGTCTTTCTCACACACCAGCTCATCCACACGAGCGATCAGATCATTCTTCACCACATTCAGAGCGTTCCTGCAGCAAACACAGCAATCCTATTATGCCCTTTCTCAAGTCTTGGGGCCCTATCACACACCCGGTGCAATGTGACACCAGGCGCGGCTGAAGTGTGTTCTGCTAGTTTCAGCCGGACACAGTTCTCATGTTCATGTCCAGCTCCACATTGTTTGAATATCAAATGCACTGGCACATCTGTTCACCCATGGGCGTCTGGTCTGAACACCAGGTGTGATCAGGAGAATTGTTGGAGCGTTGCTATTGTGAGGAACTGAATCTGATTGTACACCGATCAGGCATAACATTATGTGCACCTTCCTAATATTGTGTTGGTCTCCCTTTTGCTGACCCATCGAGGCATGGACTCCACTGGACCTCTGAAGGTGTGCTGTGGTATCTGACACCAAGATGTTAGCAGCAGATCCTTTAAGTCCTGTAAGTTGCAAGGCGGGGCCTCCATGGATCGGACTTGTTTGTTCAGCACATCCCACAGATGCTCGATTGGATTGAGATCTGGGGAATTTGGAGGCCAAGTCAACACCTCAAGACCAGGCCACCTTCTTCCATTGCTCCGTGGTCCAGTTCTGATGCACACGTGCCACTGTTGGTGCTTTGGCCGGTGGACAGGGGTCAGCATGGGCACCCTGACTGGTCATACGCAACAAACTGAGATGCTCTGTGTATTCTGACACCATCAGAACCAGCATTAACTTCTGGAGCAGTTTGAGCTCCAGTAGCTCGTCTGTTTGATCGGCCCACACGGGCCAGCCTTCGCTCCACACGTGCATCAATGAGCCTCGGCCGCCCATGACCCTGTGGCCGGTTCTCCACTGGTCCTTCCTTGGAGCACTTTTGATAGAGACTGACCACTGCAGACCGGGAACACCCCACAAGAGCTGCAGTTTTGGAGATGCTCTGACCCAGTCGTCTAGCCGTCACAATCTGGCCCTTGTCAAACTCACTCAAATCCTCACGCTTGCCCATTTTTCCTGCTTCTAACACATCAACTCTGAGGACAAAATGTTCACTTGCTGCCTAATATATCCCACCCACTAACAGCGATCATCAGTGTTATTCACCGGTCATAATGTTATGCCTGATCGGTGTATGAGACACAATAAACATACAGAAATAAATCATAAATAAATGGTATTTTAATTGGAAAAACAACATTTTGAGTCTCGAGTCCAGTTGACATGCTTGCTGTAGTACAGTAGGTGGCAGTAGACGCATTGTTTGGTGTTTTTCAGCTGCAAGTCAGAAATATAAAGCCACATTATGACTTACTTTGTCTCCAGTAGCTGAGTGTTCTCATGGATCAGGTGTTCGACTTCACGACCCATACCTACACGACAACAACATGACACAGATTTCATTTGACACACGATTATATCTAATGCAACGATCTCTGAAAACCCCACAGATACAGTTTCTGAGACAGAAGACTTGAATATAAAAGATCAAGAAATCATGCTTACCAAAGAAATTAAGGTCTAAAATTGGCATGCAAACCAAAGAACAAGAAAAAGGATCAGTGAATGACCAGAACTAAATCAAATATGTATAAAAACGGTCAAATATGATCATCAGGCTTTGCATTATACGTTTTAAAACTATAGAGCTTTGCCCATAACACTAAGCATTTAAATATCATCTCACGAAGACTTTATTATTAGCAGATATTGATATTGATATGCATTTTATGTGAGTATCTGCTATACTGTTATTGATTTACAAGCATCAGAATGTCATAATTATCAGCATCTGCACCAATTTGCATATTTTTGCTCAGTTTGGGCCTCCATATTCTCACCATATCAGAGCCATAAAAGCCTGATGCATCAAATATGACCCCATTATATTTTGTCTAAAGCTCCGATAACTTTGTGGCATTATGACTAAAAAGCAGCGTAAACATACACACCAGAAAACTCGTCTGGGGGAAAGAAATGAAGCGCCACAAACATGGAGGAAAAACAACATGATTAGACGGGCTGTGGATGTTAGTGAAGAGAGATGGGTTTAAAATTAGAAGATGAATAAAAGTCACTACTAGAGGAAAATAACACACAGGAAAAACAGTCATTCAAAAATGTGTGTTCGTGAATCATGGAAGTCAAAAGGAGAAATCAACATGAATCATGTGCTTTTAAACAAAAGTAGCCATACGACAGGCGTGTCCAAAGTCCGGCCCGCGGGCCAAATGCGGCTTGTCTATTAAAATATTAATATATTTTAATATTAAATATAATATATTACAAATCGTGCAGTTTCACGATGTCAACACAAGGTGGTAGACTTCAGGCCAGGGAAACAGCGGCAAAAGCGGAACGAGACAGCGCCACTTGTGCTCTGTGTTAACCTGCTGAGAGTCTCGATCACATGACCACTAAACAGCCCGTGAGAAATGTTCGAGTTCGGCGCAGAGGTCTCCAGTACGAGCTGCGAATCTCTCTGTGATTTGATTTAGTTTAAAGCCAGTTAAACAGCACTGACTTCATCAACAACACTAACATGCAAATCAGGAGAAACACTGAGCCCATCCAGTTCAAATACTTTTCAAACAACAATTCACCAACATTTATCATGGGTTTACTGTGGTAACACTACCTGTAACCGTGGTAATTTGTCAAAAATGTAAGTTAATATCTCATTTTATTTCATTTGTAATATAGACATGTGTTAAATTAGTAATAAAGGCCAAATTACAGACTATTTTGTCATAAACTTGCAGTTTTGTGCATTTGTAGCCTATTTATATGTTTATAGACTAAATCCCATAAAGCCATTCTAGATCTAGAATTTGTATTTATTTATTTATTTTACTTTTTGCCTTAAAAATATTGTCATTTTAGTATTTTTGTCTTGTTTCTAGTATAAATGCATCTTAAATCAAGATGAATTTACTAGATAAGTTAAATGACATTAGATATTTTTTCTTATTTTCTGGGAAATAAAATGAAATTGCGTTTTTGTTTAAAGCAAGCAAATATATCTGCCAATGGGTTCAGAAAAATGTTTCTGTTTGGAATATTGTTTCTGTCCCAAACAGAAACGAGATTATTTTTCTAATCCATTGGCAGATAATTTAGTTTGTTTCAAGCAAAAACTCAATTCGTTTAGATTTTTCCCCCAGGAATCAAGAAAAAATTTAATGCTATTTTCCTTAGTAAAAGCATCTTGATTTAAGAATTTTTAGATATTTGGACTGGAAAAAAGTATTGTTTGTAGTGTGGTTTTACCTGTGGTGATCTAAATAGAGCACTTGTTAAATTTAAATAAGAATAGAGTTCTAACTCAGTATTAATATTTCAATTCCACCCAATAAAACTTTTTGGTTGATGAAAGTTTTACAGATATCGTTAAATATCTATACATTTACATCTCAAGCTACTCTACTGTCAGCTCAAGCTTTTGTCAAATCTGTCCAAGAAACAAAACATGTCATATATATATATTAGGGGTGTAACGATTCGTTTTAATAACGATTCGATTCGTATCACGATTTGAGGTTGTCGATACGATTCAAGGACGATTTTGGTTCATTTAGAACGATACGATCCGAAACGATTCAGTGACTTGAAATCGATTCAGTAACTTTTTAGCCAAAAATTGTGTGACTGAAATAAATATCTGGATACTGGTCAGTGCAGGTGAAGTTTCCCAGATTCCTGTTGTTTCTTGTAAGGGAATCAGGTATCAATTAATTATGGATATAAACAAACAAGTAAACAACAATTAATGGCAAATGCATTCAAATTTTATTTGAATAAAGTGCAACCAACAGTTTAGGTTGAATTAACAGGAAGTTAACCTTTTCTGCTCTCATTTTCAATATTTAATACATTTTCAATAAAAGCACAGTAAGTGCAACCAACATTTCAACAGTAGGTTAACCTGCTTCTTCTGCTTTTGTTATCCAACATATTAATATTACAATATTAATATCAAAAATAAAGTGCAACCAACATTTCTTCAGGTTGAATAAACTGGCTGAACCTGCTACTACTCTCAGTTTAATAAACAAACAATATTTAACAAAAGATCAAATGTAACCAACTACTCTTCAATGACTCTACATATTTCTTTTTCAAAAATATCAACATCAGTGGCGGCTACTGGTCTGTCAGAGAGGGGAAGCTCATTTTCGGCCTACATCATAAAATTGTCTATTTATTTAAAAGTAAATTTAATACGTTCCTTTTCAAGAAAGTTTCACCCACGACGCTAGCCTAGCCTACTAACGTTATATGAATGAATGAATGAATGAATGAATGAATGAATGAATGAATGAATGAATGAATGAATGAATGAATGAATGAATGAATGAAGGAATGAAGGAATGAATGAACGATCTAAAAAAAAAAATATTAAACTCTGTAAAACTGAAACAAGGAATGTGGTGTATAATTGTGTGAAATGTATGATGAAAATCAAGCAATTTCGCCAAGCAAATATCAAAGAAATAGGTTGCAGCAGTTTTTATTTCGACTGAACTTGAGAAATCCGCGATGGGACTGAGCGCGAATAGCTTCAGTGATTCCTTATAGTCAGTGTTGCCAACTGTTTTCAAAGGAAAGTAGCTAAAGCCTTGCCAAAAAGTCGCTAAATGTCGCTAGATGACGTAATGCGTAAATTAGCATATTTGTGACGTCATCACGTCGTACTAGATTGCGTACTTTCTTGCGTTCTGCCTGCCTAATGTACTTTCTCAACAAATTCTCACTAACATAGCCTATTGTACTGTATTTTAATATGATATTGCTGACTGGCCCAATAAAGCTGTTCTCATTTCTCATCTCAGTGTAAGTGATAAGCACATGAGAAGAATGGAAATCAAAACGGTCAAACTAAACTCTTTAAATTTAAAATTAAAGAGAAGCCGATAACAGTTTGGTCCGTGGCAACACTGTGCTCATTTGTAGCTCGCTCATTCATTCACGTCTGTGTTGCCAACTCAACTCCTCAGTAAGGAAAATAGCTATTGGCTAAATGACACCATCGCCTCACATGCATATTGACCATGTGCATTGTGCATTTTGATGGACGATGTAGGAGAGAGAGGAATAAAATAAAAGAACATTTTACATCCCGCGAGGGCGGGATCAGCCAGCGGCGGCTTCCCGCACATGCGCGATTCATATGCAGTCTGGACGTGGAGGGGTGAACATCTCCTGCTCTGACTGCTGCTGCGCGAGGACTGGTTCGCCTGTGAGTGCTTTGGGATGGGGGTGGGGGCCGCGGCAGCACCCGCTGCTCATTGAGAAGAGTAAAAACGATATGTGCTTTCACTTTAGAAAGTCTCCAATAACTTCAGAAAAAGTCGTTAGATTTGTCGCTAGTCGCTTTTTTGAAAATGTGTCGCTAGAGGGGTCTGAATACTCGCTAAATATAGCGACAAAGGCGCTAAGTTGGCAACACTGCTTATAGTACAGAATCGCTGTCAGTCAAAGGGAGATGCAGTCTTTCGACAGACCCTCCAATCATCACGCAGAAGCTCGGAGTCCGGGCCAGCCCACTCCCCATTCACCCCCAGAGACGCTGAGCGTCCGTGGGCGGGACATAATCGCAGCGTTTATCCAATGACCGTCTAGTTTCGAAGCGCTGAAAAAAAAGTTCACAGCAGCCCCATTGAAATGCACTGTGACGCTGCGGGAATGTATGAGAAGGAAAGCCGACCTGCTATATGTAACTGATTCTGAACGAACTCGTCTTTGAGATGAACGTTTTCTAACGCATTTTTAGTCAATAAAATGTTAATACAATAGTACATATTTGACCATTAATTGTGTGACATTATAAGGGAAGCCGAGCTTCCCTTGCAGTCTTAAAAAAATCGCCACTGATTCAACATGATCTGACCGCAGAACACTTCTCTGTACGTTCACTATGTCGCCAGCAGTACTACAAACTCGCTCTGCTGGCACACTGGTCCCAGGAATGCACAGGTAACATTTAGCAAGGGTTGAAAGTACAGGTAGCTGTTTCTCCTGGTGGCTTGATCATTTCTCGCTGGTTGGCTTCTCTGCCATCCGCAGCTATGCTTTGTTTTCTTAGCGCTGCTGCGTGCGTTGATGTCACAGATAGGCAGAATGAATCGAGTAACGTTTAACGCCGTTATCATTAAAAGTGCTAAGAAAAAACATCCATTTAAAGTCTGACGTGCTTAAATCCAATGCGTTATTTCCTATGATCGATACAATCGATTGATTACCTTTTAAAACGATGTTAGATCGATATATGTCGTCCGGAAGGCCAACTTGCCGAGCACAGATCGATGTAGTTAGATCGTAGGAAAATAAATCGATACATCGATGTAGTAGATGAATCGTTACACCCCTAATATATATATATATATATATATAAATACAATAGAAAAGGGACCGGCCCCCGGGTGTGTCCACAACATCGAATCTGGCCCCCTTTTAAAAAAGTTTGGACACCCCTGCCATACGATAACCGAACGAAATTAAGGATGCGCGATTTTAAAATATGCGCTAAAACACACACAAATAACGACTTTATTCAACAATCTCTTCTCGTCTGTGCCAGTCTCTGACGCTGTTGACATTGTTCAGCTCCAGCGTCATCATCACATGCATCACATGATCAGTCTCGACCAATGGTAAGCTGGCGTTCTGGAAGCGCTGCACTGTATTTACAACGTCAACAGCGTCAGAGACGAGAAGAGATTGTTGAATAAAGTCATTATTTGTGTGTGTGTTTTTGCGCACTAAAGTATTCTCATCTCTTCATCACACTAAGGCTGAACCACTGGAGTCACATGACTATTTTAATGATGTGTTTAATTGAAAGTTGCCGTTGCTGTCTATGGAGGGGTCAGAGAGCTCTCGGATCTCATCAGAAATATCTTCATCTGTGTCTGAAGATGAACGAAGCTTGAGACTTTTGTTTTTGTAATCAGGCTCTCAAAAATTATATAAAAATTTGGATTTAGATTTATCGACCAATATATCGGTTATCGGCTTTCAAGTACACAAAATAATCGGGAATCGGCTAATATTTTCATATTGGTGCATCCCTAAACGAAATCATTCTTCACTGATAGTTTCCTCTCTGTGAATCTTGAGAAGTGGATCAGTTTGATTCATTTAATCATTCAGACCGGCTCTGCGAACTAATTGAAGAGAAGATCAGTTTCAAGAGCATTTCTCTCACAAATGAGACGTCAGTACGGAAAATATACTTCACAACTCAGTCTGTTCTCCACCCAAAGCTATCCCAGGGCTCGACATTAAGCTTGTTCACGTGCTTCTGTCATTCACTTGTCCGAGTAAAACATTAAAAAAAAATTTGTGTTGTAAATATAATTTATTCTGAAGCAATATTCTCACCAATCAGCTTTGACATATTTAAATCTGCATATTTGTGATATTTTTACCTTTTATAAAGGGCATTTTCCCCTAATCTTATTAAATATAGGCTATGCTTCAGCTTTCCTTTTATATTCTTAAATTTGATCAATAAATTAAATTCGAAGACGACACTGTAGGGCTGTTACCAATCGAATTAAATAATTTACACTGAAAAATTACAACTGCATTAAAAAATGTTATGAGATTGTTTTAAATATTTTTTGAATATACAAATAAGAAAAGTTGGAAAGAATGTTTAAACATAAAAACTAAACCACCAGTAGGTGGCAGCAGGTGACCGTTTTAATGAGTGAGTCATTGAGTCGATTCGTTCAAACGGATGATTCGTTCAGGAATGAGGCAGTCGTTTATGAATGCGTCATTGAATCTTTGACTCAACCGATTCATTCAAACACTGAATCATTCAATAACACACACTGTTGCTGTGAGACGCGTTATGGTTCTGCTGTGATCTTTGTTTGGAACGATTTCCGCTGCTGAAACACAACAAAAACACTCAATAGTGCATCTAAAATGTAAGTGACTTAATGTTAATAATTGTTTATGGAACTGTCATATGAAATCTGTGTCATTTTCAGTCGTGATGTTATTCAGGAAAACAGCACTCTTGGAAATGTGACGGTGCAACTGTATCATATGTTATAAATATAAATAAACTCCACATTTCTACATTATAACGGCAGTGTTACGGAGTTTCTCTGTGTGAGCGGTGCTCATTTGTTTTGATTTATCCTCAAAAGAGGCTGTGCGAGCGTCAACAGCGCGAGCGTTATAGTTACCGTCGTATATATTATTATCCACTATCGATCAACACTTACACTAATGAATGCAGAATCATTCTTGCATTTTGGTGATTCCCTAGTTATTTTTGTTAATGACGTTTTATCAGGACACTTGTCCGGTCGGGCGAGTAAAATTCTCTTTCACTTGCCCCTTCAAAAAATCCACTTGTCCCAGACACGCGTTATAGTCGAGCCCTGAATTCCCATTTGTGAATTATTATTATAATGGTGAGATATTGTTAAGGTCTGAGTGACTCACCCAGCAGATCAGCACCTTCATCCACGTCTCCTATGAGGTCATTTCCTGCAGACGAGAGCTCCTCAAAGAGAGAGTCCGTGTTACGGTCAAAGGCCATGTTCTCTATACCTTTAGTGGGCGTGCTGGAGAGAAACAGAGATGATGAACACACACACACAAGACAGAGAAAGCTTCTTCGCCTAATAGCGTCCAGATGAAATCCAGAGGAAAGTGTGTCCGGAATGAAAGTCTACTGATGAGCGAATGATTGACTCCGCATTGACGCACCTGGAGCCTTTGCATCCACTCAGGTCCATGTCCAGTTCTGGCGTGGACTCGATGATCGCCTGGACCTCCGATCGCTCTGCGTTCTCACTTTGATCGGCTCCTGAGCACAGAAATATCAGTCAGGTGTATTCAAAAGGTCTAAAATTCATCATGAGACAATGAGCAATACACTGGACTTCCTGTTGCCTCACGATGGCAGCAAAACGCTTCCAGTGGCACTAATGATGATGATGAAACCATATGCAAACACAGTTTTGCATTTAAAAATTGTACTATTTAAAGACCTGCACATATACAATTAAGAATGCATGTAACAAACCCACCCAATCTCAAAATAAGTCATGCAATCTTAGATTATTTTACTCAGCAAAACAGGGCAATTGCATGTTTAAAATACTCAATACATGTTTTATTTAAAATGTATTGAAATTAGAGGTCATCTAAATCAGAGGTCAATCGATATTGGACTTTGCTGATAGGATAATGATGTGTTCAAAGAAAGGCAGTAAACATTTTTTTTAACAGTAAAATCTATATATTAAATGTTTAATAAGGTTTGTAGTCTTTCTTTCTTTGATGGGCGGCCCAGAGAGAATTTACAATTCAAATAAATATAAATATAAATATATATATATATATATAAATAACCAGAAAAAAAGATTTTATGCATAATATGGGACTTTTAATTATAAACCAGGACTCTTATTTTGAAATGTCCATGCTTTACTACTTAAATCTGCACATTTTGAAAAGATAAGCGAGATCAAATATGCATCTTACAACCACCTACAATATAAACATCCTCGTAATTCATCATAAGTCCTCTATTGGCATGTTCATAGATTATAAACTGATCTGAAACCACGGGCCTGTAGAACGGGCGACAGCAACTGCGTCTTCACTTTGAAACTGGAACGCTCAAATTTATTTAACATCGACGTGAATGGGAAGTTGTGCTGGTCTTTTCTTCTCTATTGTGCCGTATATCGAGTGAATCGCTTCTCAAGAACAAATGTAGGCTTGATTGTGTCTGTGGGGAATTGATTGGATGGTTGTGGTTTGCTATTGGTGGATCTCATGTGAGTGACAGGTGGCCCCGCCCTCAGGTTTGACATGTGGAGTTCACCTGTAGATGGCGTCTCTGATTTAGCGTCTGGTTTAGCGCTGCTGGAGTCTGAACCCCCGGCCTCCTGCACCGACGCCATGACCGTATCTGATGTCGCCGCAGATATGGGCGCGCCGGATTTGGACTGTCCCCTAGCAGTGCCAGAAAGCTCATCCTGAAAACAAACCCAGTGCATGAAGCGTTACCAGCGGCATGAGTCATATTGAGTATTTATGAATAAAACATCATCAACTGCACATGTGTGTTAAATGAGACTGTCCACATTAATCATGAAGATGAACACAATGATTCAAGTCCAGAATACCATCAGCACACCTGATACAGAGGACAGACATGCTGCATGCATATTATATGATATATTATATTTAGTGCTGTCAAGTCGATCTTGATTAATCGCAACCAAAATAAAAGTTTGTTTACATAATATATGTGTGTACTGTGTATAATTATATATACATACAGTGAGGAAAATAAGTATTTGAACACCCTGCTATTTTGCAAGTTCTCCCACTTGGAAATCATGGAGGGTCTGAAATTGTCATCGTAGGTGCATGTCCACTGTGAGAGACATAATCTAAAAAAAAAAAATCACAATATATGATTTTTTAACTATTTATTTGTATGATACAGCTGCAAATAAGTATTTGAACACCTGTCTATCAGCTAGAATTCTGACCCTCAAAGACCTGTTAGTCTGCCTTTAAAATGTCCACCTCCACTCCATTTATTATCCTAAATTAGATGCACCTGTTTGAGGTCGTTAGCTCCATAAAGACACCTGTCCACCCCATACAATCAGTAAGAATCCAACTACTAACATGGCCAAGACCAAAGAGCTGTCCAAAGACACTAGAGACAAAATTGTACACCTCCACAAGGCTGGAAAGGGCTCCGGGGAAATTGCCAAGCAGCTTGGTGAAAAAAGCTCCACTGTTGGAGCGATCATTAGAAAATGGAAGAAGCTAAACATGACTGTCAATCTCCCTCGGACTGGGGCTCCATGCAAGATCTCACCTCGTGGGGTCTCAATGATCCTAAGAAAGGTGAGAAATCAGCCCAGAACTACACGGGAGGAGCTGGTCAATGACCTGAAAAGAGCTGGGACCACCGTTTCCAAGGTTACTGTTGGTAATACACTAAGACGTCATGGTTTGAAATCATGCATGGCACGGAAGGTTCCCCTGCTTAAACCAGCACATGTCAAGGCCCGTCTTAAGTTTGCCAATGACCATTTGGATGATCCAGAGGAGTCATGGGAGAAAGTCACGTGGTCAGATGAGACCAAAATAGAACTTTTTGGTCATAATTCCACTAAACGTGTTTAGAGGAAGAAGAATGATGACTACCATCCCAAGAACACCATCCCTACTGTGAAGCATGGGGGGGGGGGGGTAGCATCATGCTTTGGGGGTGTTTTTCTGCACATGGGACAGGGCGACTGCACTGTATTAAGGAGAGGATGACCGGGGCCATGTATTGCCAGATTTTGGGGAACAACCTCCTTCCCTCAGTTAGAGCATTGAAGATGGGTCGAGGCTGGGTCTTCCAACATGACAATGACCCGAAGCACACAGCCAGGATAACCAAGGAGTGGCTCTGTAAGAAGCACATCAAGGTTCTGGCATGGCCTAGCCAGTCTCCAGACCTAAACCCAATAGAGAATCTTTGGAGGAGCTCAAACTCCGTGTTTCTCAGCGACAGGCCAGAAACCTGACTGATCTAGAGAAGATCTGTGTGGAGGAGTGGGACAAAATCCCTCCTGCAGTGCAAACCTGCTGAACAACTACAGGAAACCTTTGACCTCTGTAATCGCACACAAAGGCTACTGTACCAAATATTAACATTGATTTTCTCAGGTGTTCAAATACTTATTTGCAGCTGTATCATACAAATAAATAGTTAAAAAATCATACATTGTGATTTCTGGATTTTTTTTTTAGATTATGTCTCTCACAGTGGACATGCACCTACGATGACAATTTCAGACCCTCCATGATTTCCAAGTGGGAGAACTTGCAAAATAGCAGTGTGTTCAAATACTTATTTTCCTCACTGTATGTGTATATATATATATATATATGCACACAGTACATAATGACAATATTTCTTAAATATATACATGCATGTGTGTATTTATATACATAATAATTATACACAGTACACACATATTATGTAAACAAACTTTTATTTTGAGTGCGATTAATCAATTTGACAGCACTTTATTATATTATAATACAAAATGATTTAAATAAACAATATAAAATAAAATAATTAAAATAGTATTTATTACACATAATATTCTGATTTAATTGTATTATATATATTTATGGGTCAATGACATGACGTGTGTTTTTTGTGTCCGAATTCATAATTTTCCTAAAAATAACCTTTTAATTTGTTTGAAATTCAATTGACTTTTTGAGTTGTGGTGTTTGAACGACCAAAAAATGTCAGGTGGTGCGACCGTCCGAAAGTAACTGCAATAAAACGGTTCATTTTCTAATCAAATTTGGCATGATTTATGTTAAATTCCTTATAAATGAGGGACAATAGTGTATCAGTCCTATTTCAAAACTATTCTATTACTTAAAAAAATTTAAAAATTAACTTCTCCAAATGTCAGGGAGAGCAACCGACATAAAAATGCCTTTTTATGCAATGTTACTTTAAGAACACCATGTGACAGCATATGACATCACACAGAAGATCCCAGAGGACCCCTTTGATGCAATGTTAGTCCCCGTCTCATAAATATCAGATCATTTGACATTATGAGTAATGATTTATGTCTTATGTCAAGTGGTATGACCCCTGGAACACTTTGAAAATGTGTTATTATAAAAAAAATTGTATTTTGATTTAAAAAATGAGCATATGGTCAAACATTTGTATAGGTGTCCAAGTTAATGCCTGTTAGATTTGAATTGAGTTTGTAAATGTGAGGTGGTGCGACCAGCAAATTTACATTTAAAACATCAATATTTGAATATATTTAACATATACATTAATATCAATTCCACTGCAATTGCAAAATGAAGTAAGAAATATAACTGTAAACCGTTATATAATTATACAAATCATTTTTACAGTTAAAAAACCCCCATAAAAACTCCTTATGGAAAATTGGGAGTTTGAACACATAGAAAAGTGTCTAAAAGGGCAATACATAAATAACAAAAAGGAAAGGGAATTGACCATGTGATATGCATTTTGGAGTTTTTCATTTTGCATCATGAGAGTGATTAGTGAAGGGTCATGTGACACTGAAGACTGGAGTAATGATGATTTGATCACAGGAATAAATGACACTTTACTGTATATTCACAGAGAGAACAGATGATCTACATTATAATAATATTTCACTATTTTTACTGCATTTATGATCAAATACTTAACACTTTACGGATCCCAAACGTTTAATTTATCCGTGCAAAACATCCACAGATGATCAGAGGCGAAAAAAACAAGTGAACAAAACAATGATTTAGTGCTATAATAAATAATACATAAAATCAAAGAAATATTCCAGGTTATTGTTTACTAGAATCCACAGTCCAATAGAGGACACAAAAGCACCTATTCTACTCATTTTTAGAAGTTAGACGTTCAAAATAACCAGGAATGTTCCTTTGACTACATTGAAAATGGCAAGCGATAACATCAAACCACACAGATGCTGAATGCAACCAAATCTGAACATCTGGCCGTTTCTTTAGCGCTCATTGAAACATTGTGTTTATGTTAGGAGGTGGTTGCAGACAGCCGTTCGTGGACTATGGGCTATGATTGCAACGACACACTATCCAGTCAGGGATGTGGAGACAAACATAGCACACACTACACACTACACTCCACTGCGGCTGCCATCTGCGACTATCGGACGGGCTACCTTACTGGAGTCGCTCCACTGGGCTTCCAAACTGTCCTGTGAACTCTTACCATCCGCCTCCAACTGCCCAGAGAGAAACGTACAGGAAAAAACATGAATTCTGTGTATAATGCACTCAGACAGGTGGCTCATGGGAACTGCAATGGTATTATATAAAGAGAACGTCAGGACGGTTCTTCCCCAGAAAGCTTCAGGAGAGCTTGACAAATCCAGATTAAGCGCTAACTACTGTAAAATGAAATGCAGGCCAGGATTACACATAATCCGTCTCATGGTCGAGCAAAGCATGACTGAATTTGTACTGTGTGTTTTTATGGTGAATTTAATAAAATAGTGTTTTCTGAGATAATCTCTGTAGAATAGTGAACGCGCCTTTAGAGAGAAATGGCCCTTTCACATGGATTACATATTTGTATTTGTTTAATTGGTTTGTTTAAAAGCATTTCAAGCTTTCTATAGATATGTTTCTCATGTCTGACTGTGCGTTCACACCAGACGCGACTTGCGCAAAAAAAACATGCTATTCGCACGTAGCTGGACGCTTTCTCATGTCAGGGTTCATACACATTTCTACCAATACATTTCCATGACTTTTAAGAAAATATTCAGGACCTAACCTTCCATGAAAGTCTGTGTATACACTCACCTAAAGGATTATTAGGAACACCTGTTCAATTTCTCATTAATGCAATTATCTAATCAACCAATCACATGGCAGTTGCTTCAATGCATTTAGGGGTGTGGTCCTGGTCAAGACAATCTCCTGAACTCCAAACTGAATGTCGGAATGGGAAAGAAAGGGGATTTAAGCAATTTTGAGCGTGGCATGGTTGTTGGTGCCAGACGGGCCGGTCTGAGTATTTCACAATCTGCTCAGTTACTGGGATTTTCACGCACAACCATTTCTAGGGTTTACAAAGAATGGTGTGAAAAGGGAAACACATCCAGTATGCGGCCGTCCTGTGGGCCAAAATGCCTTGTTGATGCTAGAGGTCAGAGGAGAATGGGCCGACTGATTCAAGCTGATAGAAGAGCAACTTTGACTGAAATAACCACTCGTTACAACCGAGGTATGCAGCAAAGCATTTGTGAAGCCACAACACGCACAACCTTGAGGCGGATGGGCTACAACAGCAGAAGACCCCACCGGGTACCACTCATCTCCACTACAAATAGGAAAAAGAGGCTACAATTTGCACCAGCTCAACAAAATTGGACAGTTGAAGACTGGAGAAATGTTGCCTGGTCTGATGAGTCTGGATTTCTGTTGAGACATTCAGATGGTAGAGTCAGAATTTGGCGTAAACTGAATGAGAACATGGATCCATCATGCCTTGTTACCACTGTGCAGGCTGGTGGTGGTGGTGTAATGGTGTGGGGGATGTTTTCTTGGCACACTTTAGGCCCCTTAGTGCCAATTGGGCATGGTTTAAATGCCACGGCCTACCTGAGCATTGTTTCTGACCATGTCCATCCCTTTATGACCAGCATGTGCCCATCCTCTGATGGCTACTTCCAGCAGGATAATGCCCCATGTCACAAAGCTCCAATCATTTCAAATTGGTTTCTTGAACATGGCAATGAGTTCACTGGACTAAAATGGCCCCCACAGTCACCAGATCTCAACCCAATAGAGCATCTTTGGGATGTGGTGGAACGGGAGCTTCGTGCCCTGGATGTGCATCCCACAAATCTCCATCAACTGCAAGATGCTATCCTATCAATATGGGCCAACATTTCTAAAGAATGCTTTCAGCTCCTTGTTGAATCAATGCCACGTAGAATTAAGGCAGTTCTGAAGGCCAAAGGGGTCAAACACAGTATTAGTATGTGTTCCTAATAATCCTTTAGGTGAGTGTAAAATAAGAAAAATCCATGTTCAAATGTCAAATCACAGCCTATCTTAACTAATTAACGTAAATCTATATGGTTTAATACAGACACACCAGTATAACGGTTAGATAAAATACCGTCTGACCCTAGCAATCGATTAACACACATCAATGGGAGGCAACAATTATAAAAAAGTGAATAAAAGTGTCCAGTGACACTGACAGGAACTTTACATGGTGGCAGTGCCAGAGACAATCTTTTGGAATACAAAAACAGCTTTGCCTCCTAGTATTTACTATTCATCTCATTGGAAAACCATCAAACATTAACATGATTTCCAAGAACATTTTATTTATTTTTAAGTGCAATTTTTAATGAATACCTTTGTTGTCGTTTGTCAAATACTTAAAGGATTAGTTCACTTTTAAATTAACTTTTGCTGATAATTTACTCATCCAAGACATCCATGTCTTTCTTTCTGCAGTCGAAAAGAAATGAAGGTTTTTGATGAAAACATTCCAGGATTGTTCTCCATATAATGGACTTCAATGTTTCTCCATATAATGGACTTCAAGTTTCAGTGCAGCTTCAAAGGGCTTTAAACGACACCAGACGATGAATAAGAGTCTTATCAAGCCAAACCATCAGTTTCTGCGAGAAACCGAGCAGTATTTATGCTATTATTTCACCTCTTAACAGACGAACGTGATCGTCTCTGAGCGCAGCCATAACTTCCGCTAAGTGAGGTCAAAATACGAGCGTGGTCATAGACATATCGAACGTAGATTCCTCATTCTACTGATCCGTGCAGGCGCAAATGAGGCATCTACGAATACATCTATGACCAAGCTCGTATTTTGACTAGGGCTGGTCCGAATACCATTTTTTGAGCTTCGAAGCTTTGGTAGTGATCAACATCGAATATTCGAAGCTTCGGAGGGAAGGAGCTGAACATATCCTTCTCTCTAATAAAGGCTGGAATCAGGAGAAGTGGCGAGCCTCACGCGGGCAGGGCTTATATGCTCCGCGAACGGGCAATTAACTAGTGATACAAAACACACAGATCTGTTACGTCCCAGTTTTGATATATTATAGTAGCTAGTAAAAATAATTCTGTTCAGTTATAGAACAGACTAAGAGCCCCTATTTCTGCCACTGGGGCCGGGCCAATTTTCACGTCATACCTCAAACGCAGGCTTTTTCCTTCATTTTATATTTTAGACATTCATTAATTAAAAGAAACAATGAGGTGTGCAGCGCTGGTGGAAACAACATGAGACTATGACAACACGACTGTCAAGATGGCTCACAGTGTTTAGAGTATCGCCGCAAATGAGTAAAGCAAGCCAACACGCAAACTGCCGAACCTCTTAGATGCTCAAAAACACAATCATCTTCATTAAAATGAATGAGACTCAATGCTCTTACAGTGCTTAGATCACTCGTTCTGATATTACGGTCTTTGATCTTGAAATGAGCTGATGAATAGCCTATAATGCAGCTCATATCTGTTGCTTTCGTTGACGTGAACTCCGTTAAATGTGCATATAGCGCAAGAATTGAAGATCGGATTTATATTCATTTTGCGGAGAGGTGTAAGTTAAGACAACCTGCCTAATTTTTATTTATTTCTTTTTGAACACGTTTCCTCAACAAAAAAAAAAACGTATTATAAGCAAGACAAGTAAAGTGTTGATTTAAGAGGATAAATGGATCAAACATGTGTTGTTAACTCACTCAGTCCGCTTGGTCGTTACTTAAAAAAAAGAACTTTAATTTAACAATCAAAAAAATGCTTTAAACATTTTTCTAAATTAATTTAATAAAGAAACAAAACGAAATATAACTACTTTGACATTAAAAACAAAATTTTAATGGCTGCAACAATGTGTAATAGGGAGGAATGTTTACTCAAAAAAAAAGGTTCTATATGGCACTAAAATAAAAAAACAAATTAAATAAAAAATGTATTAATTAATTTAATTAGACACGTCACGTCACTTCATTTTATTTGTTTCATTTGCGCCGTTGCGAGCAGCATCAGCCTCAGCTTGTCAAAAATGCCTTTTTACTGTGGTGGTGGTGGTGATAGTAGGCTAAATGTTTAAACCAACATTGTGATGCTTGAAGTGTTTTATATCTATGGATTTCATTACAAGTAAGACAAGTCCAGTGTTGATTTAAGAGGCTAAATTGATCCAACATGCGGTTAACTCACTGTCAGCCGCTGTCCGCTTGGTCATTACTTTAAAACAACTAAAACTTTAATTTAACAAACAAAAAAATGCTTTAAACATTTTTCTAAATTAACTTAATAAAGAAACGAAACAAAATATAACTACTTTGACATTAAAAACAAAACTGAACTATTTTAATGGCTGCAACAATGTGTAGGCCTAATAGGGAGGATAAAAAAATAAAATAAAAAATAAAAAATCACGGGACTCGGGCCGATAGTTTTGGTAAGCTGTAGGACACGGCCAGGCTAGGGTCTAAGACTAACTACAATTAAAAAACTGAACGTGCCACTCGAGCCAAACTAACGGCCGTCTCAGCACATCAGCAGCAGCAGTCAGATAATATTCTACACGAGAGCGAGGAGCCAAATTACAAGATGATCGCGGAATATTTGGTTTTAAAGCGATGTAAAAGCGCCTACTTAAGGGAGTTTGTCATTGTACTGTTTTGTTGCTGTTTTTCATTATAGAATAATAGCTAATGAACACACAATTCAAGCAACCCGCCCCTGAATTGGCAAACCGAAAGTAAACGCGGCGCAGAGCTGCATGCGTTCAGCCGCTCAGCGCACAAGCACAGCATTGAGGGAAACACTGAGGGAACATTTTTTCACCGTCACATCCCTAACGTATAAAAAGGATAATACATTTTGATTATATTATTCTATTTTCCACAATGTCAAACGAACGCAGTTTAACCCAAAATGCAAGCTCAGACACGGCTTCTGCCACATAAGCTTGTGCAGATGTGCGCTCTGGTGCACTGAACACTAAGAAGAAGCAAATATATTTATTAAGTATAACAAGGCTATTAAAATGGCTTGGCTATAAGATAATTGAAAAAAAGTATTGTATTTTATAGTGATTTTATAGTGTAAACATATGCAAGCGCGAATGAGAGCCGTTTTGAGCGGGATGCCAGGTGTTCACGAAAAAAACAACAACAAGGAATATTCGAATCACAAATTTGAAAATCGAATACCAACCCATCGAACGAATATTCGAATATTCTGGTCCAGCCCTAATTTTGACCTCACTTAGCAGAAGTTATGGCGAAGCTCAGAGACGATCACGTTCGTCTGTTAACCCTTTAACTGTCACCCCCCTTTTTGAGAATACACATGAAAATGCACTATCCAAACTTAAAGGGCTGTAATTCAAGAATGCTTTGGAATATAGACCAAAGTTTGGTCTCGTTTTAAAGACGACACTCAATGCTAAATGCTTATAAAAACTAAAAATGACAGCTTGACACAAAGACTAGACTTAGACTGAAATTAAAACAGGCGGCCAAAAACAACACTAGATGCTATAAGATAAAAAATGCATGTGATTGCGCCGGCGCGTTCATGTCATGCAGTAACCGCGATCAATGGAGGAGAGGCGAACGCTTGGCCATACAGTAATTACCATATGACCCGCCGTTAATGTCCTCACGGACTGCATGACACTTAACATGATGTTTTTGGGGGGGTTTTTGCGACTAAGTAATACAATTTTGGTTGAATAAGCCTCTTCTAGTCAACTATTAGGGGGCAGCCCTACTCATAACACAGTGTTGTGCAAGAAACTGCATGAAAATAAGTCAATAATCTGCCCCTGAAATCATAATCTGAGTGAAAAGGAATCAAAGCTATTGGTGTTTTACTGCCTCAAGTGTTCATTTTAAGGCATGTTTTCCCAACGAGCCTATTTTACCTTAAGTGTTATGTCCTTACATGAGTGTCTTTCTCCACTGATGAAGAATATTGGAAGATACATGAGTGAAAATGTGAATGTTGTCGTTTCTGGCTTTGTTAGTTTGTCTACGCAGTGGCGCATTGTGAGGCCGTCGTCCTCCAGCTCTTCGGATAATGAGATGTTTTATTAATGTGCCTTTTCAAACAGCAGTACACCTGGTGACTGGCGTCTATAAAAAGATCCAAACGCTCTCATTAAAATCAATCGGTTATGGAGGACCAACTAATCCAGAGCGAGCGGCAGGAACCGACAATATGCTTTACACAAGCACAGACTTCAAAGTGCTGTTTGTCTCACTGACAAATGCGCACAAGCCAACAAAAGCACAAAACAAAACCGTTTGCAAGATGCTCCTCGACTCTCTCGGGTTCCCATGGCAGCATGTGCCCACTTTTTTTCTCCGTGTGGCAGTTCAGAGCCGTTTAACCTGAGGAGAGGCTGACAGCAAGTCATGGCCTAGTTTCTCATCTCTCTCAGAAGCCCGAGACTCTGGAGGATGATATGGAGAGAAACGCAGAGTCATGGAGCGCACAAAGGCCAGTCTGTACCAGTCCACAGTGGGAGTCTGACAGAGCCTTTGTGCTTCTGAAACTCAGATGACTCACCAGTGGACTTGAAAGGGTCTTATAATGAGAAATCAAATATTCTTATGAAATAAAAGCCTGATGCATACCTGCTGTGACTTTCAAAAGTCTCCAGTGAAAATAATAAACTATTAAAAGAGAGCCTCCACAACTTTCTGATATCACACTAGTGAAATCAACTATTCAAAAACCCGTCCAGTCATGATGACTACACTATATTGGCAAAAATATTGGGCCGCCCGTCCAAATCACTGAGTTCAGGTGTTCAATCATTTCATAAATCAAGCACTAGACGCTTCTACACACATTAGTGAGAGAATGGGCCTCAAGCGTGGGGCCGTGATCGCTGGACACCTGTGCAATAAGTCCAAATATTATACTAAATATTCCACACTCAACTGTTAGTGGTGTTATAACAAAGTGGAAGCGATTGGGAACAACAGCACGAAGTGGTGAAATCACAGAGCGGGGTCAGCGCATGTTGAGGGTCACAGAAGTCGCCAAGAGCTCCAGATCTCTGTGTGGCCTTCAGATGAGCTCAAGAACAGTGTGTAGAGCTTCATGGAATGGGTTTCCATGGCCGAGCAGCTCATCCAAGCCTTACATCACCAAGTGCAATGCAAAGCGTGGGATGCAGTGGGGTAAAGCGCGCCGCCACTGGACTCTAGAGCAGTGGAGACGTGTTCTCTGAGTGACCAATCACGCTTCTCTCTGGCAATCCCATGGACGAGTCTGGCGGTTGCCAGGAGAACGGGACTTGCCTGACTGCATTGTGACAAGTGTAAAGTTTGGTGGAGGGGGGACATGTCAAACACGCTACACTCGTTAATTTATACACCACATATTTGTAGTGCATCCTCCCGTGCAATAAATAAGTTTGTCCAAAACCCAGGCTTTTTTAAAAGTGAATTAAAGCCACACTTTTGAGTGCCGCTTCCTGTGCTCCATGGCTGCAACAGAACAAACGGGCCACGGGAAATCCGGTGGCCACTATGGAAACCAAAACTTGCGCGTTTGTAACCGATGATCGGAATCGAAAACAACATTTCTAAACGAATCCAATGGCATCATTATTTTTTAAACGGTTACAAGTTGGAACCGGTTCTCGATGCCCAACCCTAGACACCACTACAAACGGCTGTCACTTCAAATAGTGCACTATTTAAGGGTATAGGGGGCGATTTCGGATTCAGCCTTTGAAAGTACATGGAGAGGTAATGTTACTCTGCATCAGTGCCTTATTACAAAGCATCTAAACACTAACAGTTACAAAGAAATAACCAGTGTTAATTTTGTTGACGAATAATTTGTGTCATAATTTTCGTCAACGACCTTTTTTCACTGACGAAAACGAGACGATAACTAAATAAAAACTAGTGTTGGATGACAAAAACTAAGAGGAAAACTTACTGTCATTTTTGTCAACAAATAAAAACGAGATGAGAATGTTAGGGAGGGTCGATTAGGGAAGAGATCCAGTCAGAACTGATGTCCTGTGTCACAGATGCGCTGATCTAACCGCTGGAGAACACGGCGCTGTTGCGCTTCTACAGGCTCATCCCCAATCCAGCGCTCCAGAGCGGCTCAATCAATAACACACATTTATGCCAGGCAATTGATTATGAACTAATGCTGATGAATAATGACAATGTTTACTTTACGATGTTTATATAGTAATGTGTTTTAGACGGTTGTAACAATGCATATTTTATCTCCTCATCTGAACTTGAATGAGCTCCTGCAACTGCAATAGTAAGGCGAGATTTCAAAATAAGAGTCCCGGTGTATTTCCAGCTGGTTTATAATTAAAAGTCACGCATTATATATTCGTTTTTGCTTACACAATAAACTGTATTTAATTTAATTCCCATTTAATTCATATTCAGGAGGAAAGACCAGTATTTGACACATATTCAATAAAGTATCAGGGTTATAATAGTTCACTAAAACCATTAAAAAAAATAATTACTTGAAATTAAATAAAAGTTAACTGAAATTAAAAAAAACTTATTTGAAGCTTTAGCTTAACATGATATACTAACTAAAACAAAAATACAAAGTTATAAAAACTATATAGATGTTTTTAAAAAACAAACAAAAAAGTGAATTGAGCTCTTTTGTATTTTTAATGTCAAAAACAAAATGATGTCAAAATTAAATGGAGCTTAAATGCTTAATGTGTTACAATTTAAATAAACTCATTAGATTTTAGGAGACTAAAACTAAAAACAATTCAGGTGACTAAAATATGACTAAAACTAAATGGCATTTTAGTCAAAAGACTATATCTAAAAATAAATCAAAATTTGCTGTCAAAATTAACACTGGAAATTACGGAGGCACAACACCTTAATGTTAAGAGATAATTGTTAAGTGTTCATAGTGATTTTAGACTTGTGTTTATATCCCTGATCTATATAAATGAAATGTTCTCTATATAGATCAGTGGCTTATATTTTAATTATTTGAGTGTTTTCCGTGGTTGTGTTGCCATTTCTGCCTTTATAACTGAGCAGATTATAATCAGAGGAGGGTTAAGTTTAAAATAAAAATGTTTAAATGTAAAATATTTTTCTCCTGGTCCTTATTTTAAATGGGTCATAAAACATATCAATAATTATCGATATCGACCAATATGAAACGCTTATATCGTGATACAGTTTTCAGCCATATCGCCCAGCCCTAGTGCAGTGTCTTGGTATATCTAAAGTCTTTGGCTCCTCATCAGACTCCAGCACTGACAGCTGAAATATGATCGGCATCCTTCAAAAACTCCTGCATCAGGCCTAGATTGAGACGGGAGTCAAGGTCAGCCTATTCTAGGACACGAGAGACTGACAATGCCATCACTGCTGACACAATCAATGCGAATCGGGAGAGGAGTGGATTCAGACCAGGCAAGTCTAGTGGTCGATCAAAACGGGCTTCCCCAATGGCAGATTACTTGGGACATTTGTTCCTCAAAATAGGGAATATTCTTGCAAGCCATACTCCAATAATTTTGAGTGTTGAGACGTTTGTTTTGAGTTTGGAGGATTGAGAACACAAACCTGGCAGGAAGAGGGCAAATGATTACTTCATGAACATGAATATGTATGAAGGGGCCTAAGTGTCGTGGATCTCTGTAGGACACGGAAGCTTCCAGAGCATTTTGAGATGCTGAGAACTGACCCAGGATCAGCCCTGGCCTGTTTGTCTGGCTCATGGCCCTGTTTAAGCATGCAGGACACAGCAGATCCTCAGAATGAGCTTCCTCCCCGCTGGCAGTGTTCGCTCGGCCTTCTTTAACATATGTTCCATTCAGAGGGGAAGCGCTCTCAATACAAACTAACTGTGGCGTCATCGCCTTTATTCCCACAAACCCATGTTCACTTTCTGGGAAGCAGAACAACAGCCGTGTTTCCACTATCAGGCCAGTGCGAGCCAGGGCTTTCATCGGGTCGGGATGGGCTTATACCCGCAGGTCCGTAGCACTGAGCCCAAAACCGCACTGGTTCACTAAAACCCGCTCGTAACACACACCCATCGTCTCACCAACAAGTTTGATCAGAAAAATAATCAGAAAGAAATCACTGGAAACTCGATCGCAAAATGAGCATGATAAAAGTGTCCGTTTGTTGGCATTTTTGTTGTTTACTTAAAGATTTAAAACCCAAGCATTGACGTTTTGCCACAGTTTTACAATAATAAGCGATACATTGATCATAATAAATGAATTTGTTGAGATTACACAGAAATAAAAGTGGCATTTTCCATTATTTCAGGACATTTCAGTGTTTCCCACAGATTAGAACCCAATTTGTGGTAGCGGGCGGGGGCGGGGATTTGGGGTTGGTGATTGGCAAAAATATCGATTTCGATCTTGATTCAGTATCAATTCATATGTATATAGCAGAAACTGCAGTGGAGCGCAGACTCCATGACGGACACTTCTTATCAGCTAAATTAGTTTTTCCCACTTTCTAATTTCTGCTTTAGTTTTTCAGTAACTGTTTATCCATTATAATAAGCAGTTTATTGCAGATTTATTTGAATGTAAAACTACTCTTTACAATTGCAAATGTTCTGAAATAAATGGCCTTTCTGAAAGGACGCCAAGTCTTTTCCTGACATAAAAGCTTACAGAAGCTCCATTACTGAGAGATCATCCTCATATTTGAATCATGACATTAGACATTCAGTTTTATATTCAAGTTATTTTCAGGCTCTTAACATTAAATTCTCATATTTTTTTCCCAAAGTGAAGAAAAAAAAAAGTAACTTACATGTATATTACTCTGTTCCCATATTACTTTGAGTTATTATGACTCGGGTAAAATAAAGTAAGACCAGATTTATGAATATAGACCATAGGGTTTAAGAGCTGCAGACATTTTCATTTGGGTATGTCATTTTCAAAAAAAATTCTCAAAAATTGGGGCGCAGGTTAAGAGGTTAAAAGGTCGATCTTGGGTTATAACTATTAAAATGAGAATCGAGTAAAATCGAGACATTGATATTGTCATCCCAGCCTTAATGTCTTTAAAAATGAGGTGAATTGATCCCCTGTAATACAAGTAGATAATGGGGAAACAGGTGTGCCACTCACCTTGAGGCTGGTGTTGGAGCGAGGGTGGCTGAGACTGTTATATCTCCATGTGTCCGTCCCTGGAGTCTCCACAGCTTCCCTATGCAGATCCGGGGTCATCGCATCACTTCCCGGCAATGAAAAAATACCCAGAGAGACAGGACGCTCCTTCCTGAGTACACACATAAAACATACGATTGGAAACTTAAGTAAGAGACATGACGGTGAACACACCAATTTCATATCAAGTACTGGGATTCTGAATTACATCGGCTTAAACGAGATCGAAATGTGATGAGGCATCACAGCTTTCCCAGTATTGTTTGAAGTAGTTTCTAAGGTGTTACTAGGGTTTGGAGTGGTAACTAGGGTGTTGCCAAGTCAAAAATAAAGTGCTTCACATTAATAAACAGGAAAATAACCGTTAATGCTGTAAAATTAATGAATTATGAAACCCATCCAATGTACGCTGACATTATTCAGCTCAATGTTAAAATACATCCCCGTTTATTGTTCACTGACTACTATTAGTATGCCATTCATGCCTTTATCTCCCCCAAAAGTGTAAACATTCTAGGGCTGTGTTGTGAACTTTTCTCTTCTAAAGTGTAGGAAACTCAGAAGTGAAGACCAGGAGACTTCGGGATCGCGTTCAAACAGAAGTTATTCTTTTAATGAGAACACTCTGTGCTGTAGGTCGTCCGAAAACAGTCTGACTCACACAGCATACCTGACAGGTTATATACACTCCAAAGGGGGAGGGGTTTACATTGAGATTGAACTAAGCATGTAAATTAAATACACAGGTTTTGGGAAACCCGCCCAGACAGAGTATCACCAATCCTACTCCTAATCAGCATAACTATTCAAAACGCATAGAGGTAATGACGGTGAGAGTCTGACCTCAACAATCTTCCTTTATACCTCAAATGCTCAATGTAAAACAGGCCCAGCAGGAATCTCCTGCTGGAAACCCCAGAATCATTATCTATACCTTAAATGCTAAATACAATGTACTTTCTTAAATTTGTAATCTTACAGCTGCAACAACGAATCGATAAAATTCGATAATTAAAAGAGTTGGCAACCAATTTCATTATCGATTTGTTGTGTTGTGCGACTATTATGCCCCTCAGTAAGACGCGGAGATGTTTGAGTATAAAATAAAAGCACGGTTGAGCGCAAAGCAGAGTGGAAGCGGGCGAGCCGTGCTGTACCCGTCGTACCACGCAGCGGAAAAGAAAACCGAGCCCAGCCGTACCAGTCGAAAAGCGCCATTAATAAATCGAATTAGGAAGGGAGTTCAACAGCAGGGGAACGTTTAGTCACAACAAAATCCCAATTTTGTTTCGTTTGGAAGTGAGTGACGTCCCTCCAGCAGCTCTTCTGCTGCTCGTTTACTCGTTATCCAGCTTGACAAGTTAGCGTTAGCTTGTTAATAACAGCAGTAAAGCAGGGGTGGTATAGTTTGCAAGACTAAAGACCCATTGGCCCATTCATTTTTCAATCTGTTGCCATGTTAATTTCGTTGACAAATAATTTGTCAATATTTTAATCAACAACATTTTAGACAAAAAGACAAAAACGAGACGAAAATCAAAACCAGCTTTGAATGACAAAAACTATGACTAATATCTTTTGTCATTTTCGGTCAGCATTCGGTCTTAAAGTGACAGCCGTCCATTAACCTGCTTCCATTTGTGCTCTTAATATTAATCAAACAACAAAAGACAGAGAGAATCACCTCTTTAGTTTTAATAAGGATTCATTATATTTATTATACATTAATTATTTAATCCATAAGGAATGTTGTATGAAAGTTGTTATAAAGAATGCATATCATTCATTGAAAATAAGACATTGTGTTCTTCTTTAGGAGGAGTAGTTTTATTTAATTGTAAGATAATATTTGTGTATATGTCACAGCAGTTAAATCTGTGTCTGTATTGCATGTTTAAACTTTAATATCATTCATATTAATAGGTTAATTCAGTAGATGTTTTCTCCAGGAGTATATAATGGGTTTGGACATTTTAGAGAAATTCTTAATGCATTACAATTGAACTACACCCATTCAATTTTGTTTGTGAGTTTGTGCGTCTGAGTGTACTGTAGAGAACAAGTTCTCTAAGTTTTCTGATTAGCATTTTTCTATATATATATAAAAAAGATTTATAGATTTATTGTAGCAACCTGTGCACTGTGTGTATTTGCACTGTCAGTTCTGTTTTTGAATAAAGGATTGGAAATTAATGCTCTTTTTTTTTAGTTATCCGATTCATCGATTCACCGAAAAAATGATCGACAGATTAATCGATTATTAAAATAATCGTTAGTTGCAGCCCTAAAACTTTCAGTTTGTTTACATTGACAACAATACTCTGATATTAATCTGATTAAGACCATACTCTGATAAAGAAGCTACCACGTAAACAGCGATTTCTAATGACCTTAATCCGGTTAATGTCAATGTCATACTCGAATTAAACAAAAATCAAATTAAGACATGTAGAGTATGCCTATTTTAGTCGCATTATCGAAGTGCATTATAGACATGTACACACCTTAATCAAACTATTAACGTTGTGTAGGAGGACACACACACACCAGGCGAGTGCAGAGGGGAGGGCTCAAGCCCCTGCCCTTTTAAAAATGTATCAAAAGTGCCCCTCTCAACAATCATCAATAATATTGTGACAAATAAAACAGAATTATAATAAATATAACAGCGCGTACAAACCAGTAACAAAGCGCTCAAATGTCCCGTTGTTGCTATGGTGCGTGTCTTGCTTGACTGCTCATTCTGACACGGCCTCCTCTATATTTTTTTATTTGTGTTGTAATAATTCTGTTCATTGTAAAAGTAAAATACAATAAGTTTGTATCTGTAAACCCAGATTAATAACTGTCTGCTTACAACAGTGGTCAGGAACCTCTAGGCTCGCCAAAAATGACAAACAATCCAAACAATCACGATTTTGAACCTTAATTATCATCATTAATCAAAGCTATTATTTGAAAAGTAGGCTGTTAAGAAGGAGGCAAGATGGGCAGTGTCTCTTCAAAAAAACTGAAAGAGACACATCCCATCACATCAAGTGCAGTTTGCAGGCACAAAGAGAGATGCAGGAGCAGTTATCTTTGTTTATAGATGCCCAGAATCACTATAGCAACTGCATGTTTTACACAATTTAAACAGTTTATAAAGTTAATTGGCGTTCTTCTTATAGCCTACACGCTGCGACACACACACACACACACACGGCGCGTGCAAGCCCAGAAGCCAGATCACTTTCACTTTCGTCCTCATAAAGTTTGTCAAGTAAATGCGTTTAAAAGCTTGAACATTTAAAGCGATTGTGCACTATTCAAAAACAACAATACGGAAAACTTTACGGAATACGGAAAAGCTGTGTCATTTGTATGTGTTTTAAGGCCTGCCAGTTTGAACATTAGAGCGATTTTAGCCCATTAGATGTGTATTATGTTGAACTAATGCCTGATATATTGTGACAAACAAACACTCAAGACAGAAGCTCGCACATCACGTGAAGATTGCGCAGCGCAGAAACGCAGTCCTGTGACTAAAGTAAAGTCACTAAAGTAGAAACTCAACCGTTATAGGCATATATTTTAATACCTTTGAAGTACAAACCACAGCTTCATAATGAATAGAGACGGCTTGAGTAATTCACACACACAGTCACTCTCTCATTAATGCATTCAGATAAATGTAATGTAGGCCTATGTGCTAATTTATCTGTATCTGACAACGAGCTGAAATCTGCCCCATAGACAATAACTGCTGAAAGTGAACCGTTTCCTATTTTAAAATCACAAAGAAATTAAAAAATAATTCCACCTTTAATAATAGAAAATATTTACAGTAAAAACCTTATCAGAAACTTACTCAAAAACCTTATGAGGGAAAAAAAAGAAAGAAAAATAATTGTTCATTAATCGTAATTGAGGAAAAATTTTCAATTAATCAAGGTTTTTATTTTTGGTCAAATCTTTACAGCCCTAATATATATTAAAAACTTTAAAACGTTTATGATTGACATTTATGTTTATGTCAGACAGCGTAGCGTGGCATGGGGACGTAATGATGTACCATTAATCGAGCTATGTTCATGTAAAACGGGAACATGAACGGATTATTCTAAAAGCAACTCATGTAAACGCCTTAATCAGAATATAGTCTTATTCAGAATAAGGTCAATAATTAGATTACTGCTGTCCATGCAAACTAAGTCACTGAGAGCATCCGCTGAGATCTGTCCATCTCTTCACAGTTCAACCAATAGCGAGAATTTGGGGTGTGGCTACTGTAACAGGGGGGAGTGTGGGGTGTGGCTACTGTAACAGGGGAGAGTGTGGGGTGTGGCTACTGTAACAGGGGAGAGTGTGGGGTGTGGCTACTGTAACAGGGGAGAGTGTGGGCGTGGCTACTGTAACAGGGGAGAGTGTGGGGTGTGGCTACTGTAACAGGGGAGAGTGTGGGCGTGGCTACTGTAACAGGGGAGAGTGTGGGGCGTGGCTACTGTAACAGGGGAGAGTGTGGGGTGTGGCTACTGTAACAGGGGAGAGTGTGGGGTGTGGCTACTGTAACAGGGGAGAGTGTGGGGTGTGGCTACTGTAACAGGGGAGAGTGTGGGGCGTGGCTACTGTAACAGGGGAGAGTGTGGGGCGTGGCTACTGTAACAGGGGAGAGTGTGGGGTGTGGCTACTGTAACAGGGGAGAGTGTGGGGAGTGGCTACTGTAACAGCGGAGAGTGTGGGGAGTGGCTACTGTAACAGCGGAGAGTGTGGGGAGTGGCTACTGTAACAGGGGAGAGTGTGGGGAGTGGCTACTGTAACAGGGGAGAGTGTGGGGAGTGGCTACTGTAACAGCGGAGAGTGTGGGGAGTGGCTACTGTAACAGGGGAGAGTGTGGGGAGTGGCTACTGTAACAGGGGAGAGTGTGGGGAGTGGCTACTGTAACAGGGGAGAGTGTGGGGTGTGGCTACTGTAACAGGGGAGAGTGTGGGGAGTGGCTACTGTAACAGGGGAGAGTGTGGGGAGTGGCTACTGTAACAGGGGAGAGTGTGGGGTGTGGCTACTGTAACAGGGGAGAGTGTGGGGTGTGGCTACTGTAACAGGGGAGAGTGTGGGGAGTGGCTACTGTAACAGGGGAGAGTGTGGGGAGTGGCTACTGTAACAGGGGAGAGTGTGGGGAGTGGCTACTGTAACAGGGGAGAGTGTGGGGTGTGGCTACTGTAACAGGGGAGAGTGTGGGGAGTGGCTACTGTAACAGGGGAGAGTGTGGGGAGTGGCTACTGTAACAGCGGAGAGTGTGGGGTGTGGCTACTGTAACAGGGGAGAGTGTGGGGTGTGGCTACTGTAACAGGGGAGAGTGTGGGGTGTGGCTACTGTAACAGGGGAGAGTGTGGGGAGTGTAGCAGACTGAGAGTTTCAGTTCAATAACAGTGTCAGCTCTAAAGACCATAGTGTCAGTGCAGTTAGATCAATAATATTACTGAATATTAACTATCTTTATGATCTTCTCATCCTTCTCATCCTCATCCTAACCCAGGTCTCAATGCATGTCTATGGGATGTTTTAGCCTGCAATAGAAAGTTTTCAGTGCAAGCAGCATGAGCAAGAGCTACAGTGATGCCACCACTAACACCAGAGCTCCTCTAGGACAGACATGTCTTTTGTCTCTTCCTGTTGTCGGGTTGCTATAGAGCTGCATTCACAGCTGAACCTGCTGACTGCACATTCTGTAGGGAGCAGAGCGGATCTGCTCACACGAGCAGGATTCACTCCATTCAGCTCAAACACTACAGTAAAGAAAAGGTAAAGTACGGTTAGGAAACAAGAACCAACTTTGAGTTGTTGCTGTGTGAACTCCCACAAAAATGCACTTCAGTGGTGAGGTTTACATCCAAAGATGTGAATACCAACATTTGAGATGCTGCGATGCGATTGGTCCGCTAGTTATCCAGCTTTATTGTGTAAAAGTAAGTTGGGCCAATTTTGAGTAAAAATAAAAGGGAGTAAATCAATGCAGTCAGGCTTGCATGGTAAACCAGGGCTGTGATGGATCTCTATTTGATATGTTCATCAATACCCGTGCTGTAATCTCACACGTCATAGGACACGTTGTGTCAAACACACGCATCAGTCATGATTTAACTGAGTTGTGGAGATTCAGGTCCAAAGTTCAACTCATGAAAAGCTCCAGCACTGTTTCAAATCTGAGGCAGAATGAAAAGTAGACCAATAAAAACTTGTGAAAAGCAACAAATATAATGTTTGCCTGACATAACAACCCAGTGTTTGGGTAGTTTTTGTGTTACACAGATCCCGGGTCAGACGTAACAACCCAGTGTTTGGGTAGTTTTTGTGTTACACAGATCCTGGGTCAGACGTAACAACCCAGTGTTTGGGTAGTTTTTGTGTTACTCAGATCCTGGGTCAGACGTAACAACCCAGCGTTTGAGTAGTTTTTGTGTTACACAGATCCTGGGTCAGACGTAACAACCCAGTGTTTGGGTAGTTTTTGTGTTACTCAGATCCTGGGTCAGACGTAACAACTCAGTGTTTGGGTAGTTTTTTGTTACTCAGATCCTGGGTCAGGCGTAACAACCCAGTGTTTGGGTAGTTTTTGTGTTACACAGATCCTGGGTCAGACGTAACAACCCAGTGTTTGGGTAGTTTTTGTGTTACACAGATCCTGGGTCAGACGTAACAACCCAGTGTTTGGGTAGTTTTTGTGTTACACAGATCCTGGGTCAGACGTAACAACCCAGTGTTTGGGTAGTTTTTGTGTTACTCAGATCCTGGGTCAGACGTAACAACTCAGTGTTTGGGTAGTTTTTTGTTACTCAGATCCTGGGTCAGGCGTAACAACCCAGTGTTTGGGTAGTTTTTGTGTTACACAGATCCTGGGTCAGACGTAACAACCCAGTGTTTGGGTAGTTTTTGTGTTACTCAGATCCTGGGTCAGACGAAACAACCCAGTGTTTGAGTAGTTTTTTGTTACTCAGATCCTGGGTCAGACGAAACAACCCAGTGTTTGGGTAGTTTTTGTGTTACTCAGATCCTGGGTCAGACGAAACAACCCAGTGTTTGAGTAGTTTTTTGTTACTCAGATCCTGGGTCAGACGTAACAACCCAGTGTTTGGGTAGTTTTTTGTTACTCAGATCCTGGGTCAGACGAAACAACCCAGTGTTTGAGTAGTTTTTTGTTACTCAGATCCTGGGTCAGACGAAACAACCCAGTGTTTGAGTAGTTTTTTGTTACTCAGATCCTGGGTCAGACGTAACAACCTAGTGTTTGGGTAGTTTTTGTGTTACACAGATCCTGGGTCAGACGTAACAACCCAGTGTTTGGGTAGTTTTTGTGTTACTCAGATCCTGGGTCAGACGTAACAACCCAGTGTTTGGGTAGTTTTTGTGTTACTCAGATCCTGGGTCAGACGAAACAACCCAGTGTTTGAGTAGTTTTTTGTTACTCAGATCCTGGGTCAGACGAAACAACCCAGTGTTTGGGTAGTTTTTGTGTTACACAGATCCTGGGTCAGACGAAACAACCCAGTGTTTGGGTAGTTTTTGTGTTACTCAGATCCTGGGTCAGACGTAACAACCCAGTGTTTGGGTAGTTTTTGTGTTACTCAGATCCTGGGTCAGACGTAACAACCCAGTGTTTGGGTAGTTTTTTGTTACTCAGATCCTGGGTCAGACGAAACAACCCAGTGTTTGGGTAGTTTTTGTGTTACTCAGATCCTGGGTCAGACGTAACAACCCAGCGTTTGGGTAGTTTTTGTGTTACACAGATCCTGGGTCAGACGTAACAACCCAGCGTTTGAGTAGTTTTTGTGTTACACAGATCCTGGGTCAGACGTAACAACCCAGTGTTTGAGTAGTTTTTGTGTTACACAGATCCTGGGTCAGACGTAACAACCCAGCGTTTGGGTAGTTTTTGTGTTACACAGATCCTGGGTCAGACGTAACAACCCAGTGTTTGGGTAGTTTTTGTGTTACTCAGATCCTGGGTCAGACGTAACAACCCAGCGTTTGAGTAGTTTTTGTGTTACACAGATCCTGGGTCAGACGTAACAACCCAGTGTTTGGGTAGTTTTTGTGTTACTCAGATCCTGGGTCAGACGTAACAACCCAGTGTTTGAGTAGTTTTTGTGTTA
The DNA here is from genome assembly GCA_023566225.1 of Romanogobio albipinnatus. NCBI lineage: Eukaryota > Metazoa > Chordata > Actinopteri > Cypriniformes > Gobionidae > Romanogobio > Romanogobio albipinnatus. The sequence goes on along the minus strand of CM042257.1, from coordinate 48,296,159 downwards.
CACAGATCCTGGGTCAGGTGTAACAACCCAGTGTTTGGGTAGTTTTTGTGTTACACAGATCCTGGGTCAGACGTAACAACCCAGTGTTTGGGTAGTTTTTGTGTTACACAGATCCTGGGTCAGACGTAACAACCCAGTGTTTGGGTAGTTTTTGTGTTACACAGATCCTGGGTCAGACGTAACAACCCAGTGTTTGGGTAGTTTTTGTGTTACTCAGATCCTGGGTCAGGCATAACAACCCAGTGTTTGGGTAGTTTTTGTGTTACTCAGATCCTGGGTCAGACGTAACAACCCAGCGTTTGAGTAGTTTTTGTGTTAAACAGATCCTGGGTCAGGTGTAACAACCCAGTGTTTGGGTAGTTTTTGTGTTACACAGATCCTGGGTCAGACGTAACAACCCAGTGTTTGGGCAGTTTTTGTGTTACACAGATCCTGGGTCAGACGTAACAACCCAGTGTTTGGGTAGTTTTTGTGTTACTCAGATCCTGGGTCAGACATAACAACCCAGTGTTTGGGTAGTTTTTGTGTTACACAGATCCTGGGTCAGACGTAACAACCCAGTGTTTGAGTAGTTTTTGTGTTACTCAGATCCTGGGTCAGACGTAACAACCCAGTGTTTGAGTAGTTTTTGTGTTACTCAGATCCCGGGTCAGACGTAACAACCCAGTGTTTGGGTAGTTTTTGTGTTACACAGATCCCGGGTCAGACGTAACAACCCAGTGTTTGGGTAGTTTTTGTGTTACACAGATCCCGGGTCAGACGTAACAACCCAGTGTTTGGGTAGTTTTTGTGTTACACAGATCCCGGGTCAGATGTAACAACCCAGTGTTTGGGTAGTTTTTTGTGTTACTCAGATCCCGGGTCAGACGTAACAACCCAGTGTTTGGGTAGTTTTTGTGTTACTCAGATCCTGGGTCAGACGTAACAACCCAGTGTTTGGGTAGTTTTTGTGTTACTCAGATCCTGGGTCAGACGTAACAACCCAGCGTTTGAGTAGTTTTTGTGTTACTCAGATCCTGGGTCAGACGTAACAACCCAGTGTTTGGGTAGTTTTTGTGTTACTCAGATCCTGGGTCAGACGTAACAACCCAGCGTTTGAGTAGTTTTTGTGTTACTCAGATCCTGGGTCAGACGTAACAACCCAGCGTTTGAGTAGTTTTTGTGTTACTCAGATCCCGGGTCAGACGTAACAACCCAGTGTTTGGGTAGTTTTTGTGTTACTCAGATCCTGGGTCAGGCGTAACAACCCAGTGTTTGGGTAGTTTTTGTGTTACACAGATCCTGGGTCAGACGTAACAACCCAGTGTTTGAGTAGTTTTTGTGTTACTCAGATCCTGGGTCAGACGTAACAACCCAGCGTTTGAGTCGTTTTTGTGTTACTCAGATCCCGGGTCAGACGTAACAACCCAGTGTTTGGGTAGTTTTTGTGTTACTCAGATCCTGGGTCAGGCGTAACAACCCAGTGTTTGGGTAGTTTTTGTGTTACACAGATCCTGGGTCAGACGTAACAACCCAGTGTTTGGGTAGTTTTTGTGTTACTCAGATCCTGGGTCAGACGTAACAACCCAGCGTTTGAGTAGTTTTTGTGTTACTCAGATCCTGGGTCAGACGTAACAACCCAGCGTTTGAGTAGTTTTTGTGTTACTCAGATCCTGGGTCAGACGTAACAACCCAGTGTTTGGGTAGTTTTTGTGTTACTCAGATCCTGGGTCAGGTGTAACAACCCAGTGTTTGGGTAGTTTTTGTGTTACACAGATCCTGGGTCAGACGTAACAACCCAGTGTTTGGGTAGTTTTTGTGTTACTCAGATCCTGGGTCAGACGTAACAACCCAGAGTTTGGGTAGTTTTTGTGTTACTCAGATCCTGGGTCAGACGTAACAACCCAGTGTTTGAGTAGTTTTTGTGTTACTCTGATCCTGGGTCAGACGTAACAACCCAGTGTTTGAGTAGTTTTTGTGTTACTCAGATCCCGGGTCAGACGTAACAACCCAGTGTTTGAGTAGTTTTTGTGTTACTCAGATCCCGGGTCAGACGTAACAACCCAGTGTTTGAGTAGTTTTTGTGTTACTCAGATCCCGGGTCAGACGTAACAACCCAGTGTTTGGGTAGTTTTTGTGTTACTCAGATCCTGGGTCAGACGTAACAACCCAGTGTTTGAGTAGTTTTTGTGTTACTCAGATCCTGGGTCAGACGTAACAACCCAGTGTTTGAGTAGTTTTTGTGTTACACAGATCCTGGGTCAGACATAACCCAGTGTTTGAGTAGTTTTTGTGTTACTCAGATCCTGGGTCAGACGTAACAACCCAGTGTTTGAGTAGTTTTTGTGTTACTCAGATCCTGGGTCAGATGTAACAACCCAGTGTTTGGGTAGTTTTTGTGTTACTCTGATCCTGGGTCAGACGTAACAACCCAGTGTTTGAGTAGTTTTTGTGTTACTCAGATCCTGGGTCAGACATAACAACCCAGTGTTTCGGTAGTATTTGTGTTACACAGATCCTGGGTCAGACGTAACAACCCAGTGTTTGAGTAGTTTTTGTGTTACTCCGATCCTGGGTCAGACGTAACAACCCAGTGTTTGGGTAGTTTTTGTGTTACACAGATCCTGGGTCAGGCGTAACAACCCAGTGTTTGGGTAGTTTTTGTGTTACACAGATCCTGGGTCAGACGTAACAACCCAGTGTTTCGGTAGTATTTGTGTTACACAGATCCTGGGTCAGACGTAACAACCCAGTGTTTCGGTAGTATTTGTGTTACACAGATCCTGGGTCAGACGTAACAACCCAGTGTTTCGGTAGTATTTGTGTTACTCTGATCCTGGGTCAGACGTAACAACCCAGTGTTTGGGTAGTAAAGAGCAGAAAGCTCTAACAATATCAGGTGCTCGACTGGGATCCGGTACAAATGTTGACAAGAGAAATGAACTCCTGCCGCAGAACCGCTCATGCTAACTACGCTCTCTCAGAGCTAACACACACACACGCACACACACACACACACACACACACACGCACACACACACACACACACACGATGAACGACAAGACATGCATGAGAAGCTGACATGACAAGAGGTTTTCAAACTGGGGTCCGCGAAAAAGTTTAAAAACAAAAAAGTAATTAATAAACTTATATAAAAATAAATTAATATATAATGCATCAAATGCTCCAGTACTATAGCAAGTAGAAAAAATAGTAAATTTATAGTATATTTCACAGAATAAACTGTGTTTTAATCCATAAATATCTGCATGAGGATGATCACATTTGAGGTAATCCCACTGACAAAAACTAGGCTACCATCCAGCAAAACAAGCTCGGGCTGCGTACCTGCTGATCCGGGGCAGGGAGTGTGTGATGGCGGGCAGGCCGTTGGAGACGGAGTAATGCACCAGCAGCAGAACGGAGAGCGAGACCAGCACAGCGGAGTTGATGACCACCGCTCCCCCCACGAAGCCAAAGACAAACAGCAGCATGCACCCCGGACTCATGGCTGCCACCACGCGCTATGGGCCGCCCGCCGCCCCCCGATGCGCCAAAACAATCCCATCAACAACGCACGACAATCTGCCTGTGTGTGTGAGCTCTGCAGCCTCTCGCTGCTGTGACATCATCCACACACACACACACACTCGAGTGAGCGGCTTTGCAGCAGCTGTGTTGTTCTCCCTCTTCTGTTTCCTGCGCTGCTGCTGCTGCTTAATGAACCGCTCCGTCTCTTACACACTAATTCTCCGTGCAGCCCGTCTCCATCACACAGCTGATTGGCTGAGGGAATTGATGCTTACTTATGCAGATCACAGGGAACAACAAGCAGGGTTACTATAGTAATGCCTAACTACAACCATAAACAACTGCCATAAAGCAACACTACTTTAACTCAGATAAATACAACTAAAACAAATAAATAATGCTACTCACTTAATAAAAATTACAGAGAGAATAAATAATACTAAATTAACGATTAACTGACATAAAATACAAATTAAGCTCATTACCATTGAACTCATTGAACAACATGTGTGATGGGTTGGTTTAGGTGTAGGGGCAGTGTGTGTGTGTGTGTGTTGGGTTGGTTTAGGTGTAGGGGCAGTGTGTGTGTGTGTGTGTGTGTGTGTGTGTGTGTGTGTGTGATGGGTTGGTTTAGCGGTAGGGGCAGTGTGTGTGTGTGTGTGTGATGGGTTGGTTTAGCGGTAGGGGCAGTGTGTGTGTGTGTGTGTGTGTGTGTGTGTGTGTCTGTGTCTGTGTGTGTGCGTCTGTGTGTGTGCGTCTGTGTGTGCGTGTGTGTGTGGGGTTGGTTTAGGTGTAGGGGCAGTGTGTGTGTGTGTGTGTGTGTGTGTGTGTCTGTGTGTGTGTTTATGTCCCTTTGTTTTATTATGATAGATGTTTATTCTGCTCAACAAATTGCATCTATTTATGATCATAAATCCAGTAAAAACAGTGAAATGCGTCCTTGATGAATAAAAGTAATAATTTCTAATAAAAAATCTTACCGAGCCTAAAAGTCAGTCTGCATCTCTGTGCGTGCGTGCGTGCGTCTCTGTGCGTGCGTCTCTGTGCGTGCGTCTCTGTGCGTGCGTCTCTGTGCCTGTGCGTCTCTGTGCGTGCGTGTGTATGTGTCTGTGCGTCTCTGTGCGTGCGTGTGTATGTGTCTGTGCGTCTCTGTGCGTGTGTCTCTGTGCGTGTGTATGTGTCTGTGCGTCTCTGTGCGTGCGTGTGTATGTGTCTGTGCGTCTCTGTGCGTGCGTGTGTATGTGTCTGTGCGTCTCTGTGCGTGCGTGTGTATGTGTCTGTGCGTCTCTGTGCGTGCGTGTGTATGTGTCTGTGCGTCTCTGTGCGTGCGTGTGTATGTGTCTGTGCGTCTCTGTGCGTGCGTGTGTATGTGTCTGTGCGTCTCTGTGCGTGCGTGTGTATGTGTCTGTGCGTCTCTGTGCGTGCGTCTCTGTGCGTGCGTCTCTGTGCGTGCGTCTCTGTGCGTGCGTGTGTATGTGTCTGTGTGTCTCTGTGCGTGCGTGTGTATGTGCCTGTGTGTCTCTGTGCGTGCGTGTGTATGTGCCTGTGTGTCTCTGTGCGTGCGTGTGTATGTGCCTGTGTGTCTCTGTGCGTGCGTGTGTATGTGCCTGTGCGTCTCTGTGCGTGCGTGTGTATGTGCCTGTGCGTCTCTGTGCGTGCGTGTGTATGTGTCTGTGCGTCTCTGTGCGTGCGTCTCTGTGCGTGCGTGTGTATGTGTCTGTGTGTCTCTGTGCGTGCGTGTGTATGTGTCTGTGTGTCTCTGTGCGTGCGTGTGTATGTGTCTGTGTGTCTCTGTGCGTGCGTGTGTATGTGTCTGTGTGTCTCTGTGCGTGCGTGTGTATGTGTCTGTGTGTCTCTGTGCGTGCGTGTGTATGTGTCTGTGTGTCTCTGTGCGTGCGTGTGTATGTGCCTGTGTGTCTCTGTGCGTGCGTGTGTATGTGCCTGTGTGTCTCTGTGCGTGCGTATGTGCCTGTGTGTCTCTGTGCGTGCGTATGTGCCTGTGTGTCTCTGTGCGTGCGTGTGTATGTGCCTGTGTGTCTCTGTGCGTGCGTGTGTATGTGCCTGTGTGTCTCTGTGCGTGCGTGTGTATGTGCCTGTGTGTCTCTGTGCGTGCGTGTGTATGTGCCTGTGTGTCTCTGTGCGTGCGTGTGTATGTGCCTGTGTGTCTCTGTGCGTGCGTGTGTATGTGCCTGTGTGTCTCTGTGCGTGCGTGTGTATGTGCCTGTGTGTCTCTGTGCGTGCGTGTGTATGTGCCTGTGTGTCTCTGTGCGTGCGTGTGTATGTGCCTGTGTGTCTCTGTGCGTGCGTGTGTATGTGCCTGTGTGTCTCTGTGCGTGCGTGTGTATGTGCCTGTGTGTCTCTGTGCGTGCGTGTGTCTCTGTGCGTGCGTGTGTCTCTGTGCGTGCGTGTGTCTCTGTGCGTGCGTGTGTCTCTGTGCGTGCGTGTGTCTCTGTGCGTGCGTGTGTCTCTGTGCGTGCGTGTGTCTCTGTGCGTGCGTGTGTCTCTGTGCGTGCGTGTGTCTCTGTGCGTGCGTGTGTCTCTGTGCGTGCGTGCGTCTCTGTGCGTGCGTGCGTCTCTGTGCGTGCGTGCGTCTCTGTGCGTGCGTGCGTCTCTGTGCGTGCGTGCGTCTCTGTGCGTGCGTGCGTCTCTGTGCGTGCGTGCGTCTCTGTGCGTGCGTGCGTCTCTGTGCGTGCGTGCGTCTCTGTGCGTGCGTGCGTCTCTGTGCGTGCGTGCGTCTCTGTGCGTGCGTGCGTCTCTGTGCGTGCGTGTGTCTCTGTGCGTGCGTGTATGTGTCTGTGTGTCTCTGTGCGTGCGTGTGTCTCTGTGCGTGCGTGTGTCTCTGTGCGTGCGTGTATGTGTCTGTGTGTCTCTGTGCGTGCGTGTGTATGTGTCTGTGTGTCTCTGTACGTGCGTGTGTATGTGTCTGTGTGTCTCTGTGCGTGCGTGTGTATGTGTCTGTGTGTCTCTGTGCGTGCGTGTGTGTGTCTGTGCGTGTGTCTCTGTGCGTGCGTGTGTGTGTCTGTGTGTCTCTGTACGTGCGTGTGTATGTGTCTGTGTGTCTCTGTGCGTGTGTGTGTATGTGTCTGTGTGTCTCTGTGCGTGCGTGTGTATGTGTCTGTGTGTCTCTGTGCGTGCGTGTGTATGTGTCTGTGTGTCACTGTGCGTGCGTGTGTATGTGTCTGTGTGTCTCTGTGCGTGCGTGTGTGTCTGTGTGTCTCTGTGCGTGCGTATGTGTCTGTGTGTCTCTGTGCGTGTGTATGTGTCTGTGTGTCTCTGTGCGTGCGTGTCTGTGTGTCTCTGTGCGTGTGTGTGTATGTGTCTGTGTGTTTCTGTGCGTGCGTGTGTATGTGTCTGTGTGTCTCTGTGCGTGTGTATGTGTCTGTGTGTCTCTGTGCGTGCGTGTGTGTCTGTGTGTCTCTGTGCGTGCGTGTGTGTCTGTGTGTCTCTGTGCGTGCGTGTGTATGTGCCTGTGTGTCTCTGTGTGTCTCTGTGCGTGCGTGTGTGTCTGTGTGTCTCTGTGCGTGCGTGTGTATGTGTCTGTGTGTCTCTGTGTGTCTCTGTGCGTGCGTGTGTCTGTGTGTCTCTGTGCGTGCGTGTGTGTTTGTGTGTCTCTGTGCGTGCGCGTGTGTCTCTGCGCGTGTGTCTTTGCGCGTGTCTGTGCGCGTCTGTCTGTCTGTGTGTGTGTGTGTGTGTGTGTGTGTGTGTGTGTGTGTGTGTGTGTGTGTGTGATGATTCAAATGATTCTCTCTCAAGCCCTCTATATCACACACACACACACACACACACACACGACCTACATTAGGAGAAGCTCAGAGCGGTTGCATGTGTGAGACGTCACACGGGTTATTTAAGTGCAGAATCAAAGCAGATTAATGGGGAACAGAAATGAAATTGGCATAAATACTAAAGCGAAAACTATCAATAACACAGCTTAGCAAAACACCTGCTGATTTTACTGAAACTTACTGATAAGTTCAAATGTATCAATAAAACTTTCTGTGACGTAGTTTTCTCTCTTGCAAAATGGGCGGTGGGCAGGGGTCAGCATGGGCACCCTGACTGGTCATACGCAACAAACTGAGATGCTCTGTGTATTCTGAGCCCTTTCTATCAGAACCAGCATTAACTTCTGGAGCAGTTTGAGCTCCAGTAGCTCGTCTGTTTGATCGGCCCACACGGGCCAGCCTTCGCTCCACACGTGCATCAATGAGCCTCGGCCGCCCATGACCCTGTGGCCGGTTCTCCACTGGTCCTTCCTTGGAGCACTTTTGATAGAGACTGACCACTGCAGACCGGGAACACCCCACAAGAGCTGCAGTTCTGGAGATGCTCTGACCCAGTCGTCTAGCCGTCACAATCTGGCCCTTGTCAAACTCGCTCAAATCCTCACGCTTGCCCATTTTTCCTGCTTCTAACACATCAACTCTGAGGACAACATGTTCACTTGCTGCCTAATATATCCCACCCACGATCATCAGTGTTATTCACCGGTCAGTGCTCATAATGTTTCCGCTCCTTTTGACCGCTTCTGGTGTTATGTTAAAATGCCAAATGTCAAAGTCTGTAGTTTTCTAGTAAAACACCCACAGATGCAGCAGGACACATCTGGGTCATGTGTGTATTTTCTTCTGTCACCGCCATAAGTCTACGCTTTAAATCAGGATTAAGCGTGACATAATATTATACGTGTGCAAACGGCGGAGACCTGAACAAACAGTGTTTATGGCAGAAGGGATAATGCAAGACTTCTCCGCCTACAGCAAAACTGGCACCTGTGTTGGCATCAACACCACAAAATGAGATGTGTCCTGTAGTCGAGACCCTCACCTGGTTCTGCTCTGACCGCCCGTGTCCGTCGTCTCCCCCGTCTGCTGCTGGTATTTGGTACGTTCCAGGTGCTCCATGTAACTGTGGATCATCTGCAAACCCAAACACTCGCATTATTGTTTGACGGCGCACGCAAGAGCATCTTTCACACAGGCAGATGTGTCTCACCTCCGTGTGTCTCTGATGGAGGGCATTGTACTCTTTCTTCAGCTCGGCTTCCCGCTCTTCCAATCGTCCAACTGAAAACAGAAGGATGTTTATTTGTATTGTTATGTGTTCAAATGACTGTGATTCAGAGGCTTTTCTGTAGGGCTGTGAACGGGACACTGTAGTAACAACACACAGCCAGAAGGGGTCAGCGCACACACAGAAATAAACCAGCCACAGAAAACCGTCTCCCATAAATCTCTCATTATAAAGTGTTATAACACTAAAAGCTTTTGCTCTTGTGGCGTGAAACGGTCAGAAAAATCATAAGTGACCTGATGAGGACGTTCCCATGGAGTCTCATCTAGTGTTGTTTTTGGCGGCCTGTTTTAGTTTTAGTCTAGTCTTTTGATTCAAGCTGTCATTTTAGTTTTTATTAGTTTTAGTCTAGTCAAGTTTTAGTTGATTAAAAGTCTGAGCATTTTAGTCAGAATTATCCATGACTATTTTCGTCTAGTTTCAGTCAATTAAAATGTAGTCTCTTTTTAGTAATGCAATTCTATTTAACCCAGTCAGTATAGTGTAAGTACCTAGAAGTATAAAACCAAAATCTTCTTTTAGCCAAACCCATTTCAAACAAGGTTATCTTATTATATTATTGTTACCTTATAGATTCAAGCATGGGCGTCGGAAGCAAAACAAATGTGGGTGGGTCCTCATAAAGTACAAATATACTGCTTTGCTTGCTAAATGTATAGTTTAGAGTGGCACAACGTCTAGTTTTGACACAAATCAAATCAATCTTCTCTCTTTTCCCATCACATATCAGATCAGAAAGGCATTTATTTTCAATAAAAATGAAGAAAATATTAGAAAAGTGGAAATAAAGCGTCTAACGTGTGTTTAATAATAAGTGTTTAACATTCAGCACGTCTGTTTACCGACCCCTAATCGATAGAGAGGATAAAAGGTGGGTGGGTCCAATATCATTGATCGTAAAAAGTGGGTGGGTCTTGTCCCCATGGATACAAGAATACATCCATTTCAGACACGCAAGAAACACACACACATATATTTAAATTAAATAAATAAAACATTGAGATGTCTCTTAAGGTTCGTGGTGCTTTTTTCCTGTGATTTTGTGGCCACATTTCTCTCCATCTTCTTCCACAACACCCGTTTATTTTCCACTTCAATGTAATGAAAGTTTTCCAAATGTCGTAATAAGAATAAATATAGGAAAATAATATCCTAATTATTATTTAAATCTGTTTAAAATGAGACCCACATTATAGTTCAAATGATTTTCTGTCTTGTATTTTATCTCAAAATAAAGGATGTAATTTTATTCCACATGGAAATGAGCAGAAATAAGTGAATACAGCCTCTTGTGCGCTTATGAGGTAAACATAATGCTGCGGTTATTTTAACAGATATAATTGTTGCCGTTATAACGGAACATTTCGAATGTTTACGTGCTTTTCTATTTTTCTTGCTCTTGCCAGCATTTCAGTAATAAAAGATCTTTAAAATGCATCCAAATGACAGTGAAGCGCAGCCGTACGGTGCTCTGCAGGGGTCAAAAAGGATATAAACAGTGAATTCTGAAGTGATATACTATTGAAAACTCAGAGATGTGGATTCGGACGGCACCGCACGACCGTTTGTCAAAAAGCAAGTTAGGTCACGTTAATTCGGCCGGGGATTTTTACACAGGTGGTCACGGCCGTAGCTATGAGGTCACCGAGGTAATTTTTTTTCATATTCAAGAATAAAATTTCAAGCTCTCTAAATGACTAATTAGCCATGTGAACCACCTCCTATAGGCTCATATGACTGTTTGCGATTCATGTCGCTGCGAGTACAATGTAAAAACATGTATGTACACAATAAGTGCATTGTATCAAATGATTAATTAAAATGTTAGCACATAGTAGTTAAGGCCACCTAATATAAAGTGGGTCCACTTTGTTGTCGTTTACTCACCGCAGCTGCATCTTCTACACTGCAAAAAATGCTCTTCTTACTTAGTAATTTTGTCTTGTTTCTAGTCTAAATATCTAAAAATTCTTAAATCAAGATACATTTACTAGATAAGTAAAATGACATGAGATATTTTTTCTTAACCTGTTAACTATATATCATTCGAAAGCTTACGAACTCAAGATTCATCCTGTGAAAACCGTTTTGAAATCGGATTTTGCGTTACCATGGAAACGGTACTCTAATTTCTTCTCGTGGCTCCTCCCCTAGTGGGCGTCGTCATGTTTCATATTACAACATTTATTTTAAAAACTTTATAATTAAAAACCTTTTCTAATCTTGACAAAACACATATCGTCGGAAAGGTCTGAGGAAACGCATCTTGATTTAGGAATTTTTAGATATTTGGACTTGAAACAAGAAAAAAATACTAAATAAGAAGAGCATTTGCAGTGTAAATAATGCCGCGAGTGGGGCTTGAAGAGAGTGACTGATCCAGCCCCTGAATGAGACGCACAGAAATACTGCAAAATAATAATAACACGACTAAACGAGACAAAATAACGTTATAACATTTCGTCTCATATCATTATCGTCAACGAAAATGAAGAGATATTTTAGTTTTAATTTTGTGAACCACATTTAGTCTCGTTTATATTCGTCAACAATATTGCATTATACATTTAATTCTAGTCATCGTCACATGACCAGCATTTATGTTGCGCCTCATCTCGTGATAAAGGTTCGTTGACGACGATATTTAGCCATACTTTTCTTGACGAAAGCAACACTAGTATCATCATCATCAAATATTCACCATTAATTGCTGGGAATATCAAATAAAACAACATGTGTATGATGATGGGATTTAAATTAGACTTAAATTGTTTTATGTTTGTCCCATTTCTTGATATATACACTACCGAAAACCAGCATTTCATTGATCAAAAATAAAGTAAAATTATGAAATATTATTATAATAATTTATAGGTAACAGATGTGATTAGTAGCTATGTTACATTTTGTGAAGACATGTTAATTCCTGTGAAATCTTTTAGGAAATACCCAAATAGTAAACCATGGGTTACGAAATCAATCAAGATTCTTCTTACAAAAAGAAATAGGGCCTTTAAAGAGGGAAATGTGAATGAGAGTTATAGATTGAGAAGAGAAATGAAATGTCAAAGCAGTCTATAAGGAAGATCTTGAGTCAAAACTGAGAAAAGGGCCATCTAGGGTCTGTATTTAATAACAGGTCAGGATAGTAGCAAGCGAAATAAGAAAATTAGTCTGGATGGTTTCAGTTCAGATGCAGTTCTGGATCAGAATTTTAATAATTACTATTCAAGATTTGATACCTATGATTTTGCACATGAAATTGAGCAGTTTAAAGGTGAATGTAGAGTAAAAGGTGAGCATGATTGTGTCTTTTTTAACATATGAGATTATTATTATTTTTTTAAACATTGTAAAATTAGGAAGGCACCTGGGCCTGATAGAATAGGAAATGCGCTGAGCAGTTAGGACCAATTTTTAATGAAATTTTTGCTCTGTCCCTTAAACAACAGAGAATACCTGCACTACGGTAATACCGGTACCAAAAAACGGCACACACAGTCAGTTGAGGATTGTAGACCGGTGGCGCTCACATCTCTAATTGTGAAATGCTTTGAGAAACTGTTAAAGAAAGAAAATATGCAAAGAACCCAGTGCTCTTTAGACCCTTTTCAATTTGCATACAGAGATAGCCGTTGTGCAGTACTCACCCTTCTACACTCAGTACTTCAGACTTTAGACAAGCCAAGATCATTTGCAAAATTACAATCTGCTTTTAACACCATTCAGCCACATATCTTAGTTAAGAAACTTATTAATGAATTTAGTTTGGATTTTTAGTATGGTGGGATGGATTTTAGATTTCTTGGTGTCAAAGTAAATGACAGTGTTCGGATTGGTTGGCATCATCTACCGGGTCTCCTCAGGGATGTGTCCTCTCTCCGTTATTATTTATTTTATATACAATGACTGTACGAGTAAATTTGAAAATAGACATATTATAAAATTTGCAGATGATTCTGTAATTATTATCTTATTGAGTCAACGCTTGGTCCTGTGGTTGATGATTTTGTTACCTGGATGCTTTTATTAAATTAAATGTTCTTAACCACTTCAGCTCTGCACCCCCTCACCGGTCCAATATTGCATCATCATAATCATTTAAAAAAAATCTATAAGCTGTGCAGCACAAAACTAGACATATGGTATCGTTTGAAAGATTAGAACCACTTTCTTGACAACCCAATCACTTTTGCATTTATGTTACATAGAAAAAGATAATAAGGTCTGAATTTGACCCCCACCCCTTGAGAAAATCATATTACATTTATATATTTATATCACACAATCTCGCCAAAAATAGTCAAGTCATATATCAAATGAAAGCTCTTACCCACAAGAATATCACGGTGTAGTTTATTTCACCAATCCAACACTTTACAGTAACGTTATTATCAAAAGAATCACGAAGATGGAAATGACTCCTTTGAACAAGCAAACACACGAGTCATATTCCTGTTTCGGATCACTAACGCGTTTTGAATCTAACAGCCTCAAACGCGATATCAGCTCGTTCCTTAGGTTGTTTTCTTCAAAATGAGACCATTGTCACATGTCTGTGAGCATGCATGGCCAAATGACACTGTGATATGTCACCGATGTCCAGATCAAAACATGTGATGCAGACAAATACTCTTATTATCCTTAGTTTTGGTCGTCTTTGTCAGCCACGATTTTTGATGACGTGTATTGCATCATACGTCAAAAAAGCTGAGTATCTCAGCTCTCTATAGACATGTCAATCATGCTTCTAGACCCATCAGAGCCCGAGATCTCCCTTTGAGGAGGCGGAGCCTTTTTCGATTTCCCAGCGGCTATGGAAAATCAATGGAGATGAGGAGGAGTTATTAGATAGTTGGCACAGATTAATCTCAATAACTTGTTTTTGGAAGGAGATATCAAGAAAATTATTTTTTTCCCTGTTTACTGACACCTAGTGTAATCCACAGAAAAATTATAGATTTTCAAATAACAAATTAATTAAAATATAAATCAAAATATGACTTTTTATCTATGTTTATCATAAAATTGTGAATAAATGCAATATAATATTCCACCACTGTGTTAAACTTAGAGTGTTTTCTGTAAAATGAGACCATTTACTCCAATGTATGTGGGTAGGGCGCTGTTTTAAATTCAGATATGCCTAAAAAAAAAATCTAAATATGCTGCAGAGCTGAAGTGGTTAAAACTACAGAGATGACTATTGATTTCAGCTTGAGGACATCTTCTCAGTACAAACAAACAACTATAAATGGTATGAGTGTCGAGCTGTATAAGTACTTGGGTACCCTTTTAGATAATAAGTTGAGTTTTTCACCAAATACTAAAGCACTGTGTAAGAGGGGCAACAGAGATCGTACTGTTTGAGGAAACTACGGCCTTTTTATGTGGATAAAACATTGATGTGTATGTTATTACAGATCTTATATTGAGTCTCTCTTATCTTTTTCATTACTGTGTTGGTTCAATTCCATAAACATGAAAAATAAGAACTGTCTGGAAAAAAATAGTAAATCAGGGAAGTAAAATAATTGGGAAGAAGCAGATGAGTATGGCTCAGTTGTATCAGAGTATATTGATGGATAAGTCACACCCTATGCTCCAGGAGTTTCACCTCCTCCCCTCTGGTATTCGTTTTAGAAAGCATTTTAGCTAAACAAATCGTCATTTATCCCTTCAGCTGTCAAGATTTTAAATGTTAGGAAAAATGATTTTGTGTTTTTATATGTTTGTATTATGGTGTTGTCTTATGCTTGTATGCTGCAACCAAATTGCCCTCGGGAAATGAATAAAGATGAACTGAACTAAAATGTAGATCATCTGTTCTCTGTGTGAATATATAGTAGTGTCATTTATTCCTGTGATCAAATCATCATTACTCCAGTCTTCAGTGTCACATGACCCTTCACTCATCACTCTCATATGAGGATCTGATGATCAACACACATTTATGATTATTAGGGATGCACCGATACCGATACCAGTACTCGTGTGTCGGTCCGATACTGTTGTGAAGTACTCGTACTCGTACTTGTAAAACTCCCCCGATACAACCGCACCCGATACCACTTTATGGCAACGCATCTTCGGATGCGGAAAGTTACATAATTCGCCGTGCACACCCGCACACCGCCGCGCCGAGTGCAAAGGGGTCTCGCGCTCTCAAAGCGCACGACAGCCATAGTATGGCTTCATTTTTGCCGCGCGCACCCGAGCGCTAGTGCGGACGCGGCGAGTATAAACCCAGCTTAACCGCTCGTGTTACCGCTCGCTAGTGAGTGCTGAAAGTGAAGGGCTGTTTAGTAGGGATGTGCGCAATGACTAGCCTAACCCCGGTAGTATAACAAGCCTAAGCAAGCTGAATTGTTATACTAGTTTGACATGATATGGAAGAAAATGGAAAAATTTTGTATCAGCTTTCAAAATCCTCCTTCAGCCGAGTGGAGATTTATCTGAAGCCTCCGCGAGCGCCGGAGAAAACCAACGCATGCAAAACCTGAGGTAACATTAAATGATTTTGTTTTGCTGCAGATATACACTTTTCAAAATAATATATTAAAGGTCCCGTTCTTCGTGATCCCACTGTTCAAACTTTAGTTAGTGTGTAATGTTGCTGTTAGAGCATAAATAATACCTGTAAAATTATAAAGCTCAAAGTTCAATGCCAAGCGAGATATTTTGTTTAACAGAAGTTCCCTTTCAAAGCCTACAGCAAACGGCCGGCTTGGACTACATCCTGGTACTTCCTTCATAAATGACGTCAGTAGAACAGACTAACCTCCGCCCACAAGAATACGCGAAAAAAGGGGGCGTGGTCTTGTTGCTGTCCCACGTGGAGAAGAGGAAGTGTCGCGTGGAGAAGAGGAAGTGTTGCGTTTGAGTGTGTTTGTCGCCATGTCGTCGAGACGCTGTTATTTTCATCCCGGAGTCAAATCACCTTTGTTTGGCTTTCCCAGGGACGCTGTAGAGATCATTGAGCGCATACATCTCCCGTTAAGAGGCGTGACCTTTCCACGTGCGCTAAGCTGCTGTCCAATCACAACACAGGAACCGCTGGCACAATCAGAACTCGTTACGTATTTCTGAAGGAGGGACTTCATAGAACAAGGAACTCATCAGCCGTTTTTAGGACAGTGAGAACAGCGGTGTACAGATGAGTCAATGTGTGAAAAATACTGTGTTTTTACACGCGAAACATGAACACATGTTATATTGCACACTGTAAACACAATCAAAGCTTAAAAAACACACGAAGAACCTTTAATTTCAAGATATAACATCTACACGACAGTAATTTAAACATAGCCTTTGTAAAAAAAATATATATATATTTAAAGCAAAACCTTAAATGTGCACAAAAAATGTAAACGACTAGTATTTTCCTAGTGGTCTTGCAGCAGCACTAACGTTTAATCGACTAGTCTCGCACATCCCTAGCTCAGTGTCACACATTATAGATGAAACAGAAACCGGCTCAGAGCTGATAATGCAGAGAAGCTTCTTTTCATCAAAAAGATCCAGCCTCTCACTTTTCCCAAAAGGGCTGTATGGCTATGATAACGTATAATAATTTAATTCAGTGGTTCTGCTGCTGTTGTGTGGTACTGGAATCCACTGAATGTTACAGGTTACATTTATGTATATTTGTTTAGGAAAACACCAAGTTAAATATTAAAATGTCAGCAACAGCATCAATTTGTGTATTTAGTTTGTTACAGTCAGAAAGTGAAAAACATCTGATGAAAATAAAACATTGTTAGAAGAACTGTAATGGTATTATTAAGTACTCGTATCAGTACTCGGTATCGGCAAGTACCCAAATGTAAGTACTTGTACTTGGTCTGAAAAAAAGTGGTATCGGTGCATCCCTAATGATTATTATCAGTGTTGAAAACACTTCATATTTCTGTGGAAACTGATATATTTGATTTTTCATGATTCATTGATGAATATTAAGTTCAAAAGATGTAATGTTTTAAAATTATAAATGTCTTTACTGTCACTTTTGATCAATTTAATGCGTCCTTGATGAATAAAAACATTCATTTCTTTAAGTCTGACCCCCAAACTTTTGAAATGTAGTGCAAAAATAATTAAATATCAGTTTTTACTGCTTGTCAGAAAACATGCCTTGATTATTGCAGCCACATTTGTAGTTGCATTAAACATTTTCCATCTACATGGCAACAAAAGCGGTTTGGTCATAATTATAATAACTTCCTCTGAGGAAGAAGTATCACTTTAAAGTATCACTAGAAAGGCTTCATAAGGTTGGTTTCCTATATATCTAAGCATATTAAAGTCAGGGCTTACTTTTTTCCCATGGTGCACCTGTGCTTGTACGTTGAAAAATGTAGGAGTGCATTCGGAAACTTTAGGGACGCAACTATTTCTGCATTCATATATAAAACACACCACACTTGTGTTATTTTAGTGTCACCATTTGTATTTAATTCTGCTTTCATTTGAGTAATTATGTTGATTTTGTTAATTTTATAAATGTCTGTATAGTTCATATTAAAGGTGGAGCGATTGTTAATAAGATGAACAAGATGTATTTCAGTTTTAGTTTGATACATCAGGTTATTTTCAACTAAAATGAAACGTTTTGTATATTTTATTTTATGTCAGTTAACATTTATTTGTTCCAAGTAAAGAGGTTTTGTTAACTATAATAACACTGACTCTAGTAAAATCTGTATATTTAATAATGTGTGTCAAATAATGTTCTCAGTGTTTTCTGTGATGGGGCGTCCCAGACAGAAGATATAATTAATTTACATTAAAATCACACACAGTTTGTGTATCCAGGGGGTGGAAACCATAGATATGTATATGTAGATGCCCCATTCCACCTCTCCAGGCACGTCGATGCGCCGCCATTTTAGAACGGTCAACACACATCAACACGACAGATGCTGTCAATCATCACTCGCATAAAAAACAAGCCCATCGCGATTAAAATTCCCGAAGAAATTGGATCACCTTTCACAGGTGACGATGTGTTGGTTGTGTTTTCATATTTTAAATAAATGTATAGTTATTTATCATTTTCCCTGTTCTTAAAAATGATTTTTTAGGATGATTTTTGAGAATTTAAGCTTTCAGATCATACCAATGATGATTACTTAAAACATGGGTTGCATAAATAGGCTATATTGATGTTTATTAAACACATTACTAGCTAATTTATTACTATTTTTTATAATTTATTTACTATGAGGGCTGATTGGTTGATGGTTTATGATTTCTTTCCAATGAACTTGTTTATAATGAGTTCACTGCGTTCATTGAAAGCGGAGCAATGTGTCAGAAGGGTTCTCTGATGGTCAATATTAATGAGATTAAGAAAATGTAAACATCTTTGACTAATACATTTAGCATATTCATAGCCTGAAATACACAGGACTCTTATTTTGAAATGAACGAGGAGATAAAATATGCATTTATACACCCGTGCACAACATATTACACCGTACAGTAAACACTGATCAGCATTAGTTCATGAGCATAAATGTGCGATTCATTGATTGGTCGAGCCTGTAGATGCACAACAGCGCCACCTTCAGGCTCTGAGACGTGATGCGCTCACAGTTATTCATGAAATCAGAGCCTTATGAAGATTAATAATCACATTAGCCAGTGTCGCCATTTATGTTTGTCCATATAACGCTTGTTATACAAGTGCCTTTTATGGTTACAGTAGGGAAACGGAAAACTGTCTCTGTTAACCACAAAATGGGAAGTTTTTTCACAAACACAATTAATTGAGCACTTTCTGTTGAGATGCAGGGAACGGTTTTAATCCTCATTCAGGACACAGGACAGAACTGATGACATGTGTCATCTGACAGGAGCGTTTACGTAACGTGCCGCCCACCGGAGCTTGGCAGTAACACTGTCATCCACCCATCATGTGGGCAAGGTCAGCTGCCCTTGAGCTGTAATCCAGTTCAGCCCATTCTCAGTCAAACGCTGATCCGAGGGAGAGTCTCGTCAGGTGTTTACACCGGGTCACTTCCTGCGCTCAAACTGATCCAGTGTTAATTTTGACAGCAAATTCTGATTTAATTTAGTCACCTGAATTGTTTTTAGTTTTAGTCTCCTAAAGTCGAATGAGTTTAGTTAAATTGTAATACATTAAGCATTTAAGCATTACATAACCGACTGTCACTTGAACTGACATTTTGACATCATTTTGTTTTTGACATTAAAAATACACGAAAGAGCTCAATTCACTTTTTTTTTTAAAACATCTATATAGTTTGTATAACTTTGCATTTCTGTTTTAGTTAGTAGGCCATATCAGGTTAAGCTAAAGCTTCAAATAAGTTTGTTTATTTTTTAATTTCAAGTAATAAAGATTTTTTAAATGGTTTTAGTGAACTATTATAACCCTGATACTTTATTGAATATGTGTCAAATACTGGTCTTTCCTCCTGACTATGAATTAAATGGGAATAAATTAAATACAGTTTATTGTGTAAGCAAAAACAAATATATAATGCATAACTTTTAATTAAAAACGAGCTCGAAATACACAGGACTCTTATTTTGAAACGGCTGCGCCTCTATTGCAGTTGCAGGAGCTCATTCAAGTTCAGACGAGGAGATAAAATATGCATTGTTACAATCGTCTAAAACACATTACTATATAAACATTGTCATTATTCATCAGCATCAGTTCATAAACAATTGCCTGGCATAAATGTGTGTTATTGATAGAGATGTTCCGATACCCTTGTTCCCTTCCCGATACCGATTCCGATACCTGGGCTCAGGGTATCGGCCGATCCCGAGTACTGATCCGAGACCTGTGTGTGTATCTGTATATACAGCTGTATACACTACTAGCCCTGTATGAACTGCTAGAGTTATTTTATGGCGTGCTTCAGACTTATCCCTTAATAAAACATGAACAAATACATGCAGTGAACTACTGTATTTATTACAGTATTTTTATGATCTGACAAGCATTTGACTGTAATATTATTTATTTTTATTATATTTTTTTATTAAGTACATGGAAAAAAAACGAACCGTTCGGTTCGCTTGTCTCGGTTCGGAGTGTGTGCGTCGCACGGTTCACGCATGCGCAATGTATCCTCGTGCCCGTATGTTACCTCAGACAGGTGTCCTTTTCGCGCGAAATAAGAGGTAGGTGTGTGTGTGTGTGTGTGTGTGTGTGTGTGTGTGTGTGTGGACATACAGTAAAGTAAAAGTGGAGTGCTGCAGGTCACGTCACATGTAGAAATGAAAGTGGGAGAGATAAGGAAGGCTGCCCGGAGTTGGAGGATGCGCTAGCATCGTATAGCCGGGCAGATGCAGTGTGGAGAGCGGGAGCCGCGCCGCTCGTGCCCGATGCGCATACACACACTGGCAGTGTTTGTCTCGTGAGTCGCGCAGCTGAACAGCGGCTAATATAGTCCATTCTGTCACATTTTCCGGTGTTCTCCTCCGACCCCTGTCTGTCTCGTGCTTTGATTTATGATGGGCAGCATATATCTGCTGCAGATGCGACCGTGTTCCCCTCGGTCTCATACACACATGCATATGTTGTATATAAGTAGTTCACATGATAAATATAACATTTAAAAGTTAAGAGATGCTTCTAGTTCTAATAATTTAAACATGCCTTTGAAGTTTGGGCAAAAACTTCTGGCTTCTTGTGTTTTCGTGTATTTTATGTTATTTTTTCACAGCGCTGATGTCATATGGTGATTGTGACACTTCATGGTGAAATGTGTTAATCAGGTCAGCTGAATTAAAGCCACAGTGCATTGTTCTGATCAAAATTGACATGATTAACATGAAAAATGTTACGCCAATGTGTCGGACTCGGTAGACAGCCAGTTAGGAAACAACTTGATATAACAATTTTTAATACTGTATCCTAATTGTGGATGATTAAGCCATATACACCATATGCTGAAGTACATTTCTGGAGTGTTAACGATAAAAAAACAACAACAACAAGAACCGTACAGAACCGAAAACCGTGATACAAACCGAACCGTGGGTTTTGTGAACCGTGCCACCCCTAGTACATATGTATTATTACATAGAGACGTGGCTAAATCTACTGTACAGCAGGAGCCTAATATAGACGGTTTCAACGGCAACAACATAAACAAGCGTTACTGCACATGCGCGCTTTTGTGGCCCAAACTTAACTTCCGGTGGACGTCCGCAAAGAATCAACAACAACAGAGGCTGCGTTATCTTTCTTATGCGCTATCATCTTTCATTTTAATTGGGCAGCATTATCTTAATTTACATGTTTTTATTGTTTCAGCATGTTTATTATAAATAATCTTCAATTTCTGTCTGCAATATAGAGTGGGGGAAACGCCCCCCTTAAAGGGTTAGTTCACCCAAAAATGTAAATTCATACATGAATTACTCTCCCTCATGTCGACCCGTGAGACCGTAGAGAAGAAGAGAAATATCTTGAGTTGTTCCGAAGATGAACGAAGCTCTTACAGGTTTGGAACGACATGAGGGAGAGTAATAATGACAGAATTAACATATTTGGGTGAACTAACCCTTTAAAGACGTGTAATGCCGTTTGCTGTACAGTATCTATAAATGCTTGCGCACTCGCCTTCAATCATGCAATGCATCGGAAGAACACGTTTCTTTGTTTCATAACAGAAGATTAATGTTGGGAAAGTTCACTTGTGAATGAATGCATCACAAAGATCCCGTGCTCTATTGCCATTAATAGACAAAGCCAAAGTTGTTTTGCACTCCGTGATAAAGGCACATTTAAATATTTTGCGGGAAACATAAATCCGATCATTTATCCAGATGGCGACCACTTGATGTGAACCAATGTGAACTCGCGGTGTCCTGATGATCACGGTGATCACAAGTTTGCGGACGACACTACGGTGATTGGTCTCATCAGCAACAACGATGAGACTGCCTACAGGGAGGAGATCCAGCACCTGGCCACATGGTGCTCTGATAATAACCTGCTCCTCAACACCACCAAAACGAAGGAGCTCATCGTGGACTTCAGGAAAGAGTCAAGAGGCACACACGACACCATCCACATCAATGGAATGGCTGTTGAGCGTGTCTCCAGTTTCAAGTTCCTGGGGATCCACATCTCGGCGGACATGTCGTGGACGACCAACACCTCCAGCCTGGTCAAGAAGGCTCACCAGCGCCTCTTCTTCCTGAGGACACTGAGGAAGAATCAGCTCTCCTCGGCTATCCTGGTGAACTTCTACCGCTGCGCAATAGAAAGCATCCTGACCAACTGTGTCGCAGTATGGTATGGGAGCTGCTCTGTTGCGGAGCGCAAGGCACTGCAGCGGGTGGTGAAAACTGCCCAGCGCATCACAGGGACTCCACTGCCTGCCATCGAGCACATCCAGAGGAAACGCTGTCTGCACCGAGCTCGCACCATCCTCAAGGACTCCTCTCACCCAGCCCACAGACTGTTTTCTCTCCTGCCCTCCGGCAGGCGTTTCAGGATCCTCCGGACCAGGACCAGCAGACTAAAGAACAGTTTTTTCCCCAGAGCTGTCTCTTTATTGAACTCTAACCCCCGTTGATCCACTTCCCTCATAAACTGCCAACTCTCCTACCTCACATCTGCCTTCACTTTGTTATTTGCACTACCGACTGTTTATTACAGTAACAACTGTTTACTTATGCATTCTGCACTACCATATCTTAACTGGATTATGCTCATTTGCACTGCCGACTGTATTTATAGTACCACTGTTTACATTTGCATTTTGCACCGTACTTCTAACTGTAATATGCAACCACTTTCCACTGCACTTTTACACTTTCTTTCGGATAGCTCTGCCAATAATTTATTGCACTACTTAATCCACTGCTATATTCCTCATCTTAGCCTAACATATCATTGTATACCTCTATCTGTGAAATTCTGTTTATAGTAATAGCCATCTGTATATTATATTATATTCATAGTACATATTCACCTGTAAATTAAACAGGTCCCTCCTTCAGAAATACGTAACGAGTTCTGATTGTGCCCGCGGTTCCTGTGTTGTGATCTTGGGTTGTGATTCGACAGCAGCTTAGCGCACGTTGCCCGGTAAGGTCACGCCTCTTACCAGAGATGCATGCTGTGGCGGGCAGCGAGGCTGAGGGACCGTGAGAATGGGCGCCATGGTGGGCGCCAGCTGCGCGCTGCAGCGGTCTCGTGTCTCACGGAGGAGTGACGGAGCATAAAGGAGGAGCGACGACAGTGAGACACGAGACCGCTGCAGCGCGCAGCTGGTGCCCATCCACCTGATGAGCGTGGCCTCGTCCCGTTCTCACGGTCCCTCAACCTCGCTGCCCGCCACACATGCGCTCAGTGTTCGAGTGACGTTATTAAAGAAGGAAGTAGAGGGATGTAGTCCTAATCGGCCGTTCGCTGTAGGCTTTGAAAGGGAACTTCTGTTAAATAAAATATCTCGCTTGGCATTGAACTTTGAGCTTTATAATTTTACAGGTATTATTTATGCTCTAACAGCAACATTACACACTAACTAAAGTTTGAACAGTGGGATCACGAAGAACGGGACCTTTAAGTCTAGCAAGACATGTAATGGTAGACATTGGGACTCATCGTTCGTTCTTCATCTGCTCCTGTAATTTAGGGGCACCTCAGGGCTCTCTCCTAGGGCCGCTACTTTTCTCCCTTTACACGTTGCCGTTGAGCTTCATATTGAATAAGCATGGCACAATAAAAAGTCATTTGAGGGCAGGCGCACTCAGTCCTAGAGCGCTGAGGTGAGAGATCACTTACTCTGATCTGCGTAGTTCTTGGTCTTGAGCTCCATCTGTCTGGTCTGAGCCTCCAGGAGCTGCACACGGTTCTGCAGATCCTTCTTGTCTTGCTCCTGCGAGTCCTCACACTCGATATATCTCTAGAGGAGACAGAGAGAGATTTTACACACACTGAGATATTTATTTTTCCCATGGTGCACCTGTGCTCGTACGTTGAAAAATGTAGGAGCGCATTCAGAAACTTTAGGGGCGCAACTATTTCTGCATTCATATATAGAACATAGTAAATCTGTATATTTAATAATGTGTGTCAAATAGTGTTCCCTGCGACGGGGCGCCACAGACAGAAGATACAAGAGTTTACTTTAAATTAAATGGAAATTACATTAAATCAAACACAGTTTGTGTATCCAGGGGGTGGAAACTGGACACACGGCGTGACTTTTATTTAATAAACGAGCCTGAAATACACAGGACTCTTATTTTGAAATGAACGAGGAGATAAAATATGCATTTATACACCCGTACACAACATATAACACCGTACAGTAAACACTGATCAGCATTAGTTCATGAGCATAAATGTGCTATTCATTGATTGGTCGAGCCTGTAGACGCACAACAGCGCCACCTTCAGGCTCTGAGACGTGATGCGCTCACAGTTATTCATGAAATCAGAGCCTTATGAAGATTAATAATCACATTAGCCAGTGTCGCCATTTATGTTTGTCCATCCCCAAAATATTAGAGCCTTAAAATGATCATGAAGACGCTTGTTATAGCATTTAAGACATTTTATTTTTTTCTCTTTACTATCACTTTTGATCAATTTAATGCATCCTTGACGAATAAAAGTATTAATTAATTTACTAAAAAAGTTTTAAGAAGGAAAAACCCACAGATAATTTTCTGCCACTTGAAGCATTTATTCAGCATTTTTTGGATGGCTACACAAGGATCTCTCACATGGGATGTGCCACAAACATCAGGGTCAGGGCTCTCGGTTACTCTGGAGTGAACAAGAGTCAAGTGCAAAACACGGTCATCCCAGCGGTCCGAGTGGGAGTGAAGCAGTGGTCATTCCCATGGTGGTGTTAGAGACAGACAGACGGCTAAAGTCCCAACAGCTGCTGATCCGAGAGCCACTCATTCCTGCTTCACTCCCTCATACACCAAAGAAGAACGAGCCAGTGATGGGCGAGGTCTGTGTGTCATTTCCCCTCCTTCACACACACACACACACACACACACACACACACACACACACACACACTCCATGTCCTCAGCTCTATTGTTAGAGGTTACCCAAGCACTGGAGCCACATGAGCGCAATGGACCACGACACTAAGAGCTGCGGCGCATGCCATTGTTTGTGTGTGTGTGTGTGTGTGTTTGTGTGTGTGTGTTTGTTTTTGTGATTTATGAGGACACAAATTTGTATAATGACACAGGTACTACACTGATATTTCAACGCAAACATGAAATATGAGGAGATTTCAGGTGAGGTGGGGTGGGGTGGGTTAGTGTGTGTGTGTGTGTGTGTGTGTGTGTGTGTGTGTGTGTGTGTGTGTGTGTGTGTGTGTGTGTGTGTGTGTGTGTGTGTGATGGGTAGGTTTAGGGGTGGGGTGGGTTAGTGTGTGTGTGTGTGTGTGTGTGTGTGTGTGTGTGTTGGGTAGGTTTAGGGGTGGGGTGGGTTAGTGTGTGTGTGTGTGTGTGTGTGTTGGGTAGGTTTAGGGGTGGGGTGGGTTAGTGTGTGTGTGTGTGTGTGTGTGTGTGTGTGTGATGGGTAGGTTTAGGGGTGGGGTGGGGTGGGTTAGTGTGTGGTGTGTGATGTGTGTGTGTGTGTGTGTGTGTGTGTGTGTGTGTGTGTGTGTGTGTGTGTGTGTGTGTGTGTGTGTGTGTGTGTGTGGTAGGTTTAGGGGTGGGGTGGGGTGGGGTAGTGTGTGTGTGTGTGTGTGTGTGTGTGTGTGTGTGTGTGTGTGTGTGTGTGTGTGTGTGTGTGTGTGTGTGTGTCTGTAGAGAAGTTTGTCTCTTTAGGGCTACCGTAGAAACATGGCGGTGCAAAATGGCGGCTTCACTGTAAGGGACCCACGGTGTGTGTAGATAGAAACGGCTCATTCTAAGGCCATAAAAACAGGTCTTTAACAGAGTTCTGTATATTATATTGCATTTCTGTCAATAGATCCTCATAAATATTACACACTGCACCTTTAATAAATACGACACAAACAGCTGTATAAGCCAGATGAACACCTGAAGATGTGAAGCGCATATCGTCAGCCAAAGCTTTTAATGTTAACCCGACTCCTACAGGCCTGCAGGTCACATGAGCCTCTACCTGATGATGTTATCAAGCCATGGCCACAGACTTCACACACACACACACACACACACACACACACACACACACAGAGAGAGAGAGAGAGGAGTGCATCTCTGCCATCTGTGCTGATAAAAGAGCTCTTTACTGCATCACAGCGTCCTGACACGCGTGTGACGGTCTCATGATCTCAGAGCCGCGGGTCAACACGTCTTCATGAACACGCCTCTGACTGAACCCCTAACGCCATCATTACACTACAAACAATATGAGAAATTAAGAAATTAGCATTTCCTTGGTGAATAAAAGTGTTGTTATTTTGAACTTTCTATTCATCAAAGAATCCTGAAAAATATAATCACGGTTTCCACAAACATATGAGCAGTTTTCATCACTGATAATAATCATAAATGTGTGTTGAGCATCAGATCCTCATACGAGTGTGATTAGTGAAGGGTCATGTGACACTGAAGACTGGAGTAATGATGATTTGATCACAGGAATAAATGACACTTTACTGTATATTCACAGAGAGAACTGATGATCTACATTATAATAATATTTCACATTTTGTGACAGTAGTTTTGATCAAATTAATGCAGCTTTGGTGAGCTGAGAGACTCTTTTGAATCATGTATGTCACTGTATTGTGCATAAGAAAGAGAAAAGATATCAAATTTGTCATAACTATAAGATAAAATGTTGAAAATATGATTTTAAAGTCCTCATTATTTGACATGCTAAGTTATAGTCAAAATTATCAGTATTAAAACAATAAAAGACCTGAAATATTTCAGTTGGTGTGCAATGAATCTAAAATATATGAAAGTTTAATTTTTATCATTACATTATGGAAAATAATGAACTTTATCACAATATGCTAATTTTTTGAGAAGGACCTGTATAAAGTTCATGAATTATAATAATTATAACATTAATGACAGAAGAAAGTGTTACGCATGAACAAATTAAATAAATAAATAAATTCCTTCACCCTCATCTTCTCTCATTGTCAATTATTTTATATATCATATTGCAATCATATTTCTTAATATCAAAACTGGCATTTAGAGTAATTTTATGTGTCGACAAAAGTGCCATGATAGTTTGTTTGTTGATTTTGCAAAAAGATTCTATGTGTATTTCAGACTCGTCACATCCATAACAGGGTTTTGTCACATCCATAACGTTGGTTTTTCCTCATGATACACTTCATAAAAAAATGTACAATTTAAACATTGATATTTTTATGTTCAGATAAGACCCCTTCATCATGTGGATAGCAATATTTAAACATTAGACTTAAAAGTTCACAGACTTTAAAAGAAAATCGAACAGTCTACTGAAAACTCTGTCATTTCCTGTCACATCCATAACGCAGAGCTGTTTTCCTTTTTTGGGGGGTCTTAAATATATTTTAGAAAAAAATATTTTTGCTGTCAATTCCCCAGATTGGGTGCTCTGAGAATATGCAATGCCGAATTAAATATGGTAAGAAATTGATTTTTACTGAGACATTTCAGCTGTCATTATGAGTTCAAATGTCACATCCATAACGCTGGAATTGCCCTCATATGACCACTTTACAATATTTCAATAATTTATTTTGAAGCCTGTGCTGTTTTCTTGTACAAAATAAAATAGTTTAAGTTAAATGCAGAGTAAAGGCCTGTTCACACCGTGACGATTTTCGCGCGCGTTTATCGCCGACGTTTAACGCCTCGTGACTAAACAATGGGCGCCAATGTGAGTGTTCACACCGACGCGTAAAACGTCAGGCGTAAAAGCGTCATTTTTTTAAAAAACGCCTCGGGTTCGTTTTTTTTTTGTTGACGCGGCGCGTTAAAAACTGGCCGACCAATCAGATCGGCGCTTTTGTTCACGTGCCTGGAGCTGCTGAAGTTACAGTAAAACACGACTTGGTGGCGCTCAAGCACAAAACGGTCTAGCCGAGCACACATTGGCGAAGAAGACAATGCAACGAGGAAAGATGAACGTCGAGCTGCTGGTCTCGTTGGTGTCTGAACACAGAGAGTTATGTGTGTTTCGGCTAACATGTAAATACTCTCTCTCTTCTTCTTCTTCTTCTGTGTGACAAGGGATGCAGCGAGCGCAGCGCCACCTTGTGTACCGGGCTATTTCTGTTTTTCAATAAGCGCCTTCTAATGTCAGGGAGTGAAATTCCACGTTCACTCGGCGCATCGCGAGTGAAAATCGCTTGGGTGTGAACACTCAAGACGCGCCGAAAAACGTCACGAAAAACGCTGACGATAAACGCGCGCGATATTCGTACCGGTGTGTACAGGCCTTAAGTGTGTAAAAAAGATAAGAGGCTATGAGACTGTCCAGATCATTTGTGTAGCTTTCACAGACTAACACACGTCACATCTCTCATAGACTACAGTATTTAAAATAGCAGATATGCATCAGTTATATTCTCAATTTAATTTACAGAGCAATCCCTGCAAAGTGTTCAGGTTCAGTATAGAAGAGAGCAGGATTGTGCGTCGCACTCGAAGACTCCCAGCGGGGGCGATGGCCACGATGGTTTCGCTCCTTCCCTACTGTACATTATGCTGAACTTGAATGCACAAGAAATGAAAGGAAATAATTTTCCCACGGCCTTAATTTGAGACCGGCCTTTATTTGTTTGTGCTGGCCACGCCCCCGGCCACTATCAGAGGCCCGGCTTTTAATTGACTAGAGGCTTTTATTTGAGGATATACAGTATACCGGTATTTTCCCAGTACCGGTATACCGCGCATCCCTAACTGATAGGCGATGCATGCTTGTGCCTGGTGGCTATTTCTGGTATTACACCCAAACAAAATCTCATGTGATATCAACTTCAAATTTGGAACCCAACTTGGGAAGACAAATGGCTTTGAATTATAGCTACAATATTTTTTGTAAACAAAACATGTTTAGTACAGTACATTTGCTCTACACTTCTATAACGTTACACTTTAATTGTTTGAAATGCTTTCACTTCAGCAATAATCTGCAGAGTGTGTTCTTCACACAGAGCTCAAAAACAGAACAGCATGAGGAAGAACTTTGCTTTGGTTTTGCTTTCAAGCGGATGATTCCCCGCAGGTTGAGATTTAGCTACTCAGTCGTTGTGACAACTATATAACAATATGGTCACAATGTATTTTGGTCTAATAAATGCAGTCCATGTGAGACTTCTTTCCAAAACATTTTAAAATGTTGAGTTAATGAAGGACAATTATGGACGCCGCCTCTAAAGTCATCAAAATCTCTATGTAAACTCCTTTCCATGGACATCATCTCATCCGTCTGCATGTGTGTCCACTAACAAGTGTGCCATCATTAACTAGGGCAGTTTCCTGAGGTGTCGTGTTGATACCCATAACCACAGATCACATATGACTGCTTATGAAATACATGAGCTATGAGCAAATATCCTCCAAATGTTGATGAAAGCTAAACCTGATATACAGAGATTTAGATCGGTCAGATTTGTAATGTGTTTAGGAGAAGTCTCTGATGCTCACCAAGGCTGCGTTTATTTGATTAAAAATACAGCATTTCATCTAACACTTTATCTAACCCTTTATCTGACCCTTTATCTGACCCTTTATCTGACCCTTTATCTAACCCTTTATCTGACCCTTTATCTGACCCTTTATCTGACCCTTTATCTAACCCTTTATCTGACCCTTTATCTAACCCTTTATCTGACCCTTTATCTGACCCTTTATCTAACCCTTTATCTGACCCTTTATCTGACCCTTTATCTGACCCTTTATCTAACCCTTTATCTGACCCTTTATCTAACCCTTTATCTGACCCTTTATCTGACCCTTTATCTAACCCTTTATCTGACCCTTCATCTAACCCTTCATCTGACCCTTTATCTAACCCTTTATCTGACCCTTTATCTGACCCTTTATCTGACCCTTTATCTGACCCTTTATCTAACCCTTTATCTAACCCTTTATCTGACCCTTTATCTAACCCTTTATCTGACCCTTTATCTAACCCTTTATCTGACACTTTATCTAACCCTTTATCTGACCCTTTATCTGACCCTTTATCTGACCCTTTATCTGACCCTTTATCTAACCCTTTATCTGACCCTTTATCTGACCCTTTATCTGACCCTTTATCTAACCCTTTATCTGACCCTTTATCTGACCCTTTATCTGACCCTTTATCTGACCCTTTATCTGACCCTTTATCTGACCCTTTATCTAACCCTTTATCTGACCCTTTATCTGACCCTTTATCTGACCCTTTATCTGACACTTTATCTAACCCTTTATCTGACCCTTTATCTGACCCTTTATCTGACCCTTTATCTGACCCTTTATCTGACCCTTTATCTGACCCTTTATCTGACCCTTTATCTGACCCTTTATCTGACCCTTTATCTGACCCTTTATCTAACCCTTTATCTGACCCTTTATCTGACCCTTTATCTGACCCTTTATCTGACCCTTTATCTGACCCTTTATCTGACCCTTTATCTGACCCTTTATCTGACCCTTTATCTGACCCTTTATCTGACCCTTTATCTGACCCTTTATCTGACCCTTTATCTGACCCTTTATCTGACCCTTTATCTGACCCTTTATCTGACCCTTTATCTGACCCTTTATCTGACCCTTTATCTGACCCTTTATCTGACCCTTTATCTGACCCTTTATCTGACCCTTTATCTGACCCTTTATCTGACCCTTTATCTGACCCTTTATCTGACCCTTTATCTGACCCTTTATCTGACCCTTTATCTGACCCTTTATCTGACCCTTTATCTGACCCTTTATCTGACCCTTTATCTGACCCTTTATCTGACCCTTTATCTGACCCTTTATCTGACCCTTTATCTGACCCTTTATCTGACCCTTTATCTGACCCTTTATCTGACCCTTTATCTGACCCTTTATCTGACCCTTTATCTGACCCTTTATCTGACCCTTTATCTGACCCTTTATCTGACCCTTTATCTGACCCTTTATCTGACCCTTTATCTGACCCTTTATCTGACCCTTTATCTGACCCTTTATCTGACCCTTTATCTGACCCTTTATCTGACCCTTTATCTGACCCTTTATCTGACCCTTTATCTGACCCTTTATCTGACCCTTTATCTAACCCTTTATCTGACCCTTTATCTGACCCTTTATCTGACCCTTTATCTAACCCTTTATCTAACCCTTTATCTGACCCTTTATCTAACCCTTTATCTGACCCTTTATCTGACCCTTTATCTGACCCTTTATCTGACCCTTTATCTAACCCTTTATCTGACCCTTTATCTAACCCTTTATCTAACCCTTTATCTGACCCTTTATCTGACCCTTTATCTAACCCTTTATCTGACCCTTTATCTGACCCTTTATCTGACCCTTTATCTGACCCTTTATCTGACCCTTTATCTGACCCTTTATCTGACCCTTTATCTGACCCTTTATCTGACCCTTTATCTGACCCTTTATCTGACCCTTTATCTGACCCTTTATCTGACCCTTTATCTAACCCTTTATCTAACCCTTTATCTGACCCTTTATCTGACCCTTTATCTGACCCTTTATCTAACCCTTTATCTGACCCTTTATCTGACCCTTTATCTAACCCTTTATCTGACCCTTTATCTGACCCTTTATCTGACCCTTTATCTAACCCTTTATCTGACCCTTTATCTGACCCTTTATCTGACCCTTTATCTAACCCTTTATCTAACCCTTTATCTGACCCTTTATCTGACCCTTTATCTGACCCTTTATCTAACCCTTTATCTAACCCTTTATCTAACCCTTTATCTGACCCTTTATCTGACCCTTTATCTGACCCTTTATCTGACCCTTTATCTAACCCTTTATCTGACCCTTTATCTGACCCTTTATCTAACCCTTTATCTGACCCTTTATCTGACCCTTTATCTGACCCTTTATCTAACCCTTTATCTAACCCTTTATCTAACCCTTTATCTAACCCTTTATCTGACCCTTTATCTGACCCTTTATCTAACCCTTTATCTAACCCTTTATCTAACCCTTTATCTAACCCTTTATCTAACCCTTTATCTAACCCTTTATCTAACCCTTTATCTAACCCTTTATCTAACCCTTTATCTGACCCTTTATCTAACCCTTTATCTGACCCTTTATCTGACCCTTTATCTGACCCTTTATCTGACCCTTTATCTAACCCTTTATCTGACCCTTTATCTGACCCTTTATCTAACCCTTTATCTAACCCTTTATCTAACCCTTTATCTGACCCTTTATCTGACCCTTTATCTGACCCTTTATCTAACCCTTTATCTAACCCTTTATCTGACCCTTTATCTGACCCTTTATCTGACCCTTTATCTGACCCTTTATCTAACCCTTTATCTAACCCTTTATCTAACCCTTTATCTAACCCTTTATCTGACCCTTTATCTGACCCTTTATCTAACCCTGGTGTGTTTATTGCAAACACAAGTTCAGAACATGAATCACAGTTTGTGATGGCTGATTGAATATTTATTATAAAACACAAGTAAATAAAAATACAGACACGCCCACTTCCGTCAACCCCTCCGCCCACGCACTGCTGCGGCTAAGAGGTTAAGCCTGGCCAATATAAACATGCAAGAGCAGACGTGAAAGAGTGTGTGTGTGTGTGTGCGTGCGCATGTGTGATAGGTAGGTTTAGGGGTAGTGTGCGTGTGTGTGTGTGTGTGTCCGCGTGTGTGTGATGGTAGGTTTAGGGGTAGTGTGTGTGTGTGTGTGTGTGTGTGTGTGTGTGATGGGTAGGTTTAGGAGTAGTGTGTGTGATGGTAGGTTTAGGGGTAGTGTGTGTGTGTGTGTGTGTGTGTGTGTGTGTGTGTGTGTGTGTGTGTGTGTGTGTGTGTGTGTGTGTGTGTGTGTGATGGGTAGGTTTAGGAGTAGTGTGTGTGATGGTAGGTTTAGGGGTAGTGTGTGTGTGTGTGTGTGTGTGTGTGTGTGTGTGTGTGTGTGTGTGTGTGTGTGTGTGTGTGTGTGTGTGTGTGTGTGTGTGTGTGTGTGTGTGTGATGGGTAGGTTTAGGGGTTGTGTTTGTGTGTGTGTGATGGGTAGGTTTAGGAGTAGTGTGTGATGGTAGGTTTAGGGGTTGTGTTTGTGTGTGTGTGATGGGTAGGTTTAGGAGTAGTGTGTGTGATGGTAGGTTTAGGGGTTGTGTTTGTGTGTGTGTGATGGGTAGGTTTAGGAGTAGTGTGTGTGATGGTAGGTTTAGGGGTTGTGTGTGTGTGTGTGTGTGATGGGTAGGTTTAGGAGTAGTGTGTGATGGTAGGTTTAGGGGTTGTGTTTGTGTGTGTGTGATGGGTAGGTTTAGGAGTAGTGTGTGATGGTAGGTTTAGGGGTTGTGTTTGTGTGTGTGTGATGGGTAGGTTTAGGAGTAGTGTGTGATGGTAGGTTTAGGGGTTGTGTTTGTGTGTGTGTGATGGGTAGGTTTAGGAGTAGTGTGTGTGATGGTAGGTTTAGGGGTTGTGTTTGTGTGTGTGTGTGATGGGTAGGTTTAGGAGTAGTGTGTGTGATGGTAGGTTTAGGGGTTGTGTTTGTGTGTGTGTGATGGGTAGGTTTAGGAGTAGTGTGTGATGGTAGGTTTAGGGGTTGTGTTTGTGTGTGTGTGATGGGTAGGTTTAGGAGTAGTGTGTGATGGTAGGTTTAGGGGTTGTGTTTGTGTGTGTGTGATGGGTAGGTTTAGGAGTAGTGTGTGATGGTAGGTTTAGGGGTTGTGTTTGTGTGTGTGTGATGGGTAGGTTTAGGAGTAGTGTGTGTGATGGTAGGTTTAGGGGTTGTGTTTGTGTGTGTGTGATGGGTAGGTTTAGGAGTAGTGTGTGATGGTAGGTTTAGGGGTTGTGTGTGTGTGTGTGTGTTGGGTAGGTTTAGGAGTAGTAGTGTGTGTGTGTGTGTGTGTGTGTGTGTGTGTGTGTGTGTGTGTGTGTGTGTGTGTGTGTGTGTGTGTGCGTGTGTGTGTGTGTGTGTTGGGTAGGTTTAGGGGTAGTGTGTGCTAGGGATGGGTCGCGATTTTCGAATATTCGATAGTTGATTTAATTATAGACTATCGAATAGTTTGTGCGATTATCGTCCTCAAAAAAATCCCCATGTTTTCGGTGTGGTGGTGACGCGTTCATATAACCAGAGGGAGGCGCTGCCAATAAAGCACCTAAAGCGGTCAGTCAGCGCTCAGGGTGTTTATACTGGGCACGTTTGCTGCGGTCCGAGCTGATTCTTCCCTCCACCTCTGCAGTGTTGGTCTGGTTTCACACTCAACTTGAACCCTAGTGCGTTTGCGTTCATCTAACGTCATCACAAACGTGCACGGGCATGATAGTAAACAGAACGCGGGTAAAATATATTGGGCTTTTTTTAATTAATTTGGTGCTATTATGTGCAGCTGAGTGAACAACAGGTTTACCGTATGTGTGTCGCTGGAAGGCGGCTTTGCTGCTGCAAACAGACTCTTTTGAGGAGACGTGAATTGCATTAATTTGCTGCCCTGATTGCACTCTATGTGTGAATACACTGCAGGCTCGCTCTCGCGCTCGTATCTCAGGTAAATCATCAACACTATCATCACTTACATGTGTGTTATTGAACTAATGACATTGCAATCGGCTAAAACGCATGCGCTGGTTACTTTTCTTCCTGAACAAGTGCACACCCGAGTGTTGTTTCACATTCACGTCAATCGCGGCACAGCTCCGAGTGCAACCGAACTCCGGTTGTGTGTTCTCGGGTTCGGTACCTCAGTGCACACCAAGCTCTGTATGTAAGCTTTCACATTAGCAATTTTTCATGCGAACCGTGCTCCATTTCAAACTAAACTGCCAGAGTAAAAACACCCTGAGACAACATAAGAAGAACACATCGCCTCACGCGCACACTGTAGACTTTAGGCATTTAACAGTTGCGGTAACTTGGGGCGATGTCAAATAACAGTCATATGTTTCAGCATGTTACAATAATTATATGGCTTGAGTTGATATAGCCTATTCCCTAATGAATTAAACAGTTTATTATCATACAGATTGAGAGTGTGAATGGTCTCTCTCTCTCTGTTTATATGTGTGTAGCCTTTACATGTGTGCATGCGGGGGAGGAGTTGCGATTTTCGAATAAAAATCGAATAATTCCCAGCGATCTTCGAATATTATTTTTGCTTGAAATGCCCATCCCTAGTGTGTGCGTGTGTATGTGTTTGTGTGTGTTGGGTAGGTTTAGGAGTAGTAGTGTGTGTGTGTGTGTGTGTGTTGGGTAGGTTTAGGAGTAGTAGTGTGTGTGTGTGTGTGTGTGTGTGTGTGTGTGTGTGTGTGTGTGTGTGTGTGTGTGTGTGTGTGT
Source organism: Romanogobio albipinnatus (assembly GCA_023566225.1). Lineage (NCBI taxonomy): Eukaryota > Metazoa > Chordata > Actinopteri > Cypriniformes > Gobionidae > Romanogobio > Romanogobio albipinnatus. Next base: position 48,261,155 of record CM042257.1, on the reverse strand, counting down.
GTGTGTGTGATGGGTAGGTTTAGGGGTAGTGTGTGTGTGTGCGCACATGTGTGATGGGTAGGTTTAGGGGTAGTGTGTGCGTGTGTGTGTGTGTGTGTGTTGGGTAGGTTTAGGGGTAGTGTGTGCGTGTGTATGTGTTTGTGTGTGTTGGGTAGGTTTAGGAGTAGTAGTGTGTGTGTGTGTGTGTGTGTGTGTGTGTGTGTGTGTGTGTGTGTGTGTGTGTGTGTGTGTGTGTGTGTGTGTGTGTGTGTGTGATGGGTAGGTTTAGGGGTAGTGTGTGTGTGTGCGCACATGTGTGATGGGTAGGTTTAGGGGTAGTGTGTGCGTGTGTGTGTGTGTGTGTGTTGGGTAGGTTTAGGGGTAGTGTGTGCGTGTGTGTGTGTGTGTGTGTGTCCGCGCGTGTGTGATTGGTAGGTTTAGGGGTAGTGTGTGTGTGTGTGTGTGTGTGTGTGTGTGTGTGTGTGTGTGTGTGTGTGTGTGTGTGTGTGTTGGGTAGGTTTAGGAGTAGTGTGTGTGTGCACGCGTGTGTACGTGTGTGTGTATGTGTGTGTGTGTGCACGCGTGTGTGTGTGTGTGTGTGTGTACTCGAGTACTTGAGTAATTGGGGGCGGGGCGTCTCCATCATGGAGATATGAAACTATTTTAAGAGTTACGAAAATTAATGTTGACAAATACAAACATCACATGTCTATGAAAACACGAACATATGACCAGAAAAAAATAACTGCTAGATTATGATGCATAAATGGTTATTTTGTTTTTAGATGTTTAAAAAAGAAACGTCTCGAATAACCCAATCAATCATATCATTGTAATTGAACTGAAACGCACCCTATATTAGATTCATCAGTGTACCTGCATCAGCACAAAAGGACGCGAATGCGCACGTGAACTTGGTCGTGCTCGTTTTACACAGTTTGAATGCGCTCTTCCCTTAACAACAACACCGATACACGGCAACTAAAGCACAGATCATTTACAAAACTATTACAATTGTGTTCTCATTATAATGTGATGTACATGACAGATTGGCTCTGCACATCTTGCACTTAATTTTATTGTTCCTGATCAAAGTGATTACAGACATCACTGCGCGCTTTCATAATGAGAAACAACTTTAAATAAAACACAGGTCTACTGTTAAAAAATATGAGAACGAAATAACGCTGCTGCATTAATATCATCAATGCTTTTGAAGGAGAAATAGCCCATCTAAAGAGAATATAACCGTCTCCAATAACCCAGAGTCCATAATGCCGGGCATTGCATGTGAGCTGAAGCTGAAGAGAACGAACACCAGTTGATAACAGCAGTGCTTCACTAGCTGGTTATTAAACTCAACCAAACGTGTCCATATGAGAATAATCAGATATAGACAACATAAAAGTAATCTTACTACTGCATCTGCAGAAAAGGACGCGCACATGAACTTCACTGCGCTTGTGGATTTCCTTTGACAGCTGATACACGGGGAACTAAAGCACTGATCATTTACAACATTACAATCCTGTTCTCATTATAATGTGATGTACATGACAGATTAGCGCTGCACATCTCGCACTGTATTTCATGATCACAGTGACTCCAGGCATCACTGCAGTGCGCTTCAGTTTCACTTTATTTCGCCGGTCTGGAAGGCGTGCTGTCTAACGCTAACCAATCAAACCTCAGTTTCCGCCAAAAATGCCGCAGTAACCAATCAGAAAAATAGACAAATAATTTTTTTTAAGTCAGGGCGATCATCGTTTTCATGATCGATCGTCGCTGTCACGTTCGAGTACTCGATCACTGTTGCCCATCCCTAATAAATGTGTCAAAGCGTATATAAATCCGATCTACATTTACTGCGCTATATGCAGATTTATTTGAGTTCACGTCACCGAAAACAATTACAATATGAGCTGCATTATATTGACCACCATTGAGCCGCGCGCACTCCTAATGCGGTCTTGAAATCAAAGACCGCAATAGGAGAGAGCGCGTGGCAAAAGCACTGGTCAGATCGTTCAGTTTCTTTACTTTTAATGAATATGATTGTATGAGCACCTGCAACTTTACTTTCGGTAGTTTGTGCGTTTGCTTGATGAAGAGATACTCAGCCGCTCGTCTGCGGGATGCGTGCTTCAGTAGCGCTGTCATATCTGGCTATGTCATATAACATATTAATTTTTTTAATCTAGATCAATCTCACTGTAATCTTGGAATTAATCTAGATTAAAATGTCTCATTTGAATTCTGCCGAAGGCATTCAGAATGTGTGCTCGTAAGTGATCGTTTGTCTTTTTGTAGTTTGAATAATAATTAACTTCTGTCCCTTTAAGACCTGACGCACGCATGGATCCCAAACACTGTTCCTGTGAGCCGCTTACGACTGTGTTTAGGTTCAAACTCACCAAGATGGGCATTGAGACATTTTTGAGTGTATTTGACCATTAATAAGCTGGAAAAAGGAGCTCATTTTTGCACTTGTATGTCAGAGGCGGCTTTATTACGGTATGTGTGTGTGCGCTTCAGATGCGAGCGCGAAATCTGCGGGAATTAGTAGAATTAACGTTATGTGCAATCCCGCGCGAAATTCAGACCGGTCACACCAATACTAACACGCTGTCATGAGGAAAAATCCAGCAGAACACCCGTTCACCTAGCCTGACGTCGTCATACTCAATTCTAGTCAGAATATGAGTCTGATCTGCTCCGTTGGGCTGTGATTATGGGGCGTGTTTAAACCGAACCAGGAAAGACCTCAATTGGATAGACCTACAACCAATCAGAGCAACGGAGCGACGCATAACGTTAGTTGTCAAATGTCAACAGAACTCAACTGCACTGTGTTGCCAAGTCCGCCGGTTGAAGTGACCCCAATTATGTGATATACAGACCCAGAAATGCGAAATTTAGCAGCCGTGCCAAAATAACACATATTTTACCCCCAAATGCCTTTTTATTTTTCAGAGAACCCCCCGGAAAGCTATTGGGCTTGTTTTTGGCTAGTTTTGAGTAGCAATCGGGATTGGGTGGGTTTTGTTGTAAAAACTTGGCAACCCTGTCTGCACGCACGCTGGAATGATAGAAGAAAAAGATGAGCGTAAACGATCTTTGCCGGTGTTGTAAAAGGATACACAGAGTACTGACCAACACCATCATCATTTCTGAGAGAAATAGTAAATGTGAACGCATATACGAACAAGTTCTCCGTTTAGGATTAGAACAAATTCAACCCAAGCGCCTTTGATGACGTGGATGATGACGTCACTGTTGATCATCTGTCCATCATCGTCTAAAGCCCGCCCTGACAATTTCATTGGTCCGAACAGTTTCTGTTCGGGCATAATTACTCCTCTACGGATCAAGTCCAGACCGAACTGCCCGAGTTAAAATGTTGTGGGTGGGGCTAAGTTCGGCTAGCATCCAGGCTACCGTTCGCCATGTTCAGAGGGTTAACCGGACTGAATGAGAGGAGGCGGTGCGAGTCACTTGCTGTCGGTCGGAGAGGAGAGCGCAGCTGATATATCGATACTGTAGAAAATGAGTATCGTTTCAGATATTTCAGTATCGATACATAGCGAAATATGGATATTTTTGACAACACTAGTAGGCATACACACTCGTTCTCTCGCCCCTACAGTGCAATTCGGCTAGGTGTACATCCGCGCTATAATATCAAGGTGAAAGTCATCATAGCTTGCGTAGTATAGACCCAGCTCCCAACACAACTTTGAGAATAGATTAACGGCGATATTTTTTTTAATCGCCCGATAAGAGTCTCACGTTAACGCCGATAACGGCCCACCACTACATATAACCCATAACACGCTCACGCGTACATTTTTTTGGCATTGTTGCGAGGAGTAAAATTTACATATGTGGTTTCAACAACCAGATGCATTTAAACTTTAGTTTTGACTTTATTGAGCGGAGACCACCTCCTGAAGTGGCTTTTGTATTTTCTATTTGTTCTAAGTTCTGTGCCCAGACTTGAGTTTTGTTTGATACAGTCAAGAAGCGTGTTTTCTTTGAGCAGGTAAAATGAAAGGTTCAGTTCATATAACTGACTGACAAAATTGAATGAGGATACAGTGAATCGTCAATGCATTGTGATATCGAATTGAACCGAATCGATGGCCTGATAATCGTAATCGAACCGTGAGACCAGTGTAGGTTCACACCCCTACTACTCTAGTGTATGTATTTGTGCTGTTGCTTGTAGTGATTTGTTCTTATTTTGTTTATTTTTATTTGACAAATGTCCTAATTTCCCTGAACATGGCACATACCGAACCGTGATATAAACAGAACCGTTCCACCCTTATGACATGTTTATGTTTTTTTGTATTTTTAATCAAATAAATGCAGTCTTGGTGAGCAGACTAGGGGTGCACCGATCCGACTTTTTCAGTCCCGATACCGATATCGATGCCTGGGCTTTGTGTATCTGTCGATACCCGATACGGATCCGATACTATTGTTGAATTAATAATAAACTGTACATCTTCCACCTTATGCCTTCCTTGAAGAGACTAAAGGCACCAGACTTTACTAACTAAACATAGCTAAGACAAAATAACAGATGTATGTAAAGTGTTGAATTCTTATTTATTTAAAAAACAATTGTGCATTCAAATCTAAAATAGAATGTAATCAAACTTCTTTAAATAAATAAAATGTAGCAGTGGAAACAAAAAACAGTCAAACATACAATAGTAATCTGACAGTTACCAAACATTTTTTACACTACAGATCATTGTTTTGGTATATAATCATATCAATATTAAAAAGTAGCATTACAAATTAACAAATAGTCAAAATTTTCTGCCATATGCAATTTAATACAAATGATCAGCTAGCTAATAACTTAGTTCTGGTTTCACCTCACTCCAGTCTAAATGATTGTAGGCTATTTATTTTACTACACATTGTGAACAGAAATAAGCTGAAATACTGTTGATAATTAAAAATAACTCTTACACACACTCTTGCTAAATTGGGTGAGCACACTTGTGTTCTCATTTCAGATGCGTTCTGAGTAAATTAATAAACTGATTCATGAGTTCAGTGTTGGACAGATCAGTTGCTCTAACCAGTCGTTAAAATGATTCGGTTCAAAGGAGTCATTAGGTAGCGAATCGGACATTAGCAGACGCGTTGTGTGTGAATCCCGTCTGCTAGAACATCGAGAAAGATGTCAACACACAGAAACCACTTCATAACTGGATATAATTTGTCTCCCGTTTATTGAAAGTATGCTTTATGTCAGCTGGTCAGAGAAGAGTCAATGTTTTTTGAGCGCAATTCACACCCAGCGATAATTCAAGGACAAAATTGTCCGAATGTGTCACGTGCAACATGGTTTCGGCCTTCCGACCTTTTGATTTGGATTAATATGTGAAATATGAGAGAGCTAACAGCGAACACTGATTATTCTGAAGACCCAGAGAGTGTGTGCGCGGGGAGGAGCTCTGATCACTCATAAATCACAATAACTCAAATTAGGCTTTGACGGCCGTCAAAAAATGTTCAATGCAGGAAAGACCCTGACTTTGCAGTAACACCACCTCCCCTCGAAACATTTAAGTTACTTTGCAGACATTGCAAACAGCGATGAACTAGTTGGCGTGGCAAGCGTGAAATATCTCCTCCACACCGGACTCTCTGGCTCGCTCCGTGTTGCTTCTAGCATGCGACACACGTGAAGCTGACCAATGACGGAGGTTCTGCTGCGACGAAAAAAAAACACCTGGATCGGCTTGTGGATCTGTTCATTTTTCCGATCCCCGATCCCCGATCCAGCTATTTTGTCAGTATCGCGGTCGATATCCGATCCTTATATCGGATCGGTGCACCCCTAGAGCAGACTTCATCTAAACACATTAAAAACTGTATCAATCAAAACCTGTCTCTCTCTCTCCCTGTGGAAAGACGGATAATGCAGGTCAGGAAATAACATGCAAGATTTGTGTGTGAACAGCACAGACTTGTGACTGTACTAGTTAACAGGAGCCAAATCTAATAAGAGCATTAGCGGTCAAGCAGTTTTAAAAACACACATAATGGACGTGTTCTTCTCCGCTTCACAACAGACGCTTCTGAAGTGCTTATGCATGATTTACGAACGCAGAACTCAGCCGAACCGCTCATGAAAGCGAGCGCGCGGATCATATGATCCGCAGGACAGCGCTCATATGAGCCGAGGAAGAGCGTCCGGCTGCATACAGACTCCAGGCTCTTTGCTCCGCATAATATCCCCATTGTGCCAGCACAGATAGAGGCTGCTGTGTGCCGCCACTCTATTGATAGAGCTCTCTTTAACTCAACTGCGCCTTCACTGGCTCTGAGCCCCGGAGGAAGTGCATCGCTCACAACACGGACACGAGATCCGCGCCGCTAGCAGGGTTTCGGGCGCTCCTAGCTTTGGTTATCCGAGCTTAGCGTCACGCATGGATTCACTGGCTCTGAACTGGGTTAGGCAGAGTCACATGAGGTCAGGCATGGACAGTGTGTGGGAAATCTGCAAGAAATCCTTACATTTGAAACTAATTTGTAGCTACACAATAATAGTGTGTGGTAAATCTTGGAAACATGCATTCAATTCTGCAAGAAATTGAGGGTCATCATCAGTGGTGTCCTGTAAATGTGTTAGCTACACAATCTCGGAGTTTCCTTATAACTTTGTGCAGGTGTTTGGTTATGGGTTTAGTGGGAGTCCAATGGGCTGGGATAACACTGTGAATTATTCTATACGGGGGAAAAAAAATGTATATAAGCATGTGGTAGAAGTTATTAGGGGTGCACCGATATGAACATAGAATAAAACATTTTAAAACATAATTGTGACTTTTTGATCTCACAATTGTGTTTATATCTGGCAATTCTGCCATTTTTTTTTCTTTCTGCGAGATATAAAGTTGATAAAGTGGAAGATATATCGTGCATTTGTAGAAATGATCTGTTTATTAACCCAGTAAAGCCTGATTTAAAGGGATAGTTCACCCAAAAATGAATATTCTGTCATTAATTCCTCTCCCTCATGTCAAACCCGTAAGATCGTTCATCTTCAGACACAGATGATATTTCTGATGAGATCCGAGAGCTCTCTGACCCCTCCATAGACAGCAACGGCAACTTTTAAGGTCCAGAAAGGAAGTAAAGACATTGTTAAAATAGTCATGTGACTCCAGAGGTTCAGCCTTAATGTGATGAAGAGATGAGAATACTTTAGTGCGCAAAAACACACACAAATAACGACTTTATTCAACAATCTCTCTTTCGTGTCACTCTCCAACACGATTCACATAAGCACCATAACGCATGCATGTGATCATGTGATCGTGCTCGGCCAATAGTGAGCCAGCGTTCTGCCTTAGAACCCGGAAGCGCTGCACTGTGTGAATTAGCCCATCAAAGTGAGTATTTGTGTGTGTTTTTGCGCACTTAAGTATTCTCATCTCCTCATCACATTAAGGCTGAACCTCTGGAGTCACATGATGATGTCTTTACTTCCTTTCTGGACCTTGAAAGTTGCTGTCTATGGAGGGGTCAGAGAGCTCTCGGATCTCATCAGAAATATCTTCATCTGTGTCTGAAGATGAATGAAGGTCTGACATGAGGGAGAGGAATTAATGACAGAATATTCATGTTTTGGGTTAACTATCCCTTTAAAAGGTGCAATATGTAAGTTTTTCGATTCAAATATCCGACTAGAACAATGTTATATATTTTGTTGACTTGTGATCCCAAATGTTTCCAAGAATGTTTAAATCCAGAGAAATCAGTGATTTTAGCCAGGACACGGCCCGTGTGTGTGCGTCGCCTATCAGTGACATCATACCCGCATCACCGTCCGGTGTTATTGTGTAGTAACCATGGCAACACTAGCGCCGCTTTAACATCTGATGTGTTTTATTAGACTCTGTTTGGATCATTGATGGACAGAAACTCCTCATTGTTCTCCAGCTCAACACAGTTAGTCTGATTGTGTAAATCTGCTGTTGTTGATTTACCGCACAGAGTGCCATGTTTTACCGCCTCATATGATCTCGCTCACTGCAGTGTGAACAAGTGTCTCATAGTAGCGCCAGAGTAGCATTAGAACATCACTTTAACACACTCACATGTGTGTGATATGATCAAACAGCGCTGCGTTACACACACACACACACACACGAGCGGAAGAAGTGGAAGCGCTCGCGACGGAATTAAAGCTCCGCCCACTCAAGAGTCAAGACACGCCTTTGAGTTGAATAAGAGACAAAAAATTACATACTGTGCCTTTAATGAAACTTTTTTTAATGGATAAAAAATAAATGTAAAAGGTTGTTTGCATGTGTTTTATGTTTGTTTCATATTTGATGCATCAGGCTTTTATGGCCCAAATATTACGATATAGTGAGTAGAGATGGGAACGATGATTGCGGTATATATATATTTTTTTATTTAATAAAAAAAATTCTGATTGGTTATTGTGTCATTTTGTCCGGTAACCGAGTTCTGATTGGTCTTCAGCGTCAGCTCGAACAGCAATGCCTGATATGATTAGGTTATTTGAGACGGTCATATTTACTTTTAGACGTTTCTTTTTCAAAAACATTGCATTTTCATATTTTCATATTTTCATCAGCAGTATGTTAAAGTAAATTAATTTTTAAAAAAAAGACTAATAGTGAGAATATGGAGCTCATTTCATTCATATACTCAAAACGAGCACAAAAACAAAACAAAAAAGCAAATTGTAATGTAAATAAATTAATCTTTATAGCAGAAACTCACATAAATATCAATATCTGCCAATAATATGTCTTAGTAAGATGATATTTAAATGCGTAGTTTTATGATTAAAGCTCTGTAGTTTTAAAACAATGCAATGATGATTGACAGATGAACTATGTCATAAATGACATTTGGATAATCAAGTAAACCTGAGCGGCTTCAGTTCAGCTGAAATATTACTAACAATATCAAAGTTATTGTTATTAAATCACAGCGGAAGACGCTTCAGTTTTGTTGAAGAAAGCAGAGGCACACATTGAAGTCTTAACTGCTGTGAAGTAACTTCAGGAACTGAAAAGAAAAGGAGCGAGAGCCTCAGAAATATCCCCACTGGAGAGGGGAACTCAGGAAGCTCCTCTTCCGGTGCATTCATAGCCATTCCCTGACATTTCCTTCCAGAGTCTAGAAATACAAATGCAAAACAAAACACACGACTACGAACACATACTTTTCACATTAATTTGACTGACAGCTCTCCTGCCCCCATGGTGAGAATAATAAGTGCAGAGGCGTTGTGTGTGAACATGATGGTTATTGTAGTTCTAGACTAAACGTGAGCGTTTATTTATCTCACTTGCACAATAAAGATTCTGTCCTCCTCAAAATGAATAAAATCAGTCAAATGCAAAATCAGAGTACTATGCAAACCTCCAATAACTAAATGTTAAATAAAACAACTATTTTTATGCATAATCTACCTTTATATTTAATTGACCAATGTCTTGCTGCTGACCTTTGATGATGAAAATGACTAGATTTTTTGTTTTTAATTGGTCAAACTTTTTTCTCCCATTATCCAGAATGGCAGCTCTACTGTTCATGCGTCAATCTGCATTTTTACCTCCGCCTGGGGCTTATTATTTCAATTTTGGTATGAAGAGGTCTTTACCGTTGCACAAAAATATAACTTTTTCTGTTCTAAACAAAAAACAAGCCCAGCCCAGGTGAGAAAAAGTAACGCAACGCATTACTTTTCTTAAAAAGTCAGTCCTTCCAGAAAAATGCGGCTTTTTTTGTGATTGTTGCGGGCAAAAATCCTTGATTATGCGGCATGTTTTCTTAAAAAATGCGATGGAAAATGCGGGAAAATGCAGATATTTATGTAATTTTATGCAATGAAATTGCGGGAACTTGCAAAAACTGCGGTTTGATGAGAAAGAGAAAAAAAGCACCACATCACAGAAAGTGCTGGGAATATTTAAGTTCTCATCTTGTTTTATTGAAGACCTTAATAAACACACGGCTCAAATTTACAAAACATTGAGTCAAACAAGTTCTGTAGCTTTACAAAAGGAATATGCTACAACTTCTGCAAAAATGAATAAATAACTTCCTGTTTTACAGAGGTAGCTTTACAAAACAGACATTTGAGTGCTTCCAATGCACAAAGTGCAATCTCTTAAAGGGATAGTTCATCCAAAAATTTTAATTCTGTCATTAATGACGTCCCCTCATGTCGTTGGACACCCGTCAGACCTCCGTTCATCTCTAAATAACGAATTATATAGTGATGACCGATTTCAAAACACAGCATCATGATGCTATGAATCAGTGAGTCGATTCATGATTCGGATCGCGTGTCAAACTGCTGAAATACGTGACTTTGGCGATCCAAACCGCTGAATCGACTCACTGATTCATAACGCCTCAAACCGCTGAATCGACTCACTGATTCATAACGCTTCACACCGCTGAATCGACTCACTGATTCATAACGCTTCAAACCGCTGAATCGACTCACTGATTCATAACGCTTCACACCGCTGAATCGACTCACTGATTCATAACGCTTCAAACCGCTGAATCGACTCACTGATTCATAACGCCTCAAACCGCTGAATCGACTCACTGATTCATAACGCTTCACACCGCTGAATCGACTCACTGATTCATAACGCTTCAAACCGCTGAATCGACTCACTGATTCATAACGCTTCAAACCGCTGAATCGACTCACTGATTCATAACGCTTCAAACTGCTGAATCGACTCACTGATTCATAACGCTCCAAACCGCTGAATCGACTCACTGATTCATAACGCTCCAAACCGCTGAATCGACTCACTGATTCATAACGCTCCAAACCGCTGAATCGACTCACTGATTCATAACGCTTCAAACCGCTGAATCGACTCACTGATTCATAACGCTCCAAACCGCTGAATCGACTCACTGATTCATAACGCTCCAAACCGCTGAATCGACTCACTGATTCATAACGCTTCAAACCGCTGAATCGACTCACTGATTCATAACGCTTCAAACCGCTGAATCGACTCACTGATTCATAACGCTCCAAACCGCTGAATCGACTCACTGATTCATAACGCTTCAAACCGCTGAATCGACTCACTGATTCATAACGCTTCAAACCGCTGAATCGACTCACTGATTCATAACGCTCTGAAGCTTCATGATGCTGTGTTCTGATTGGTCATCACACCGGGAAACTGCTTTGCTCTTTTGCTGTTATTTCTGTTGGCCAATGGGAGTTTGCGCTTCATCATGGTTTCACTGGTATCTATGGTTTCTCCACGGGGGTTTGCAGCTTTTCGATGACGTTCACGTCGGGTAATTACGTCACTTCAAAGCGTTCCCATGGCAACAGGGGGAAATGGCGGCTCTTGTGTGAAGTAAACAAACATTTGTCAACTTTCTGCTAATATATATATGACTTTTTTTGCAACGAAAATGCGGGGATTATGAAATCATGCTAGCCCCGCATATTTTGCACGTGGAAATAGGCAATTTATGCGGCGAAAGTGCGGCGTATTGGAAAAAATGCGGCCCCCGCATAAATATGCAGACTTTGGCTGATTATGCGTTAAATCACGCGATCGCATAATCACGTTTTTCTGGAGGGACTGAAAAGTAACTAAGTAACTCAATTAGTTACTTTTTAAGGGAATAACGCAATATTATAATGCATTACTTTTCAAAGTAACTTTCCCCAACACTGGTCACATGACGGAGGACGGTCTCTGGTTTCTGTAACAGGTGATTTTTGAGTAGAAGTGACGCTTGATTGGCAGCTAAATAAGCAAAACACCTGCAAGTTTCTGCATTTCCCTCCATCATAAATGAGTTCAGGCGAAACACGACAAACGCCGTCATGTTTTCCGGGTGTTTGGGAACGCAGCCGTGATTTAGGACCAGAGGCGAACCAACGTTAAGTGGGGACCCCAGGCAAAAACAATCAATGAGGCCCTATTAAATGTGTTTTTTATGTTAATATATCTTCGTTATCTAATTGTACAACATACAAAAAGTAGGCTAGTGTTTTTTATAACATTAAAGTGCTTTTTGTTTAATTAACAAAATGTCAGTCTTTATCTTGGTAATGTAAGATACAATACAATATCTTCTAAATACAGTACAAGCTTCACATTGATAACCAATTGTCACCTTAAAAACGGTGCTTTGTGCGGTGGTGGTATAAATATGTGGAGGAAGGAAAAATCCATCCTCCACATATTTAATCTTTATTTTATTAGTTTATCAACTAGCCATTAATGCAAACTAATTTAATGCAGAAGAAAGGGATATACTAATTAGCCTAATGGCGAGCACTCTTAAAGGGATAGTTCACCCAAAAATTTTAATTAGCCCATGATTTACTCGCCCTCAAGTCATCCTTTCAGACGAACACAATCTGAGTTATGTTACAAAAGTCCAGGCTAATCCAAGCTTTATAATAGCAGTAATAGTTGCCCTGTTTTTGAAGTCCATAAAAAGTGCATCTGTCAATCATATAACTGCTCCAGCCGGCTCCGGGGTGTTAATGAAGCCCTTCTGAAGCGAATCGATGCATTTGTGTAAGAAAAATATCCATATTTAAAACTTTATCAAGTAAACTTTCGGCCGACAGATGCACTTTACAAACACAGCCGAGTGTCATGAAGTCATGAACAATTAGAAGCGTTTAGCTGACTTATGCATGACGCAATACATAATAATCACATTACAACCACAAGACATGACTTGCTCGACCTGACAGCCGCCTTATAACCATGAGGTGTGTCTTGACAACATTAGAGACACTTGACTTCCCCTTCTCACATGCAAAGCCTGGACTCGTATCCAAATGGAAACAACGCACAAATGTGAAGTAATGTGACCACTGGAAACATCCATTTCTGACATAATCATAGTTTTGCTGGCTATTCTTAGACTCTGTGGGGTTTGTCCCTTTGCAAAATTCACTTTTGTGAACATAAATGTGTGTCTGCAGTATTACACAACCACACTATAATGGTAAAAATCCACTCACTCCTCTTTTTAATCCTCATAAATCAGTCTCAGAATAAGCCAGTTTCTATGCAATGTGATGTCACCTATGCTTAGGCCCCGCCCACGACTGCTGACAGCTCCACCCTATCAGCACAGACCCCGCCCTCAGTGAGCTGTACACAGTCCGCCATGTTTATCGTCTCACCTGAGCATTTAAAATGAGAAATGCATTCTTATTAAATTATTTATTGAGTTATAATGGTCATAATATTACGCCTGATCGGTGTATATAGCAGTGGGTACTGTATATTAGGGAACTGCAATGACCACGATAGAGATGATCATCAAAACCAAACAGATGTTTTAGTTTTTAGGAGAGTATCCGAGGCACGAGCTGTACAGGCTCCGCCCTCTTCTGGATAGGGGGCGGGGAGCAGCAGCTCATTTGCATTTAAAGACACATGCACAGAATGTCACTCAAAAATGATCATTTAAAACATGATATAATCAATGACCTTCACAGACACATCCTGGGGACACATGAGACTTATATTACATATAATATACTATAAATAATAGGTAAACTAACAGGCAGCACAACCCACTGAGAGTAGTGTGTCTACCCCTCACAGCCTCGCATTCATTCCCGTAAAAACTCAAAGATGTCGCTGGAGTGAATAAGTTCTATACCGTCCCGTAAAGCGTCCAGCGCTGCTCTAACTCATCTTCCTGTCATTGTCAGGTGAACCTGGACCCCTCCACACCGTCTGACCAACACATTTCCTTAACTGTTGCAGATGTTTGTGATTACCAGATAAGGATTTTCAAAGAGTGCACTTTTATGATGGATAGATGCACTTTTATGATGGACGGATGCACTTTTATGATGGACGGATGCACTTTTATGACGGATAGATGCACTTTTATGATGGACGTATGCACTTTTATGACGGACAGATGCACTTTTATGACGGACGGATGCACTTTTATGACGGACGGATGCACTTTTATGACGGATGGATGCACTTTTATGACGGACGGATGCACTTTTATGATGGACGGATGCACTTTTATGACGGATAGATGCACTTTTATGACGGATAGATGCACTTTTATGATGGACGGATGCACTTTTATGACGGATAGATGCACTTTTATGATGGACAGATGCACTTTTATGACGGATAGATGCACTTTTATGATGGACGGATGCACTTTTATGACGGATAGATGCACTTTTATGATGGACAGATGCACTTTTATGATGGACAGATGCACTTTTATGATGGACGGATGCACTTTTATGATGGACGGATGCACTTTTATGATGGACAGATGCACTTTTATGATGGATAGATGCACTTTTATGACGGATAGATGCACTTTTATGATGGACGGATGCACTTTTATGATGGACGTATGCACTTTTATGATGGACGGATGCACTTTTATGACGGATAGATGCACTTTTATGATGGACGGATGCACTTTTATGATGGACGTATGCACTTTTATGACGGATAGATGCACTTTTATGATGAACGGATGCACTTTTATGATGGACGGATGCACTTTTATGATGGACGTATGCACTTTTATGATGGACAGATGCACTTTTATGATGGATAGATGCACTTTTATGACGGATAGATGCACTTTTATGATGGACGGATGCACTTTTATGATGGACGTATGCACTTTTATGATGGACGGATGCACTTTTATGACGGATAGATGCACTTTTATGATGGACGGATGCACTTTTATGATGGACGTATGCACTTTTATGACGGATAGATGCACTTTTATGATGAACGGATGCACTTTTATGATGGACGGATGCACTTTTATGATGGACGTATGCACTTTTATGACGGATAGATGCACTTTTATGATGAACGGATGCACTTTTATGATGGACAGATGCACTTTTATTATGGACGTATGCACTTTTATGACGGATAGATGCACTTTTATGATGAACGGATGCACTTTTATGATGGACGGATGCACTTTTATGATGGACGGATGCACTTTTATGATGGACGGATGCACTTTTATGATGGACGTATGCACTTTTATGATGGATGGATGCACTTTTATGACGGATAGATGCACTTTTATGATGGATAGATGCACTTTTATGATGGATAGATGCACTTTTATGATGTATGGATGCACTTTCATGATGGACGGATGCACTTTTATGATGGACGGATGCACTTTTATGATGGACAGATGCACTTTTATGACGGACAGATGCACTTTTATGATGGACAGATGCACTTTTATGACGGACAGATGCACTTTTATGACGGACGGATGCACTTTTATGATGGACGGATGCACTTTTATGATGAATAGATGCACTTTTATGATGAATAGATGCACTTTTATGATGAATAGATGCACTTTTATGATGAATAGATGCACTTTTATGGACTTCAAAACAGTCATTCACTGCCATTATGAAGCTTGGATTAGTCAGGAGATGTTTAATATAACTCTGATTATGTTCGTCTGAAGGAAGAATGTCACACACACCTCGGATGACCTGAGGGCGAGTAAATCATGGGCTAATTTTCATTTTGGGGTGAACTATCCCTTTAAAAGACAGCTGACCTTCCCTCAGACACTTTAGGGGTTAAATCTGACTGTCTATCCACACACACACGTCCTCTCCGCTGACTCTCTCTGCTTTAGGAGTCACATCCGCTGATGTTGTGAACTTTTAAAGCTACTCAAGTGGCCTAGTTTGACTCGTGCTGTCAAATATTCCTCCGCCCGCGAGTCTCACCTCCTCCGCGCTCTTCCTCAGCGCCTTCTCGCGCTCGTACTGGGTGATGAGCTGCTCGTTGTCCTCCTTCAGCAGCTCCAGCTCCACCTCGTGATCCTGGTTCACCGCGAACACCGAGTCCAAGTTCTCCAGAACCGCCACGACCAGCGGCATAAGTTCCTTCACCACGTCCTCGTCGTATCTGCCGATCATCCGCTCGAACTCGCGGTAGATCGAGCTCGCCAAGCCGGACACCCGCTCGGACATCATCGCCGAGCTGCCCGGGTCCTCCTGGTAAAGCACACCGTCCTCTAACTCCATCTTTACTCCGCTTTTACTCCGCGTACTTTACTTTAAGACGCTCGCGCTAGCGGCGCGCTAACCGTCGAGATCTCTTATTTACTTCCCGACGTTCCTGTAGTGTCGGGACTACATTTACGAGGAACTTTTAGGAAACCCCTTCAACATCGAGAGAAATAAAGAAAATCTTCTCCGTTGTCAAGCGAACGCGTGTTGACAGTTGTTTGACCGGGATAATCCGCAGTAAACGGCAGTCGTTAAATACAGTCCCGACAGGAGCGACTAGTGGACCTGACCGTCATATGATTACGTCACGCTCCATTGGAGAAGTGGGAGGGGCGAGGGCGGGGAAGCAGTGCTGCTGTTTGTTGACGCCCATCAAACTTTTGCTTTTTGGTTTTGTTTATTTGTATCTCATTTTCTGCACGTGTCAAGAGGGAATAAACAAGTGACCACCGTTTCTATGATTCTCACAAACTATATATACACACACACACACGCCGCCTACATAAATAAATTCATATATAAATATATGTATAATTTAAAATTAATAAATATATAATAAATAAATGTGTGTGTATATATATTAATATATATAAATAAATTCATAGAAATATATATATATATATATATATATATATATTTATATATATTTATTCATTTTAAATTATATATATTTATATAAATATATACATATTATTTATTTATATTTATTTATGAATTTTTATATTTATATATATATATATATATATATACATTTATAAATATATATTTATTTATTATAGATTTATTAATTAGATGTAAAACTATTAAATATATAATAAATAAATAAATGTGTATATATATATATATATATATATATAAACAAATAAATTAATATATATAAATATAAAAATTCATAAATAAATATAAATAAATAATATGTATATATATTTATATAAATATATATAATGTAAAATATATTATAAATATATATATATATATATATATATGTGTATAAATATATATATAAATAAATATAATTTAAAATAAATAAATATATATAAATAAAACATGTAAATAAATATATATATATTTATTATATATTTTACATTATATATATTTATATAAATATATATACATATTATTTATTTATATTTATTTATGAATTTTTATATTTATATATATACATTTATAAATATATATTTATTTATTATAGATTTATTAATTAGATGTACAATTATTATATATATATATAATTTAAAATTATTAAATATATAATAAATAAATAAATGTGTATATATATATAAATACATATAAATTCATAGAAATTAATGTATGTAGAAAAGTTTGTGTATATATATATATATATATATATATATATATATATATATATATATATATAAATATAATTGAATTTAAAATAAATAAATATATAATAAATTAATATATATAAATATATATATACACACACTCACTTAAAGGATTATTAGGAACACCTGTTCAATTTCTCATTAATGCAATGATCTAATCAACCAATCACATGGCAGTTGCTTCAATGCATTTAGGGGTGTGGTCCTGGTCAAGACAATCTCCTGAACTCCAAACTGAATGTCGGAATGGGAAAGAAAGGGGATTTAAGCAATTTTGAGCGTGGCATGGTTGTTGGTGCCAGACGGGCCGGTCTGAGTATTTCACAATCTGCTCAGTTACTGGGATTTTCACGCACAACCATTTCTAGGGTTTACAAAGAATGGTGTGAAAAGGGAAACACATCCAGTATGCGGCCGTCCTGTGGGCCAAAATGCCTTGTTGATGCTAGAGGTCAGAGGAGAATGGGCCGACTGATTCAAGCTGATAGAAGAGCAACTTTGACTGAAATAACCACTCGTTACAACCGAGGTATGCAGCAAAGCATTTGTGAAGCCACAACACGCACAACCTTGAGGCGGATGGGCTACAACAGCAGAAGACCCCACCGGGTACCACTCATCTCCACTACAAATAGGAAAAAGAGGCTACAATTTGCACCAGCTCACCAAAATTGGACAGTTGAAGACTGGAAAAATGTTGCCTGGTCTGATGAGTCTGGATTTCTGTTGAGACATTCAGATGGTAGA
Organism: Romanogobio albipinnatus; assembly: GCA_023566225.1. Lineage (NCBI taxonomy): Eukaryota > Metazoa > Chordata > Actinopteri > Cypriniformes > Gobionidae > Romanogobio > Romanogobio albipinnatus. Next base: position 48,242,987 of record CM042257.1, on the reverse strand, counting down.
GTCAGAATTTGGCGTAAACAGAATGAGAACATGGATCCATCATGCCTTGTTACCACTGTGCAGGCTGGTGGTGGTGGTGTAATGGTGTGGGGGATGTTTTCTTGGCACACTTTAGGCCCCTTAGTGCCAACTGGGCATCGTTTAAATGCCACGGCCTACCTGAGCATTGTTTCTGACCATGTCCATCCCTTTATGAGCAGCATGTGCCCATCCTCTGATGGCTACTTCCAGCAGGATAATGCCCCATGTCACAAAGCTCCAATCATTTCAAATTGGTTTCTTGAACATGACAA
>CM042257.1:48197694-48232694 GCA_023566225.1 Romanogobio albipinnatus | reverse complement strand
AAAATATGCTGTCAAAATGAACCCTGATTCTGACACACACTGCGTCCGAGGTGTGTGAGCATGAGGAGGTCACCTGGTTATGGAAGCTGATGTGGATGAAGTCTCTGTACTGCAGGCCTGTGCTCTGAAGGATGGAGGTGAAGTGGCAGCCGAGGTGGTCTCCTCCGACGAGGTCGTACTCCGCGTGGCGGCTCCGACAGCTGGAACACAGAGCAGTTAGTGCGTTCCTGCATGTAATACAGTGTGTTAGCGCTCGGCGGGCACACGTTACACCCACCAATCTCTGCTGAGCTTGCAGAGCCCCGTGAGCGGGTTTGAGTAGACGTACAGCGGCCATCCGTACGCAGCGGCTGCAAACTGCATACAGTGAGCGGCTTTCTCCAGCTCAAGCTCCAGATCCTCCCTCTGGGGAAACACACGAGGAGTGGAAGATGAAAATATCAAATATGATACAGTGGGCTTTATACACCGATCAGGCATAACATGACCGGTCAATAACACTGATGATCTCCTGTGAGTGGGTGGGATATATAAGGCAGCAAGTGAACAGCAAGTGTTCTGGTTAAAATTACGATTATTATTATTTTTTTATTTTTTTTTACAAATGAAAAGTGTGTATATAACATTAATATGGCTAATAATAATAATTATGATTATTATTATTGCTTAACAAAAATAAGAAATATTACTATTACAATAACATTTTCATTATAACAAATTTAAAATAGCATTTAAGAATAAATATAACAGTATAATAATAATAATAATTATTATATTTTACTAGAAAACGTATTTTACAAAAAAAAAAAAAGGGTTATCTGTTAATATGCAGACAGCCTATGACTAAAAATCATTAGAAAGGTCTAAGGATTTATTGTAAAAAAATATATATTATACAAATCTGTGCTTTTTATCTGATATATCAATTTCTTAAAGTCTATGTCTTTAATATGAAATATGAGCCTCTTATGCATCCACTGTGGGGATTAAAGAAAAACATATGGATTGTCAAACTTTTGGGTAGAAAATAAGAAGAAATACTTCTAAATAAATGTATAATTCATACTGGAAGCCAGAGGGCGCCCTCGAGCAGAAACTCCACATTTGCCTCAGAAGTTTGTTTTCAGGAAATCACAACGCATTGTTGTTAAATTGTATAAGCATCACAATTTCAATTAATTAGACATGCTTTTTTGATTACTAAAAAATTAATTTAACCATAAATATAAAAGACACAGAGGTATTTGTGCCCCTTATCTTGAATATTAAAGCTGCACTATGTAAGTTTTCCGTCCGCTAGAGGTTGCCTGTTCAAAACAGAGGCGTAGTTTGATGACGTCACGTTTGAGCGCAGACTCTTGGGACATGTGGTCTTCAGCTCACAGCCGGCGGGAAAGAGTCGGGATAGGACTCGGGCAGAAATCATGTTGATGTGATTATTAACGTTACTGTAGTGTGAAGCAGAGCAGGACCGAGTGTTGTGGAGCTGAGGAACCGCTGGAGCGATTGTTAATGAGATGAACGCAACACACGCCTCGCGAGCAGCGGGACTTTTATTATGACACAGTCGCCGATGTCATCGACAGGTCACGCCCTCACACGTCCCAGTTCCTCAGGTAAAATAGCATCTCACGGTTTACAAATAGTTGGAAACATTTGGGATATTGTAAGTACTCAACTGAACACAATATATAACAGAAAGAGCATTATAAATGCATTTTAATAGTAAATCATGCAATGAAAGTGTGCACAAGCGCACTAGTCGACATCACGTAGTTCCTCAGGTGTGTGTTTGTGAAGTGAGGGACATACTCAATGTCAGATCGCACATCGTTAAAACAACAATCACGATCCTAGACGATATACACCGCAGTAATAGTGCAGACTCACTATGGGGGAGGACGGGCTGTGGGTCAGGACCTCGTCAGGGTCTCTGCTTTGCTCCATTTTGTCCTGTTCCTGATGCAGAAGAGCCAGACCAGCGGCGATGTCACTGGGAACCAGGTCTGTGTCCTGCAAACGGGTCAGACATTGTCAGGTTAGCTTCACTTTAACCTCTAGGGACGTATCATTTAGGTTATTGGCCAATATTTTTTTATTGAATCGCCATTGGCTGATACAGTATATTTAACTTTGCATGCTCATATCCTCTATTTTTACATATAGATTCCCTTTATCGTTTTCTAACGCTCACTTATTCTTTAAAAAAATTCATAGCAAAATCTCAAATCTCAAAATAAAGATCAATTTATGCACATTATGCCTAAATTCACATTTAAAATCATTTAATTAGACAATATATTTTAATATCAGCCATGCATTGATCATCAGCCTGTATCATATTATAATAATTAACGACTTTTAGGTAACACTTAACAATAAGGTCGCATTAGTTGACGTTAACATAATTAATTAACCTTCTCGCCATCTTTGGAAAGCCACGCCGATTTTTACTCGCGTTTGATTTCTTTGTTTATCCAAAGACTTTTTGTGCATTGCCTTTTCTTGTACCGTCTTCCTTTTTTTGCATTGTTTGCCTTCGCTGACTGCAAAACCCGGCACTGTGAATTTTGAATGCTCTTTCTCTGCCATTATTTTGCTCTTCCTAGGTTTCGTGCCTCTTGAACTCCTCAAATCAAACGGGTGCGCGCATGTGGGCAGATCCTGTAGCAAAAGGGGTGGTAGCCATGGTAGCGAGAGAGAGTGACAGTCGCCCAAGCCAATCACTTGTTTCGGTCACTCGATTTTTATACTCTCTTTTTCAGAGTACTTACATTTTAATTATGTATTGACATATAAAGAAAGTTAATTTGGACAAAAGTGTTTTAGATAATTCTTACCTACCCTACCTTTAATTATGCAGAACTGTAAGGCTTTTTATAATGTAAACAAATGAGTTATAAATAAATTCACCCCCTCACAGTCGTCATGAAGGGCAAAATTAGCCGTATAGACCAAAAGCAGAATTTGTACCAGGCTGTAAATACGTTTTAATCTGCTGTAAAGTTGGGCATTTTAACATGAGCTCATAAAGATTCTGCTCCTTCTGGAGTCTGTCTCTAGTGGCCAGTCGATGAATTGCAGTTTAAGTCACTTCCGTATTGGCTTCAGGAGAAACTGCGGGAGGAGCCGCTTGGCGTCAACGCACCTTTATATTGACTTATGATGGAAATCATTCATTCCAGACATTTGGTGTGAACGCAGCAGGACTTCAAAAAGCACCCGAGCATCAGAACTGGAGATATACAGTGAGGAAAATAAGTATTTGAACACCTGCTATTTTGCAAGTTCTCCCACTTGGAAATCATGGAGGGTCTGAAATTGTCATCGTAGGTGCATGTCCACTGTGAGAGACATAATCTAAAAACAAAATCCAGAAATCACAATGTATGATTTTTTAACTATTTATTTGTATGATACAGCTGCAAATAAGTATTTGAACACCTGAGAAAATCAATGTTAATATTTGGTACAGTAGCCTTTGTTTGCAATTACAGAGGTCAAAGGTTTCCTGTAGTTTTTCAGCAGGTTTGCACTGCAGGAGGGATTTTGTCCCACTCCTCCACACAGATCTTCTCTAGATCAGTCAGGTTTCTGGCCTGTCGCTGAGAAACACGGAGTTTGAGCTCCTCCAAAGATTCTCTATTGGGTTTAGGTCTGGAGACTGGCTAGGCCACGCCAGAACCTTGATATGCTTCTTACAGAGCCACTCCTTGGTTATCCTGGCTGTGTGCTTCGGGTCATTGTCATGTTGGAAGACCCAGCCTCGACCCATCTTCAATGCTCTAACTGAGGGAAGGAGGTTGTTCCCCAAAATCTGGCAATACATGGCCCCTGTCATCCTCTCCTTAATACAGTGCAGTCGCCCTGTCCCATGTGCAGAAAAACACCCCCAAAGCATGATGCTACCCCCCCCCCCCCCCTATTTTGGTCTCATCTGACCACATGACTTTCTCCCATGACTCCTCTGGATCATCCAAATGGTCATTGGCAAACTTAAGACGGGCCTTGACATGTGCTGGTTTAAGCAGGGGAACCTTCCGTGCCATGCATGATTTCAAACCATACCGTCTTAGTGTATTACCAACAGTAACCTTGGAAACGGTGGTCCCAGCTCTTTTCAGGTCATTGACCAGCTCCTCCCGTGTAGTTCTGGGCTGATTTCTCACCTTTCTTAGGATCATTGAGACCCCACGAGGTGAGATCTTGCATGGAGCCCCAGTCCGAGGGAGATTGACAGTCATGTTTAGCTTCTTCCATTTTCTAATGATTGCTCCAACAGTGGACTTTTTTTCACCAAGCTGCTTGGCAATTTCCCCATAGCCCTTTCCAGCCTTGTGGAGGTGTACAATTTTGTCTCTAGTGTCTTTGGACAGCTCTTTGGTCTTGGCCATGTTAGTAGTTGGATTCTTACTGATTGTATGGGGTGGACAGGTGTCTTTATGCAGCTAACGACCTCAAACAGGTGCATCTAATTTAGGATAATAAATGGAGTGAAGGTGGACATTTTAAAGGCAGACTAACAGGTCTTTGAGGGTCAGAATTCTAGCTGATAGACAGGAGTTCAAATACTTATTTGCAGCTGTATCATACAAATAAGTAGTTAAAAAATCATACAATGTGATTTCTGGATTTTTTTTTTAGATTATGTCTCTCACAGTGGACATGCACCTACGATGACAATTTCAGACCCTCCATGATTTCCAAGTGGGAGAACTTGCAAAATAGCAGGGTGTTCAAATACTTATTTTCCTCACTGTATGTGAACCGTGTGACTTTTCAGTGAAATTAACATTCATAAAGTGGTACAAGCAAACTGTCCGGCTCGTCTCTAACCAGGAAGAAGCCGCTGACGAGCTGTGCGATGCTGGAGAAGGCGGCGCGGTGGTTGTCGTCCTGTGGCAGGCAGCAGCAGAGGAGACGCAGCCGGCTCTCCCACACCCGCGAGGCCACCGTGTGCGCGGTGTAGAAGAACTGAGACGACTCGCTGCTCTCCAGATCCCTCACGCCCAGCAAAGCGCCCGAGTGAGCTTCCGGCAGAGCGCCTGACCGCTGGCTGCCCAGAGGGTCAAACACGATCAGCACACCCACCACCATCGAGAGGAGGATGATCCAGCTGAGGACGACAAGAGAGAGACAGCATTATGAGGGACGGGGGGCCTATTATACCCGTTGAATGTTTAACCTCTTGACCCTGATCAGGGCCCTGTGTCCGCTTGCATAAAGCACCTTAAAACCCCTTAACTGTCACCCCCCTTTTTGAGAATACACATGAAAATGCACTATCCAAACTTAAAGGGCTGTAATTCAAGAATGCTTTGGAATATAGACCAAAGTTTGACACTCGGCAGATTATTTCTAAAGTGAAAGCAATTCAAAATATGAAAGTATGAAAAAGTTATGGAAGTTTAAATTTACTGTAAATAAAAATACTGTACTAAATATTTTTATTTTATATAAAATATATATTTTACAAAAATGTTTTAATCGAAAATTACTATAAAATCAAGAAAAAAGCCAAGTTGTGTTCCAAATTTGAAGTTGATACCACAAAAATTGAAGTCCCATGAGATTTTGTTTAGCCGCTGTACCAAAAACAGCCACATTGAAATTCCATTGATTGTTTTTTTGATGCATTTTCAAAATAAAAACAGCCCGCGGCAACAGTGATGAAGTAGCCCAATTCCAACACTGCCTCGCTAGCGTTGCTGAGAAAGATGAGACGTATACCGTGACGTAAGACCTGGCTCTGTTGTGGCTCTCAGCATGTGGAAAAGCAAACGGTTCTTAGAAGGCTCCTCAGTCGAACCAACTATGTACTGGGACTAGCACTGGCTCTGAACTAGCTCTAGCACTGCCTTGGTGGAAAAGGTGTATGAATGGCAACGGCAACCCGTCTTCACAGCTACCTGTCAAAATAAAAGTTTGGTTTAAAAAATGTTTAATTGACAGAATATATTAGGCTACTGTTATAGCCTACTGTAGATTTAGCGCCAGCTCTATGTAGTAATAATAATACGTCTCTACTACTAATAATCATTATGCTTAAATGGTTGATTATTTTTCACTTTATCTTTTTTTTTTTTTATAAACAATGTTTACTTTTAAACAGCATACAGCCTTTAAATGTGTATGTATTATTTACTTATAATGATTATCAACATTAATAATAAACTTAATACATTTATTTATTTATCTTTTTTAATGGTTAAATAAAATAAAATATAAAAAACATTTAGCTGTGGTACTGAAATTGGTCCCGAGTACCATAACATGTGTATGGTATTGGTACCGACTACTGTAACATCCCTAGCTGGCAACATTTATTACCCAAATTACTGAACTATTATTTGTAGTATTGTACACTTCAGGTTTGTTCATTCATAGGATCTTTTGTACTTTAGCAAAAAAGAGAAAAAGGTCAATTTATAATGTTTTGTTTCATAAAGCAACTGATTTTCAATTATTAGTTATTTCTACTTCTTTCCAGGCACAGAACAGTTATTTTTTGAGGGTTGTTTAAGTGCGAGAGGATCATGTTGTAATGTTTAATAATTTATTTTATAATAAAAATAAAATTTTGCTTAATAAAAGTGGATTTTTGTTTGTATATGCTGTCAATTATAGTTCTTAGAAAGAAAATCGGAATCGGCAAAAATCTGTATCGGCCGATCTCATTAACAAAAAATCGGAATCGGCCAAGAAAGTTGCAATCGGTGCATCTCTAATATTATGGTAGCCCAGTTTGTGCTGAATACAGTGTAATTACACTTTTGCCATTAATGTGTTTATAAGTAACTGAAAAAAGCACAAATGTCAGAGCATGTCAAAACTTCTAAAGGGCCCCAAAACAGCTCAGACTCCTAGGGGTTAAATGTCCATGGAGGAGCTCTGACCTCTGACCTCATATGTGGCACCATTAGAGTCTCTATTTTCTTGAGATGTGCATCACTTTGGCATTTGTTTTACACAAAGTAACTTATTTACACTAAATTACTCTAGGACCATTTCCGCCTGGATTTGGCCGACCCAAATTGAAAAGCTTCCCATACACACACACACACACACACACACACACACACACACACACACACACACACACAGTGTCTCTAAATACACAATACTGGTGTCATTTTACAGGAAACACTTTGAAGTTTCATAAACCACTGCTAAAAGTGATAAACATGTGAGTATATGTTGGTTGTCTGAGCTGAAGAAGAGCACAAGTGGGAGTATTTTTTTTACGAGCACAATTTTTTTGTGTGTTTTCATACCTAATGCTAGAAAAGTCACCAAGTTTCATATTTTTCCGATGAAGCTGTGGTTTAAAAAAATTCAAAATGTGGTTCATAGGTGTGTGTGTGTATATAAGTGTGCGTGTGTGTGTGAGTGGATGTGTCAATATCACACTCTTGATGTTTTAGAGTGTCACCCCTTCACTGCTGTGTACTTTTTTTCAGCATTGTGGCTGATTTGTAGATTGTACACACAAATATTGGGTGAATTTTTGTGTTTTTGAATTTTTGTGTTTTTGCCGATTTCCCATTCATTTCCTATGGTCGGTCATTTATGACCCGAAGACAATGAACGCTACGACCAATTAGCATGCTCGAATCATGAACCCAATTTTTTTGTGTGTTTGCATACCTAATGCAAGAAAAGTCACCAAGTTTCATATTTTTCTGATGAAGCTGTGATTTAAAAAAATTCAAAATGTGGTTCATAGGTGTGTGTGTGTGTGTGTGTGTATATAAGTGTGCGTGCATGTGTGTGTGAGTGGATGTGTCAATATCACACTCTTGATGTTTTAGAGCGTCACCCCTTCACTGCTGTGTACTTTTTTTCAGCATTGTGGCCGATTTGTAGATTGTACACACAAATATTGGGTGAATTTTTGCCGATTTCCCATTCATTTCCTATGGTCGGTCATTTATGACCGAAGACAATGAACGCTACGACCAATTAGCATGCTCGAATCATGAACCCAATTTTTTTTGTGTGTTTGCATACCTGATGCAAGAAAAGTCACCAAGTTTCATATTTTTCAGATGAAGCTGTGATTTAAAAAAATTCAAAATGTGGTTCATAGGTGTGTGTGTGTGTGTATGTGTGTGTATATAAGTGTGCGTGTGTGTGGATGTGTCAATATCACACTCTTGATGTTTTACAGTGTCACCCCTTTACTGCTGTGTACTTTTTTTCAGCATTGTGGCTGATTTGTAGATTGTACACACAAATATTGGGTGAATTTTTGTGTTTTTGCCGATTTCCCATTCATTTCCTATGGTCGGTAATTTATGACCGAAGACAATGAACGCTACGACCAATTAGCATGCTCGAATCATGAACCCAATTTTTTGGTGTGTTTGCATACCTAATGCAAGAAAAGTCACCAAGCTGTGATTTTCAACATTTCAAAACGGTCAGAAATGACCGAAGAGCACCAGAGGGTTAACACATTTTCAGAAAAGGAATGTTATTTTGTCCGTACCTGGAAACCACAGCCCCAATCACAGCCCCGACCTCTGCTGGCTTGCACCCCGTGCTGTCGTCAGACACCCAGACGGCCCCCAGGACGGCCCACACCAGCTCAGGCACGTACAGGACGGCACGGAGATACACCAGGGCCGGCATCGAGCGGCGAGCCCCGGGATTCATTATGGTTCCTAAGACCAATCACAGCATTAGACTGAACCCCACATATGAGGAGATCCCATCATGAGAGACACGTACCTTGAGCACTGACGTAAACAATCGCGCATAATGTGAAGATGATGACGGCCAACAGCACAAGAAGAACTACAAGGTAATTATGCAAATACGCTCCGCCATGACAGTCAAACCGTCCCTTATGGTTAATGTACAGAACTAAGGTCGCGACCCACCTAAGAGACAAAATAAGAGCTTTCAGGAACGAGCTTATTTTAGCATATGTTGGATAATTAATACGTTTTTATTTTTAAAAGCCATCCCAGCAAACAGGGAACGTTCTCATAACGTTGCGGTTATAAACAAACATAGTAACGATAACAGTTAGTAATTTTTCAATTAATAATTTTATAAATGTGGTCAATACCAATTCTCAAAAGCTACAAATTAATCTTTTTTATGCATTTACTTCCTGTAAACATTGAACATAATATCTCAGGGCTCCAGACTAACTGTTTTCACTAGGAGCCCAGTGGCCCTTACTGAACATTTAGGGGCACAACCAGAAAATGTAGGGGCGCACACCGCATAAATCAACATGCTAACCAAATCTACTCATTTCCAATGTATTACTAATAAATACTTTGATAATACAGAGCTCCAGACTAACATTAGAGAGGCACCTAGAGGAACATTTATCATAAGGTTAATTTAATCATAAAATTACTATTGTTTTGCATTGTTTTGTTAATAAGTGCATTTACTAATAATAGTACATGTTCGTTTATTGGAAATGTAACAGTGAAGCGCTGAGCTTGAGTTGCTATGCAGAAAAAAATAACTTTTATTAACAACAGTAATGTGCAAAAACCTCATTTTTATAAGGAAAATTGTAATATTCCACTCTTATTAAATGTACTATTGTTCTTCTATAGTATCACACTGAACTAAAAGGAACACTCTTTACTTGTTTTCTGTGTAATCCAGTCACAATTAGAAGAAAAGTTTTAGTTTTTCATGAGACTTCATACTTTTTTTTCTCCATATATTAAGGAGTGGAAATATCAAATAAGTGCTCCTATGCCACCACCTACTGGTTATAGTGAGGGGGAGTGGCCAGCACATTTAAACTTCTAGTTTTACAAATCATCACGCTTAAAATAATATTAAAATTGAATAATATTTAGAGCTTTGAAGTGCTGGAGAAAGTGTGAAACACTTGAAAAGTGCTTGAATTTCACTCTCAAAAGGTTGTACGAACCCTGAGATGAATAATGTAAAATAAAAAACATTTGACTATTTCTTCCACAATCCCATGTGATGTTCCTACATTAAATCCATGGTGAATGTTTATGATGAAAATGTATGTTTCTCCTGGTCTCCACGTCAGCTCTGATCTGATATCTGTGGTTTATAACAGAGGATTCTGTCTCGCAGTAGCGATGTTATTAATACTGAGGTGAACTCAAACACCAGTGCGACCTCCAACCAAATTCAGTCGCACCAGCAGGAAAAAAGGTTGCAAAATGCCACCATTTAGTCGCAGTCTGGAGCCCTGTTTCTGACTGACGATAATCTTATTGCTAGTCTTCTCCACTAGATGTCTCTTATTTACCTTGTGCGATGTTAAAGCGCATGTCATCTAGTTCAAGTTCACACACAATTCTTGGCTGATATCCTAGTAAACATAGTCTGGCTTAAGTTAACGTTAACAGTAGAGAAACACAACGCATGTGTATCAGTATATTGGACCCGTGCATTCGCTCCTAAAGCAACAGCAGCTTAATAAACATCCTGTTATTAATGTTAAAAGCACAGTATGTAATTTTTCAGATCTTATTCAAAACAAAGGCGTGTCTTGACTCTTGATTGGGCGGAGCTTTAACATGCGTGTGTGTGTAACGCAGCGCTGTTTGATCATATCACACACATGTGAGTGTGTTAAAGTGATGTTCTAATGCTACTCTGGCGCTACTATGAGACACTTGTTCACACTGCAGTGAGCGAGATCATATGAGGCGGTAAAACATGGCACTCTGTGCGGTAAATCAACAACAGCAGATTTACACAATCAGACTAACTGTGTTGAGCTGGAGAACAATGAGGAGTTTCTGTCCATCAATGATCCAAACAGAGTCTAATAAAACACATCAGATATTAAAGTGCTAGTGTTGCCATGGTTACTACACAATAACACCGGAGGGTGATGCGGGTATGATGTCACTGATAGGCGACGCACACACACGGGCCGTGTCCTGGCTAAAATCACTGATTTCTCTGGATTTAAACATTCTTGGAAACATTTGGGATCACAAGTCAACAAAATATATCACACTAATCTAGTCGGATATTTTAATCCAAAAACTTACATATTGCGCCTTTAAGAAAAATCATTATGGTAACAACGCTAGCACAAAAACAATTTACACATCGTTCATGGGAGGTTTTCCTTTTTTAAAAATGTACTACTTGTTTCACAATGTTTACAGAACGTTGATTATTAAAAAAACTCGACGTTTCGACCGTTCAGAAATGTCGTTTCTGTAATGGAAACGTTCTAAGAACGTATTTTTCTCAGCTGGGATGGTTTATGAATATGGCAATCATTCAATAACGTGGTACAAGCGTTACACAATACCCCAAAAAATCTCAAGTAAGCTAAAAAGTCAGTTATCTGTTCCTGTTTTACCACAGAGCTCTGATAAATAACTCGAAGGCGCCGGGAAACACCAGATCATCGCTGGCGATCCGCCACCGGCGTCCAAACGCTACCATTCCGGGCATCCTGACGGCGTTCCCGACTTCAACCCAGCCGTTCTGTCGCGATCATGAATGTGTGACAGTAGCACAGAAGCCCATTCCCTTGCCCGCCTGTAATCTCGATATTACAACATGATGATAAATGACCCGTTCACTGACGTCTGTCATGTAACGTTGACACTGCACTGCAGCGGGTAGGGTTTGTTGTTTTCCCTTTTCTGTGTAGCGACGAAATGTGTCCGTAAGATTAAGTTCCGGGAGCGAAGTAGTTCCGTTCGTTTATAAAGGACGAGTCAAAAAACAGTGATTCGTTGCGTTACAATAAAGTAAATTGAATTCAGATTTATAACTGAAATATTTGGACATTTAACACAAAATTACATTAAAAATGATTGAGAATATATGTGGGACTAAGAACAAATGTGTGTATGAGCCATTCTATATTTAGCCATACATTTTCATGTCAGCCAAAAAGTCAGGAAATCTTTTTTGCTCAATACACTAGGTGGTTTAAAGGTCCCGTTCTTCGTGATCCCATTGTTCAAACTTTAGTTAGTGTGTAATGTTGCTGTTAGAGCATAAATAATACCTGTAAAATTATAAAGCTCAAAGTTCAATGCCAAGCGAGATATTTTATTTAACAGAAGTTCCCTTTCAAAGCCTACAGCGAACGGCCGGCTTGGACTACATCCTGGTACTTCCTTTATTAATGACGTCAGTAGAACAGACTAACCTCCGCCCACAAGAATACGCGAAAAAAGGGGGCGTGGTCTTGTTGCTGTCCCACGTGGAGAAGAGGACGTGTCGCGTGGAGAAAAGGAAGTGTTGCGTTTGAGTGTGTTTGTCGCCATGTCGTCGAGACACTGTTATTTTATATATATTTATTATATATATTACATCCCGGAGTCAAATCACCTTTGTTTGGCTTTCCCAGAGACGCTGTAGAGATCATTAAGCACATATATCTCCCGTTAAGAGGCGTGACCTTTCCGTACAAGTTACGTGCGCTAAGCTGCTGTCCAATCACAACACAGGAACCGGGCCACGTTCGCTAAGCTGCTGCCGTTTTTAGGACAGTGGAAACAGCGGTGTACAGATGAGTAAATTGTGTTAAAAATACTGTTTTTTTACACGCGAAACATGAACACATGTTATATTGCACACTGTAAACACAATCAAAGCTTCAAAAAAACACGAAGAACGGGACCTTTAATAATATATGCCCTTAATGTGCTAAATTAATTATTTGGCAAGCTTTTAAATATGTTAATGAAAATTAACATTTGATTCATTATTTTGTCAACTGTGTTATGGACAAATGCTGTGTCGTAAATCCACAGTATTATTCGCCATCCTTACCCAAGATTTCCATCTCCAGAGATATCACTATTTATTTTTCTGACAGTTTAGTTCTCATTTAAAAGATTTATGACATAAAAACCACACATAAAACAGTTGACAAGAGTAACACCGTCAACAGGACACATTAGAACACAGTTGACGGGTAACACGGTTGACAGGTAACAGTTGACAGGTAACACAGTTGATGGGTAACACGGTTGACGGGTAACACGGTTGACGGGTAACACGGTTGACGGGTAACACGGTTGACAGGTAACACGGTTGACTGGTAACACAGTTGACGGGCAACAGTTGACGGGCAACACAATTGACGGGTAACAGTTGACGGATAACACAGTTGACTGGTAACACAGTTGACGGATAACACAGTTGACGGGTAACACAGTTGACGGGTAACACAGTTGACTGGTAACACAGTTGACTGGTAACACAGTTGACTGGTAACACAGTTGACTGGTAACACAGTTAACGGATAACGCAGTTGACGGGTAACAGTTGACTGGTAACACGGTTGATGGGTAACACGGTTGACGGGTAACACGGTTGACGGGTAACACGGTTGACGGGTAACACGGTTGACGGGTAACAGTTGATGGGTAACACGGTTGATGGGTAACACAGTTGACAGGTAACACCGATGGCGACTAACACAGTTGACGGGTAACACAGATGTGAGTAACAGTTGACGGGTAACACAGATGGTGAGTAACACAGTTGACGGGTAACACAGTTGACGGGTAACAGTTGACGGGTAACACAGATAGCGAGTAACAGATGGCGAGTAACAGTTTATGGGTAACACAGTTGACGGGTAACACAGATGGCGAGTAACACAGATGACAGGTAACAGTTGACGTGTAACACAGATAGCGAGTAACACAGATGGCGAGTAACACAGATGACAGGTAACAGTTGACGGGTAACACAGATGGCGAGTAACACAGATGGCGAGTAACACAGATGACAGGTAACAGTTGACGGGTAACACAGATAGCGAGTAACACAGATGGCGAGTAACACAGTTTATGGGTAACAGTTGACGTGTAACACAGTTGACATTTCGGCCATTTTAGGGTCTTTTGCAAACTGCTGGCCTTGGACTAGTTAGTAGTTGACCTTGATTAACTTATGTTTTATATTCTTTCTCTACACATTTATAAATATAACGTGACGCAAGTTCACCAGAACATGTTGATAACACAGTTGACGATCAATTAATCTACTCTATGTGCATATAGATCATACATTGAAGAGAAGATATGACTTACCACACGGTCTTCAAATTTCCCTCCAAAAAAGGAATGACATCACGTGATGTTGGACATGTGACTTAGGAACAAACCATTGCTGATTTATAGGGGGTTTTATAGGGAGTAACACAGTTGACACTGATTTCTCAGACATACACAAAATGGATGATTTAATGTAGATGCATGAGCAAAATATTTTTTAAAACACCCTTCTCATTATTTAATGATTATTTTGGACAAATATTTATAAGAAATATATACAGAAACATGCATTTTAGAGCAAAACCTCACTTTACCAAATCGGACAGCACAGCAAATTCCAGTATAGAATATGCCATTTTTGCAAGATAAAATATAGGTATCTGTGGGATTTTTGTATTAAATGAATAATGTCCCCTGATATAAAAGCAATCATTGCTTGAAGTGAAAAGTTAATAAAAATTTTTTATAATTGAGTCCACGGACATGACATGTACCCCTAATTATAGAATGACTCGTATACTAAGCTATCAGGTTAATCGCTCTTCTGTATGCTATGCTAGTTTATAAGCGAATAAACCCAGACATAAATGGTCATTATAACAGAGTTGAAACAGCATTTTTCATAATATGATTTTAGGGGGGACCCAATTTGTCACTTCAACGGGAGAGATTCTTAGGTTGATTCGTGAACGGATTCATTCAAACGACATCAATACAACATCACAGGACAAGATTCATGCTTTGGTTAAAGGTTCTGGATGATGTGACATGGCGTTGAGTCAAAACAAAATGGCATTCAATTTGCAAAACAAGCAGCGTTTCCCATTAAATCTTTATTTAAGGCTGTCACCATGCAAAATCTCAGTTTAAAAGCAAACCGAACACATTTTAAAATAAAGTGATTATTATTAAGATTTAAAAAAAAAAGTGGTCTGTTTGGTTCTCTCCATAAAATATCTTATAGCTCAGAAATAAAATTAACACCTCACTAATATGCATTTGTAATACTGGTCAAAAGTGATTAATATTTGGCCATGAGTTCACGCTATCATTTTACACCAATCAAAAAAAGCAAACAATCAAAGCTACAGGTGAAGTTTCAGAAAAATAACATGTAAATGGGCATTATAATCTTTGTACGGTTTATTTTTGGTTCTTCAAGAAGCCATTTACAGTGATAAAGGCAGTGTCAATACTGTACGCTGACAGACAGTGGCGCTTCCCAAGTCTTGAGCTGTTTTAAAAGTACAAATTTGAAATTTTCCATCTTTCAAACACTGAAATTGTGCCATTTGAACCCAATTAGACCAGCAGTTTGGTGGAACCACTAGATTGTGACGGGCCTTCTTTAACAAAGGATTATTGCATTGGGAAATCCAGCAAAAACAACAAATATCCATTCAATTTTATCCTACGGAGCAACAAACACTCCCTTAATCTTCTCGAAAAAATGTACATTTAATCAGATTGAAAATACTCTTACAAACAAAATCACTATTCATCATAAGAATCAGTCCCTGACTGTTATCATTGCCCCGATCAGGCACTTTCAGCTCGTTTATGATGCCGTCGGTCAAATCATAGTACACGTTTCATGTAGAAAACTTTCTTTTATACAGAATAATAAAAAAAGGGTAAGACAAGATGCATAAAACAGGAATCCGAAAAGCCATGGTTACAGCCTGGGCTTGAATCCCGAGCTCCTGATGTGACCAGGAACAGACGTCTTTCGCACTCCGTCTCAGGCATCTCGCTCGTCCTCAGCGTCCCGCGGCCCTCCACGCGCTGCCAGGGCTCCTGTCTGTGGCCCTTACGCTGGCAGACTCAGCTTCTTTCCTTTCAACACTGGAGAGAGACACGCGCCAATCATTATTATGCTCGATTATTATGAGGAATTTTTCCTCATATTCTCTATTGTTGCGGCTCCTCTCTTCCCAGTCTGTCAGTAACGCTCTGTTTACTCCCTGTCTCTATGAAGCCTTCTGAAAAGCACACTGTGCTCTGATTGGTCGGCTGGAGCAGTGTGTTGTGATTGGTGTTTGGGAAATGTCCCACCCCTTACCATAACAGGCAGTTTCAACACACGACTAACTAACTCAAGCAGGCCCCGTCCCTTTATTCTGTGCATTAATTATTATAATGAGGAATATTGTGGCGCGTTTGTTCCCGGAAGAAAACTCAAGACTACAACGGAGGCGTTTCAGGGAGTTTAAAGAGTTTAAGATTGGAATTTAACAGGGGCTTCGGAGAAAAAAATGCCCAATTGAAGGCACAGTATGTAATTTTTCGTCTCTTATTCTAAACAAAGGCGTGTCTTGACTCTTGATAGACCCTTTTCACAGACTGTGATGACGGGCGTCAGTTTGGTTTGAAATGTGCTGGGGACAGAGACGCATTCAGAAGTGTTGGGTACATGATGCATTATTTTTTTCCTCTCTTTCGCGCAGGTCATGTTTTGAAAGACTCTGTCCTGTCGCTTACTAATGTAAATAAATAAAAATGTCAGCTGAGAGACATATTGCGGGTCTTATAGCCTATCTTACTCATGCCGACAAAAGCGCCCTGTGAATTCTTTAATATTTTTCATTTTTGCACATTTTTTTAACCCCTTCGTTATCAGAGTCCCACTGGAGCCCGTGTTTTTTTTATCCTCCCTATTACACATTAGTTGCAGCCATTAAAATAGTTCAGTTTTGTTTTTAATGTCAAAGTAGTTAAATTTCGCTTTGTTTCTTTATTAAATTAATTTAGAAAAATGTTTGAAGCATTTTTTTGTTTGTTAAACTAAAGTTTTTGCTTTTTAAAGTGACCAAGCGGCCAGCAGACGACTGAGTTAACCCAACACTTTAGCCTCTCAAATCAACACATGTCAAAGTAGTTAGGCTATATTTCGTTTTGTTTCTTTATTAAATTAATGTAGAAAAATGTTGGAAGCATTTTTTTCTTTGTTAAACTAAAGTTTTTGCTTTTTAAAGTGACGACCAAGCGGCCAGCGGCTGACAGTGAGTTAACCCAACACTTTAGCCTCTGAAATCAACCCTTGACTTATAAAATCCATATAAACACTTAAAGCATCGTTTAATCGTTTAGCCTACTATCACCACCATCACAGTAAAAAGGCATTTTTGACAAGATGAGGCAGGCAGATCACAACGGCGTGCGCAAACGAAACGGGCTACACAATCTAAACAAATAATTAAAAAAACATGCTGGTTGTCTAACCTTAGGCTACACCTATCCGCGAAATGAATATAAATCCGATCTTCAATTCCCGTGCTATATGCACATTTATCGGAGTTCATGTCAACGAAAGCAACAGATATGAGCATTTTATTCATCAGCTCATTTCATCATCAAAGACCGCATTATGAGAACGAGCGACCTGAACACTGGTAAGAGCCTTTAGTCTCATTAGTGTTAATGAAGATGATTGTGCTTTTGAGCATCTTAGCTTATTTTCAGTTTCACTTGTGGCAGTTTGCGTGTTGGCTTGCTTTACTCATTTGCAGCGATGCGAGTGGCATAGCGCCGTCCTATAGCCTAAAAAGGCCCGAAGCCCGGCCCGCGTCTGAGGCAGGCTGTGACTGGAAAATTGTCCCGAAGCCCGGCCCTAGGGGCGTAAAAAAGTCGGGGCCCGTCGGGCTCGGGTAGAAATGTAGGGCTCTACTTTGAGTAAGGCTGAAAGCGTCTTTCTTTTTAATACATTTCTTGAATGTCTTAATTACAGTAGGCCTATAGATATTTGTGATATTTGTCATTACGCTAATCATGAGCGGCCCATGGCACTGCTACCCATGGCTGTTAAGAACTGTAGGCTACATCAATACATTACAACAATATCGTGCTATGGGCACTGCCACTGATACAGGCAGCGGAAGAGCCTGTTTACCGGAGCTTGCTTCTGCTTTTCAAACGTTTTTACGACAAAAGATGTCGTTAAAACGACATAAGATCTCGTTATTACGACACAATTGAGTGGAAAAAATAATGCGTGTGGCAGCAATGCTTCACCGTAAAATTGAACTCGAGGTTTAAAAAAAAAAAGAAAAGTGGTGGTGGGTACAAAAGGACGAAATCTGGTGGGTACGCGTCCCCCCCGTAATCGACGCCTATGCATTTATAACACTAATACTTTGTATTTTATTACTTTTGCATCAAATTACAATAAAAAGTTACCGCTGCTGTGAGGGTGTTTAGTAATAGCGTCTATGGGAGTGATGGTAAAAATGTACATATTTCTCTCTTTTCACTGCCGTTATCAATCTCACTCTATTTCTTCCCTCTTTTTGAAAGTTGTGAAATCACTACTGTGGCGTTTTTCTTTTGCTATGTGAGCAAATGGGCATTGTATTTTCTCCTTCACAGCTGTAATATTTAACCCAACTATGACGACTTCCACTCTGAGAAACCCGGAAATGTGAAAAGGGTCTATTAGTCGGAGCTTTTATTCAAGGCTTCAACCAATCACATACAAGGAAACAAAGGTGGCGAAATGTCCAGTTGATGTCACTAAATCAACATTAACCTTTGCCAGGTACGGCATTTCTCATGAGATTCCAGCTGTAGTTGTGTTTACAGCTGTACAGATGCGCTGTGTTTGCCCACTGTAGGCTACAGACAGCGATAACAGCACCTTTTGAGTTAAAACTCGTTGATTTTTTTCTAAACTTTGTGTCCGCGACTATTGGAGAGTGAACATGTTTCCGTCAGTACGACTGTGGCACTTAAATGTTAACATTGTGACTCAAATGGAAACAGCAGCTCCGGATCAATTGGTTCCTGAAGTGTGTGTGTGTGTGTGTGTGTGTGTGTGTGTGTGTGTGTGTGTGTGTGTGTGTGTGTGTGTGTGTGTGTGTGTGTGTGTGTGTGTGTGTGTGTGTGTGTGTGTGTGTGCACTTACTTATATCACTTTTGGGGACATTCACCAGAATACACACCAGTAAACTGAGGACCACCCAAAAAATTGGGGACATTTTGTATGTCCTCATTTGTTTGACTATACAGTGGCATTCAGCATGCTCTAAAATGGTGTCCAGGCTTAAAATCTCACTTGTCCCAAAAAATCACTTTTACATGATTTGTGTACCTGAAGTGTGTGTGCCCCCCCACTAAAGTGTGTATAACACAGCGCCCTCTAGGAGTACTGCACTTCCGGAAAAGATACACACTTTTGTGATTCTGACCAATCAGAGCGCAGGAAGCCACCATGGGAGCGGGACTTGGTGATCTGACCAATCAGAGGCCAACACGTCATCAAAAAAGATGGCGGAGGCAAAAACATGTAATGAATTGACAGATAATCCACATTAAATTACAGATAAATTCCCAATAATTAGTATTAAATAAGATTAGACCAATTTGCATTGAGCAGCAGGAGCTCTCGCGATTCATATTGGCATGTTTTAAAACTTTTAATCCTCGCGTTTTCTCTCGCATCAGAGCATCAGTCTGCTCTGTGTGTGTGTATGTGTGTGTGTAAAGATCGCGCTGCCCCGCGTCACCATGACTACAGCCTACAGTACAGTAAAACTTGCATCGGATTTTATTAATGCTGTAGGAACGAGCTTGACGCGGGGAGGGACAGACACATTACATCATGTGCATTTGAAAAGTAACATATTTCCTTCCAAAAGCGGAGGAGCAACTGTTTAAATCTGTTATTGTGGGTGTGGTGATATTACATCTGAGTTTATTCAATAAAAATATACAAGCAATTAAAATATGTGAAAACAGGCAAATTCGCGTGCTTTTATAAGTGATGTTATTTGTTTTTAAGTGTTTTCTTCTACTTTGCGTCCAGCCGTTTCCCTGACAGCCGCAGCCACGCCCCTCCCCCACCCAGAGCACGTGCGTCTGTAACCAGAGCAACGCATTCACTTACAGCAAACATTCTCTTTATATTATATTACATTATATATTATATTAATTATATTACATTGCATTACATTACATTCATTAATTTATTATATAATTATATTATATGACATTGCATTGCATTATATTACATTATATTATACTATATTACATTACATTATATTATATTAATTATATAATGTAATGTAATGTAATATAATATATTATATTACATTACATTATATTATATCATTCATATAATATCACATTATATTATATCATTCATATAACAATGTAATTATGTAATTAATTATATGGAGGAAAGAAGTTACAACAAACATCTTTTTATTTCATATTAATTATATTTGAAGTTTTTCTCAGTCGCTTTGGGGCATTTCTCAGATCACAACTAAAATTCTTTCAACCTCCACGTTATCTAGTTACTTGTGCACTTCATAAAAGCAATTTCTCATCATTTGAACAAATTGCAAATGCAATTTATTATGTACAAGTGTTATCTGTTTCTTACATTATCAGTTGCTTATACCATATTGATCAAAATGGTTCTCTGTTGAATAGTCTTACTCCCCAAAACATCTATTAATTCCATAAGTCATTAAATGCAGAATAGTAATTGTCATAAACTGTCAAGCAAACTTTCTACCCACTTCTGTTAGACATTTTTTGTCCTGAATTGTTGAATTGCAGAGGTGAATTCTGATTTTCACTAATGAAGGGGAATGTAAAGCATTCGATCACCAATACTCCACCAGTTCTCTAAAATAGCTCAGAGTGCATCTGAGAAGCAGACAGACAGAGCACAACACACAACACAGTGTTACACACTCTGGCAATGAAAGAACAACAAGGTACAAACATTGTGAACAGCCGAGAAGAAGAAGTAAATATGTGTGGTGGAAGAGAGGTAAAACAGAGGAAGAGGCAGAAGAGGACAATATTCTGAAGAAATAAGGGCCACTATTGTAGTTCATGTTCTCAATCATGACCTTATGGCCGAGGCGGGTCGAAAGGTGAGCCGAAAGTTGGGAGAACAACCGTGTGTGTCCTCAGTCATTCAAACATTAGCAGACAGGACAGGTGTGCAATCACACAGTGTTCACTATACTGTAGTGCCAACATATTTACATTATATTACAGCAGTCTACTTGCATTTTACATTATACAGTTAATATATTTTAGAGACCCTAATGTAACACACGTACATATATACAGTAGCCTATATGTGTGTCTTGTCTTTTTCTTTATATAGCAATGACATTGTACTGTCATTTTTGACAGACCCACAGTGTCTGAATCATGTCCAGTGTCGAGTAATGCGTACATGTGTACCATTGAAATGTGAATATGTCATAAAGATAAAGTGTAATATTTTGTATTTTCAATCATTGTCATCAAAATTGTAGCCATAGTTTACTTCTGAAAATGTGAACAGAATACACTATATTGACAACATGACACAATGACTTGTCATTTTTAGCAAGTTACAGGCTTTTGATGGTAATCTATTGGGTTCTGCTGTTTGTACAAATTGTTTATAGAAATGCACTTACTGATTTGCAAATCTTAAGGATGGTTCAATGAATGTACTAAATTGACTGAGAAGAAATGTTACAGCAAACATTCTATCTATCTATCTATCCATCTATCCATCTATCTATCCATCCATCTATCCATCTATCCATCTATCTATCTATCTATCCATCTATCTATCCATCCATCCATCCATCTATCCATCCATCTATCTATCTATCTATCTATCTATCTATCTATCTATCTATCTATCTATCTATCTATCTATCTATCTATCTATCTATCTATCTATCTATCTATCTATCTATCTATCTATCTATCCATCTATCCATCTATCCATATATCTCTCTATCTATCTGTCTATCTATCTGTCTGTCTGTGTACGCATGTATATATATATATATATATATATATATATATATATATATAGAGAGAGAGAGAGAGAGAGAGAGAGAGAGAGAGAGAGTAGTCATTCACCAGAACAAAGTGTTTAAAAGGATGATTCAATAAATGTACTAAAGTGACTGAGAAGAAATAGACAAACATGCTATCTATCTCTCTATCTCTCTATCTCTCTCTCTCTCTCTCTCTCTCTCTCTCTCTCTCTCTCTCTCTCTATCTATCTATCTATCTATCTATCTGTCTGTCTGTCTGTCTGTCTGTGTATGTACGTACATATGTATAGCTATATATATATATATATATATATATATATATATATAGAGAGAGAGAGAGAGAGAGAGAGAGAGAGAGAGAGAGCAGTTAAAGTCATACATAATAACAAAAAGTGTTTAAAAGAATCATGAATCAAGCTGGCACGCTTAAATGTTTGTTTACAGATTTATTTGTTCTTACTTTGATTTTAAACTATAGCCCTATAGCCCTGAGTCCCTGACTGAGATCTGCTGCTTCTGCTGCTCATACTGAGATCAACCGCCCTTCCCCCACAGCACTCTCTGATTGCGCTCGCGCCCTTCCCCCACAGCAGGTCTCTGACTCGCTGCAGACAGAGATGAGATGATGAATGAACTCATAAGGCTGATGAGTGACTGACAGACAGGTGTAATCAGAAGTGCTGCTCAAAATATGTAAATCTATTGTGGTTATGTGTATTTAAAGCACCTTTACAAGGTCTAGCAGGTTATATTTAGTGTAAAATACCACTACTTTATTAAAGAAACAAAAAGAACACAATGCTGTTCAGTAGAAGAACAACACAGACTCGTGCAGAAATGGAGACATATGCACCAGCTTGAATATCAGCCCTGCTGTGGGTTTGCAGACTTCAATGGACTGTTTTGATTAATAAATGCTATTAATAGAAAATAAGATGTCTGGTCAAGTTGCTCATTTAGACAGTTGTGAGCTCTTGTTTACAGCAGACCTGCACGTTTTGAATATTCTTATTTGTAATTATCTTAAAAGCTTTATGATGTGGTGTTATTTCAGAAAAATAAGTGCACATCAGGTACTTTTTGCCCTTTTAAACCAGTGCTTGTAAGGACATGCGCACTGGTTCGTAGTTCGAGGCGTGTCAGGGCGTGTGCTCGGTAAGTGATCATGTGCTCTTTCCACTAGAAAGACTAACTTCACCACAATTTTTTTTTTTAAGTTTGAAGAAACAGTACTGTGGCTAAAACAAATATCCTTGCCATCAGATAATTTTCTATTAGGCCAAATAAATGTAGTCACAATTTCAAAGTGAAATCCAAATAGGCTACGTAACTACGTCATTTACGCAAATCAGCAACCGTGGTGTTTTCCCGGGAAATGCAGACACGTGACGATGGAACGCGACACAGACGACCAGCCACACTCCACGAGGAAAGGTGAGATTAAGTCTTGTCCTGAAGATGCATGCTAACTAAATACATTGTGTAATATGAAATATAGTAAGATGTATGTTTATTTTAGTGGTTTAATTATTTTTTGTTTAGGGTTTTATTTACTTCTCGATTGTATTTGACTTTGCTTCTTTGTCTGTCTCATTTGATGATTTGTTGCAATAATGAAAACAAATTTGATATATAAAATTGACTATTAAATATAATTTTGTTATTTTTCATATAATAGTACTTTATGTTCTACAAATTAATCCAAACAACATAGTCAGTGGTAGTGTACTAAATCATTGTTTTTCTTAAAAGTGTTTGAAATAATTAGTTCTCATTTTTTAAAATCATTATTTTATATATTTTATTTTATGTAATACATTATGACATTATTTGCCCCCGAATTGTTTTTTTTTTTTAGTGGAATGTTTTATTTTAATAATTTGTCTTCACAGAGATTTTTTGCACAATGACCGTGCATTGACACTTTATAATATTTTTATTGTGTGTTTCAAGCTCCAAAGCAGACAAAAAGCACTTTACACAAAAAGACTATTAAAAATAGTCCATATAAATCTAGCTGGTTATTGACTCAAAATCTCCCATATGCTTTAGCTCTTAAATCAAATATAGATTGACATCAATTGTGGTTACAAGACACACAAGAACCAATGGTTTTTGGCATTAATGACATTTTGATTTTTTATTTTTTTTTAAATTCTTTAATTTAATATAAAGATGTGTTCCACAGAAAAACACAATACAGGTTTGGACATGAGGGTTAGTATGTTAATTATGTGTGTTTTTGGTGAACAATTCCAGTAAGATCAACAGGATATTTTTAAATATGCTTGTTTATTTCATTCACCTTATATTTATTTTTATAATTTTTTTCCAGTCATTTCAAAAAAGAAAGTCGCCATGCTGGGAAATAAAAGACGTAGGAAACCTCTGCAGGATGCTGAGCATCACATTACCTGTGAAACCGACAAGCCTGGGCTTCGAGAGCAGTTCATCAGCAAATATAAAGGCAAGTATAAATGACTAAGCAGTTTTTTTTGCCAAAAAAAATTCACGATAATTGTTTTATATTAGTCGATATCGATAATTATCACGATAAATGTCAAATCTAATCAAATCCTAAGTGAAAGTTGTAGAAACCAGAGCATTAATTGTGGTTTTAAACTACTCTTTATTGTCAGAACAAATCATGACAAACACTTGCCAAACAGGTGAAACATTTCACAAATCAGAGGTAGAACATTCAAACATTTGTAATTTTTCCTTAAAATAAATATATTTATTGGAAAATGTTTTTCTTAGTTTCTGCATGTGCTAATGGGGGATATTGTTTCAAGTCTTGAAACAGGTTTGTGTTGCCTGACTTTGATGGCACGTATCTTCAGCCTAGTTTAGGTGCAGGCAGCAATATTAATATTAGATATGTTTTGTCTCTAAATGCAGATTTGACAATGAGTTGCATTAGTATTAGCTTCAGTTAGGAGCAGATTTACTATGTAAAATTTATGTTCATTAACAAAAACAGTAACATCTTTTAAAACGACCTCAATTTTATTTGGTAAAATGTAATATTCTGACTGTTTGAGTTTTATTAAAATTAACCATTGGTCATCCAGTATCATGCATTTAGATCAGTGGTTCTCAACCTCTCCTGCAGGGACCCCCTGACTGACCATGTTTCTGTTTTAACTCTGAAATGGCGCACCTGATTCAATTAATTAAAGGCTTAATGAGTAGTTGACTAATTGATTAATTGACTAATTCCTGTTGGGGAATTGAATCACGTGTGCCATTGCAGGGTTAAAACAAAAACATGGCCTGTCAGGGGGTCCCTGCAGGAGAGGTTAAGAACCACTGATTTAGATCATGATAACCACAGATAAAACCAGGCATAGCCTATAGCACGTTAGCCTGGCTCCGCCCGCCTACGTCCTTCCGCTCAATTTCATTTTACTTCAGTACTACGTCTGGGATTGCTGTATATTCTTAGGTTTCCAGAAATAATTTTTTTGTAGGACCAATCAGCGAACAGAGGGAGTGGCTGAGAACGATGACGTTGAGATCTTGCGCTAGTTTGAGTTGACATACGTCACGAACAAACGTTAGCGATTGGTTATGGCAGATCCAGAGTGACTCTGGGCAGATCCAATAGTTTTAAACTTCAACAGAGGTTCCGCCTACCAGGAAGTTAACGCTTGTCAATGGAGAGAGGCCAGACTCTCTGTATAAATTAAATGTACGAGAGGCTGGTAGAACCAGGCTAATAGCACGTCACTATCATGGCAAAATGTAACTATGGTTTCTATGGTATTTGTAAAAACAGTAGCCAATACATTATTAAATACTGTAACTATTTCATTAGTCCTTTAATACATTGTCTAGATTAATAATATAAAACAATTCAATATGTATATCCCACATTTCTTGATGCAGTTAATATTACTAGGCTAACGTCACAGTAAATCCATGGTAAATGATGGGAATTTGTAGACAGAAAAGCCTTCTGACTGACCACAGTGTTTCTGCTGTTTGTCAGCGCGGTTTGATCTGCCTTTAAACTGGTTTAAATCACTAAGACGTGTGTGTTCTTCGCTAAATTCAAGCGCTT
Source organism: Romanogobio albipinnatus (assembly GCA_023566225.1). Taxonomy (NCBI): domain Eukaryota; kingdom Metazoa; phylum Chordata; class Actinopteri; order Cypriniformes; family Gobionidae; genus Romanogobio; species Romanogobio albipinnatus. The sequence continues at coordinate 48,206,826 of CM042257.1, read as the reverse complement.
CTCACTGGATATCATAACCGAGACCGATCAGAGTAAACGCATCTGCTCTAGTGAGCGCTCCCGTTTGGACTTTGAGCCGAGCAGATAAACGGTCAGTGTGGCGCGCGGGTCAAATGAGTTTGGTTACGCTTTTGGTGCATAAACATTTTTCAAAATGTATCGAACTCTTGATATCGGTTTATCGAGAAAAATTATATCGTGATAATTATCGTTATCATTTTACCGGCCAGCCCTAGTAATAACGTTAATCTACAAAACGCAAGACACTACAAAGTATTAAAGGGTTAGTTCACCCAAAATGTATCATTCTGTCAGTAATTCCTCACCCTCATGTTGTTTCAATCCCGTAAGACCTTCGTTCATCTTCTGAACACAAATGAGGATATTTTTGATGAAATCTGAGAGCTGTCTCACTCCTCCATAGGCTTTCAGAGGGAATGAATCTTGCTGGGCCAGAAAAGTTATTAAAGAGATCGTTAATATAGTCCAAGTGACTACAGTGGCTCAATCTTAAGTTTATCAAGCGACGAGAATACTTTTCGTGCGCAAAAAATAAATAAAAATAACGACTTTATTCCACTATTCATTTCCTTCTCTCTGGGCCTCGAGTAGTTCACTAGTAAAACTGCGCAGTGCGTCTGTGTTGCACGTCACCACGTAGGCTCACTATTGGCCGACGCTGGTCGTGATGCGTATGACGTACAACACAGACGCGCTGCGCAGTTTTACTAGTGAACTACTCGAGGCCCAGAGAGAAGGAAATGAATGAGCTTGAGGGTGAGTAATTACTGACAGAATTTTAATTTTTGGGTGAACTATCCCTTTAACCTATGTTCTGTGGCTTATTGAAGTGAGCATGTGTGATGTGTGACAGGAAAGTGTCCTTATTGTGGATTTAAGCACATCCAGACAGAGCGAGCATTTTCTCGACCCAAGAAACTCTTAAAAAGTGTTATCTCATGCAGAGACGGTACAATCAAAATCCTGCGTCCGAAACTGCGTGAGAGGAGAAATATGAGTGGAATACTCTTGGGCTTTATTTAACATCACAACTGACATGACATATGAAATACACAAAGTCAGATACACATATGGTTTGGTTTTGACGTCATTAACCTGATTTACTTATAAAGTCTAGTGGTTTACGTGGTTATTGGTTTGCATGTAAACCAGGACAATGGATTATTTCAATAAGGTTATCAGATCATTTTTGTTATCAGTGTATCGGTGTGCATGTAGACATGATCAATGGATTTTGGTTAAAATCCTGAAATAAGGTCCATGGTTAGTAGGGCTGGGGTAAATGATTATTATTTAAACGATTAGTCTGGCAATTATTTTATCGATTAGTCAACTAATCTAACGACTAATTGGACGATTAATATAACGATTATTTTTCTGTTGCCCGATTAATAAAAACCATAATGTATTTCAAATAAATACCAAAAAATTCAGTTTTGCACAGCAAAAAATCTTCTGCTTTACATAAAATAAAATAAGGCCAGCTTGTTTACTCTTTTACAGTACCAACATAACTCTTGTTAAAAAAATTCTAAAGTTGTCTAAAGTCCAAAAATACACTGCATTGCACAGTATAGACATTCCTGAGAGTGATGTGGTTAGAATAGATGTTTTAAAATGTATTATTTAAAATTAGCACGCTATTGTTTTGTTACTCTTACCTATTTTTAATAGATAGCTGTGTTCTGCAGCCGTAAACTATTCAAGCCAACATTAGATGATAACTAACTACAGCTGTCTATGTGCCAGTAGCTAACTAACGTTAACTAACCTAGCATGAACAAACTGCATGGAGAGCTAAGATGGTTAGCTAGAAACACCGAAGTGTGCAGAGCTCAAGCTACACAACACACTACACAAACATGAAATTCATTTAGTCTTTTTGCTGTTAAAGCAACATTCATTCTTATGTTCATTCATGTTTATTTGATGCTATAAATAAACTAGAATGAGGAGATGATCAGTTCACGAGCAGCTTTAACTGATGCTCTACAGTGATCTATCAGACACATTAAAGAGCCACAAAACGGTATTTATTGTTAAAATCTCTTTTAAAAAATGACCAAATTTGAAAGGTGAGACTTTGTTCAATATGTTTAATATGAAAAGTAACCGAAAAGTAACCTGGTCTGCCCTGTCTGTCAGTGCATTGTACGTGTCCTCTCTGCTCCGCGATGTGTTTTTCACTGCGTGAGAACATGATGTGGCATGAGCGCATGCGTGAGCGTGAGAGCGGCGTAGCTTGTTGGACATAGCGACAGTAACTAAGGGGGGCGGGTCTTTGCGAACGGTCAATTCTGTGAAGAAGTTGCTGTTTCGTCCTCCATTCTGCAATGTTTTGGTCTCCTACGTGTGTGTCGACACATGAATCGTCGACTTCATCGACGCGCCGCTCCGGCCTTAATGGTTAGCACAAGATCAAGATATTTTCATGTTTTGTTCTACAACATAAAATACATTAGTAATACTCTCTTGTGTGTTTTTTAAAAAAGTTTTTGATTGTCTAGGTTGCTAACAAGTGTCTAAATGGGAGACAAGGGTTGTCTGGGACATTAAACGCCATCAGCTGAACAGATAAACTCATCTAGTCACGTTCACAGTCTCGTTGTAATCACACTCTTGCAAACTGTTCTAGGTAGATTTCAGCTATGTGTTGACCAACACGTTTTTTCGTATTTTTTCAATTGTTTTCAATGTTTTCACCCACGTTTTTAAAACGCCATGAGTGTACGAGGTGCTGAGTGTTTTTTTCACGCTGAAGCGCTGAGCGCCATTTTTTACTGGTCAACGAGAGTTGAAGAATGTTAAACATTTTTTACCCAACCGTCCAATCACAGAGGAGGAGCGGTGGGACTAATACCACTCTGACCAACTGTCACAACATTCTTTCTGCACAACAACATCAACCAGCAAAGCTAACCGAGCAAAATGGATGGAAAATTTATATTGCTGTTCTCTGAACATATTATCTGTGAAATCAGTTACAAGTAAACTATGCCGTGGATATTCTGTATCATAGCAATGAAGCATCTCAACTGAAAAAAAACGCTGTGCTGCCAAAATGCTTTTCAGCTGGCTAAAATGCTTTGCTGGACACAAGGCCTAAGGGATGTACATGGCACACAATCAGTCAAACATACATTGCAACTAGGGCTGTAGCGATACACTAATCTCACGATACGATAAACGATATTCAGCTCACGATATGATATATATCACGATATTCAGCCAACGATACGATTCGATATAATTCGATACACTTGCATCATTTTCTGAAAGATTTAAAGGGGACGTAGGGGTGGGCGATATGGCAAAAATATCATATCACAATTTTTTTCAGGAAAATCACGATTCACGATTTTATCATGATTATTTTTCATGTTGGTTTTACTATTTTGCAAGTGACTGAGCATTACAGCCAAACTAATGTCCCTATTTTAAAAATAAAGCCTTATAGGTAACACAATATAAGAATGGCAGACATTTAGGCCAAAGTGGCGAAGATAAAAATCATTATTAAAGTCATAATGATCATAAAGGCATTATTTTCTTTGTTATTAAGAAGAAGCTAGGTGTATTAACAGTAGCATTGAAGAAAGTAATTAAATGAACAAATATTAAATTATAAATTGTACATTGATTCTTATTAAAATTCTCAGTCAAGAACAGTGAGTGATTTCCTCTTTGTGTTTTATTAACATTAAAGGAATAGTTCTCCCAAAATTTTAATGGTCATCATTTACTCTCTCTCTTGTTTTAAACTCGGATAAGTTTCTTTCTTCTGTTGAAAATAAAAGTTGAAAAGTTATTTTGAAGAATGTGTGTAAGGGTGTATAACCAAACAGTTGATGTACCCCAGGGACGAACTATATAATATTTTTTTCCTATGGAAGTCAATGGGGACCAGCAACTGTCTGGTTACCCACATTCTTCAAAATAATATCTTCTTTTGTGTTCAGCACAATAAAGAAATGAATACAGGTTTGGAACAACATTAGAGTGAGTAAATAATGACAGAATTTTTATTTTTGCGTGAACTTTCCCTTTAAGGACAAGCAGCAGAATGTTTACTATTGGCTACTGTGTCTCACGTGATGCGTCAGATTTTTTGCTTTCACTTTAGACATAACCAACTTTGTTTATGTAAACCTTGTGTATTAGCGCAATAAGACTCGAAATATAACTTAGTCCAGTAACCAGGCCCAGGTTACTCTGCGCTGTTAGACAGGCTGATAGTGCCTATGTGCTTCACGTGTTCGTGCTCAGAAAAGCGCTCGTTAGAACAGCGCATCAGCTGTTCTAACGAGCATCAGATTCAGCACGCTATCAGCATCAGCACGAGACTATAGCGGCTGGCTGACCAAATCACACGTGCGAGGATGCCATTCTGTGCGCGGATACTGTTCTTTGCCCGCGTATCCTGTGCACGCGCCTAGATTGTATGTGCGCGAGTTTTGAGACGCCATACAAATCGCTCGTCCTGCAACGCGAACGGGGGTAAACACGGGGGATTTGAATGGGACTATATGTATCGTTACTCGCGGCTTAAAAATCGATACTTTCTTGGGAAAAAAAATATCGATTTATATCGCAGAATCGATAAAAATCGCCCAGCCTTAATTGCAACAATGTAGAAACATTATTACACAAGGATATGGATTTTATATAGGGTTCTAAAATCCTATAAGGTTTTTGTGGAGGGAACTAGGGGAGGTGAACTACCGGGTTGGCCTGCAAAAATACGCCATCACTGCAGCACTCTGTTTTAAACAATATATAGCCATGATAATATTGTTTGTGTAAGAAAATTTATGTAATTTTAACTGTAGAATTTTAAGACTTAAAAGTATGAAAAGCAAAGCATGCTTTGAGATTAGCCTGGCTGACTATTTTCCTTCAGTAATTTCCCTTCTACATCATATAATGTACATCATATGGTAGAGAACTTTTAGTAATAATCAAAATAATAGTTGACATTAAAGAAACTGAAGCTAATGTATTTCTGCTCTTCAGGGCGTGGAGTTTTCACCACTGGAGCTTTTTTCAGAGGTGATTTTGTTCTTGAATACAGAGGTGAACTTCTGAGTTCACAGGAGAGTCTGGACCGAACTGAACACTACACTGAAGCTGAGAACACGTTCCTGTTTGATTTTCAGTGGCATGGCAAAAATTGGTGGTGAGTACAGAACTGTTGGATTGATGTATTAGGGATGCTAAAATATCTGGAACAGTTAGATACTTAGTTTATGCCTGTAGTTCTGTTCGCTCATTTCTTTTGGTCTGGATACGCTTCGTGTTCAGATTGGCATTTCTATCGTCGAACCTAAGTTATGCTTGACCAGTCTGTCCTTTTTAGGGTCACATCTTTCTGTTTTTAGTTGATTTACATGTCTCTGGTCCATGTTACGTTCATATTTCATTTGAACTGCACCAGAGTTCATTTGGAAGCCAACTTAGACAATTCTTTTCAGCATCTCAGTCCGCTTGTTTGGTCGCACCAGGTTTCAGATGGCAGCGTTCACATTTATTTAAATGCACCACATTAACAGTCTAAAAAACATCAGCATTCTTTTTTTTTGAAAGACGATGTCCTGTAGCTTACTAATGTAAGCTCTCCAAGCTACTGCTCTCCACAGAACATAAAATATTAATTTTATTTAATTTTTCGTGTTCGCGTTTGAGGAAAAAACAATGTTGACGTGACCGCTCTGAAAGCGGCACTAAAAGCATGCTTTAAAACTTTCATAGAAACCTCAAACAGAAAACACAAAGCCTTTCTTTGATGTGAATTTCGTTTTGTATTAATTGTATCTTAATTTTAATCAATGTTTCATTAGCCAAATTTAGCCTAGATTTAATAAATAATAGGCCTAAGTAGGCTAAATATAGCAGACAAAACCTAATCACGACACGGTGATATCACGACATAACTGCAGCTAGTCTCATAAAAGGCTCTAAAATCAACGCTAACAGGCTACTTAACTTGGCTAAAATAAAATCCATAGATATAAAACACTTAAAGCATATCCAGACAGTTAGTTTAATAAATGTTTATTGGACTTCATGCAGCGCTGCACAGAACGATCAGCGGCTAACTTGAGCAGTGCTTGACGGTTAGAACTTGTGTCCGACTTCAGACAGCGACCCCCGTGACTGTGCCATAAGGCATCAGAGTACAGCGAGAGCGATTGGAGAGCAGGAGGACTCAGCCAGAGCAGATTCTCCAGAGCGACTCACCAGCTCTGCTGATGACACAGCTAATCCACGATTGGCAGAGTACACCGATTGACAACGATCACGTGCGTTTCATGTTTCTTCTCACACCTTCAGTTCCACTAAGGATCACAAATCTGTTCTTTATAACATCAAAATAAAACAATGTACACCCCACTTCACTGGTATTTAGGCTTATGTTGAATTTTATTCTTGTACAAACAGACACTGTATTAAGCAGTGCATGTATTGAATGAAAATGTCTCTGAAATATCTGTATTTGGAAAATAATGCGTTTATTCCACTTCAGCTGTGGTAAAGTATGCAAACTTAGCATGAGCGTCACTACGGGAAGCAGAAAGTGTCTGACATCACATCTCAGTTTTCAGCTCTTCTCGTCTGCACACGGCAACTCTCACCAATAGGTTACATCCAGCCACAGCCCATGTCCAGCACAGCTAATATAAAGGATGAATAGAGGGAGTGAATGTAAAGAGGATGAAAAGAGGGAGGTGTAAAGCGGGTGAAAAGAGTGCGGAGTAGAGTTAAAGAGGATGAAGAGGAGGAGTAAAGCGGGTAAAAAGATGGAGGAGTAGAGTTAAAGAGGATGAAGAGGAGTAAAGAGGGAGGAGAGAATGTAAAGGAGGAAGTAGAGAGATTTTGAAGAAGGGTAGATGAGGAAGTACAGAGGATAGTTGGGCATTGAGAAGCATTTCCACCTCCAAGTTAATATTTCATTGTTCTTTAAAAAAATATATAAATTTTGTCATAAACTGCAATGTGCACGTTCAACATAATGTGTCCAAGAATGTTAATAATAATAAAGAGTCATTTAATCGGAGTGTGTGTGTCACTCGAGTCCGCAAAGGGTAATTTAATCGGAGTGTGTGTCTCTCGAGTCCCCAAAGGGTCATTTTAATCGGAGTGTGTATGTCACTCGAGTCCTCAAAGGGTCATTTAATCGGAGTGTGTGTGTATCTCTTGAGTCCCCAAAAGGTCATTTAATCGGAGTGTGTGTGTCACTAGAGTCCCCAAAGGGTCATTTAATCAGAGTGTGTGTGTCACTCGAGTCCCCAAAGGGTCAATTAATCAGAGTGTGTGTGTCACTCGAGTCCCCAAAGGGTCATTTAATCGGAGTGTGTGTCACTCGAGTCCCCAAAGGGTCATTTAATCGGAGTGTGTATCACTCGAGTCCCCAAAGGGTCATTTAATCGGAGTGTGTGTCACTCGAGTCCCCAAAGGGTCATTTAATCGGAGTGTGTGTATCACTCGAGTCCCCAAAGGGTAATTTAATAGGAGTGTGTGTGTGTCACTAGAGTCCCCAAAGGGTCATTTAATAGGAGTGTGTTTGTCATTAGAGTCCCCAAAGGGTCATTTAATCGGAGTGTGTGTGTATCTCTTGAGTCCCCAAAAGGTCATTTAATCGGAGTGTGTGTGTCACTAGAGTCCCCAAAGGGTCATTTAATCGGAGTGTGTGTATCACTCGAGTCCCCAAAGGGTCATTTAATCGGAGTGTGTGTCTCTCGAGTCCCCAAAGGGTCATTTAATCAGAGTGTGTGTGTCACTCGAGTCCCCAAAGGGTCATTTAATCGGAGTGTGTGTGTCACTATTTTTATTTGTATAGAGTTTTTTGACAATTACTACACTTTACAGAAGAACATGACTAATGTCTTAAAACCCCAGTGTGTAGCCAAAGATGACTCTGGTGAGGAAAACTCCTTAAGATGTTTTTGTGATAATGATTAGTTTACAGTCGATGCAGCCGGTGGTCAGTGAAAGGTTCTCTGCCATGAAGTGAAGTCTGTTTTATTTCTATAGCGCATTATACAATGCAGATGGTTTCAAAGGAGCTTCACACACATAAAATAACTTGCAAATTTCAACAATTATGAAATGACTTCTGTAGAGCTGTTTAACAGTTGAAATTGAAGACAATAGTGTCATTATTCAGCTCAATTCTGTTCATCTTTTGCTTCTGATAGTCAATCAGTCAAATCAATAATATTTCTGAATGTTAATTGCCATTCCCCAACTGAGCAGCCAAAGGCACTTGATCTCAAGCTACAAATCAGACAAAAAATGTAGGCTACCCATTTACAGTGATCTTGAAGAAAAGAAGAAACCCAGTTACTCTCTCACACCTGTATCTCTGCACTAGCTTGATTTCACTGTCCAGTATTGGAACTTTGAATTGTAATATTCTACTTCTGTCTTCTTAGGATAAATAATATATAACATCTCAACAATGTCCTGAAAGTATACCTTAACCAGAGTATGTGTATCACCAATGTCCTCAAAGTATGACTTCATCAGAGTTTGTGTATCACCAATGTCCTCAAAGTATGACTTCATCAGAGTTTGTGTATAATGTCCCCAAAAGTGACATATAAAATAATGTCCCTAAAGTGAAGGTAAAAAATCAGGTCTTTAAGGAAGGCTTTTATTGATAAAATCAAGTGATATTTGTGATCACAGCTTCTCCAGCAGTGCAGTCATATCTTTCTTTTGTCTCTAGACCCTTCAGAAAGGGGTGTCCCTAAAGGTAGGGTTTCCAGTCATACGTCCTCACATTGTGGTTAAGTAGGTATGTGTGTGTGTGTGTGTGTGTGTGTGTGTGTGTGTGTGTGTGTGTGTGTGTGTGAGACCAATTAAAGATAGTAAGAGTTATTTTCAAGCAAAAACGTATCAAAAAAGTAATTTATATAATATACACTTGTGAAAATATTAAATACAATTATAAAATGTCACAATATTTGTAAATAGTTTTATTTATTGTATTTATGTCGTTTTATTTGTGTAATTTTATAAAATCATGCTATAATATTGTTTTGAACTGCTTGTTATTTAAAATGGTTGCTATTTGTTTTAGTTTTTTGCGGGTGTGTTAAATTGTATTAA
>CM042257.1:48170194-48192694 GCA_023566225.1 Romanogobio albipinnatus | reverse complement strand
GCCATTAGGCTAAAGACATGTAGCTACACACACTGCAGTTCTTTAACAGGGTTAAAGAAAACGGATAGCCTATTTAGTTTCATATTTATGTTTAAATAGTAGCCTATATATTATTTATTTATATTTTTATTTCATCTATGTTAAAAAGTGAACAGCTTGAGCAAGATCACTACACTCTAAAAAAAAAAAGGTTCTATATGGCACCAAAAATGGTTCTTGGCTCGTAATCATAGGGGAACCACTTTTGGTGCTATATAGCACCATATCTTAACATGTTCTGTATATGGTAGTGGTGCTATATAGCACCTTAGTCAAAGAACCGGTGAAGAACCGCTGAAGAACCGCTGAAGCACCACTGAAGAACTGCTGAAGAACCGCTGAAGAACCACTGAAGAACCACTGAAGTACCAACATTGGTGCTATATAGCACCAAAAATGGTTCTTGGCTTGTAATCATAGGGGAACCTTTTTAAGTGCTATATAGCACCAATGTTGGTACTTCAGTGGTTCTTCAGCGGTTCTTCAGCGGTTCTTCAGCGGTTCTTCAGCAGTTCTTCAGTGGTGCTTCAGCGGTTCTTCACCGGTTCTTTGACTAAGGTCACCATATGCAGAACATGTTAAGATATGGTTCCTCTATGATTACGACGAAGAACCATTTTTGGTGCCATATAGAACCTTTTTTTTTTAGAGTGTACATAAGACATATCATAAGATGCCCAATATGTCGGGGGACATGGATCAGACATGATTTTGTTTTGCAGAAAGCCTTTATTTAAAGTGAATTTCGTTTTGTTTAAATTGTATCTTTACTTTAATCAATAAAGAAGCAAACCAACCAAGAACGTCAGGAATGGATTGACGTGCGTAATGAAACCTGCCTGTTTCCGCGGCCTTTAAGACTGAAACGATAGGCTACGTCTTTCTGTTTTTAATAGCCTACATTTCTTATAGATCATATTTGTTGTGTTTTTTTTTAAATAAGTGCGCAGCACATATTCACATAGGCTATTCATCTAAACGCAATCGCACTGCAAAGAATGCTCTTCTTAAATTACTTAGTATTTTTGTCTTGTTTCTAGTCTAAATATCTAAACATTCTTAAATTGCATTTACTAGATAAGTAAAATTACAAAATATATTTTTTTCTTGTTTTCAAAATTTTGTTTTTGCTTAAAACAAGCTCAATTATCTTCCAATGGTCTTTCAACTTTGCATGTAAAAGGTTTTTGTCGTTGTCTTGTGGTCACCTAAATAAAAAATCTATTTTGTTGAATATGCCTATTCTTTGACCATATATCATTTTAAACTACACTTCTGATGAATGTGGTGTGTACCATAGCTGCTTTTATTTATTTTTTAAAGAAAAGAAAACGACAATTTCTTTAGGAAGTAACTCTGACGTCATGAATACTGATTATTTTCTTAGCACCCCCACATATTGGTCTAGCCCCCCCTTAGCACCGGTAGAGATGCCGTGCATGTGCATAACACATAGGAATAACACTGATGATCTCTGTTAGTGGGTGGGATATATTAGGCAGCAAGTGAACATGTTGTCCTCAGAGTTGATGTGTTAGAAGCAGGAGAAATGGGCAAGCGTGAGGATTTGAGCGAGTTTGACAAGGGCCAGATTGTGACGGCTAGACGACTGGGTCAGAGCATCTCCAGAACTGCAGCTCTTGTGGGGTGTTCCCGGTCTGCAGTGGTCAGTCTCTATCAAAAGTGCTCCAAGGAAGGACCAGTGGAGAACCGGCCACAGGGTCATGGGCGGCCAAGGCTCATTGATGCACGTGGGGAGCGAAGGCTGGCCCGTGTGGTCCGATCAAACAGACGAGCTACTGGAGCTCAAACTGCTCCAGAAGTTAATGCTGGTTCTGATGGTGTCAGAATACACAGAGCATCTCAGTTTGTTGCGTATGACCAGTCAGGGTGCCCATGCTGACCCCTGTCCCCCGCCCAAAGCACACATGAGTGACTTGAATTTAAAGTTCCTCTCAAATTAAATTTGGTGCAATAAACAATCCAAAGTAGTCTATTTTTCTTGCAACTAACATTACAAAATAATGCCCCCGGGTCACAGAATCCTTGAACCGGGCCTGTTTTCTCCTCAGTGTTGTTGTACATTAAGCGGTTGGCAGAGGCGGACAGTACTTAAGTATTTTTACTTTCCAAGTAATTTTATTTTTTCAAGTACACTCTAAAAAAAAAAGGTGCTATATGGCACCAAAAATGGTTCTTCGTCGTAATCATAGGGGAACCACTTTTGGTGCTATATAGCACCATATCTTAACATGTTCTGTATATGGTAGTGGTGCTATATAGCACCTTAGTCAACGAACCGGTGAAGAACCTCTGAAGAACCACTGAAGCACCAAAATTGGTGCTATATAGCACTAAAAAAGGTTCCCCTATGATTACGAGCCAAGAACCATTTTTGGTGCCATAGAGAACCTTTTTTTTTTAGAGTGTATATGTACATTATCAGTGTTCTTCTTTGGAAAACCTTTACTTCACAACCTTCCAAAACATAATACTGCACTATATTTCATATTGAATATCATTTAATACTTAATTACATTAATCATCTAGTATTGTATACTTTTACTCAAGTAAAAGTAATTAAAATTTTACTTGAGTACAAGTAAGAAAGTACTATATTTTTACTGTAATTAAGTATTCAAGGTAAAAAAAAAAAAACTTTTATTTATGAAATGTAGTGCAGTAAAAAGTATGACATTATAAATTATGCTTTGGAATGTAATGAAATAAAAGTTTTCCAAAGAAAAACACTGATAAAATATATATTTGAAAAATATACTGGAGTAAGTACTGTCCGTAGTACTGTAATAAACGGATTCCGCCTTATTGGAACAATAAAGCCCTCCACACACCTATAAACACTTTATTATTAACCACACTTTATTTCCACTTTTTGAATATTTTCTTAATATTTATTGAAAATAATGTCCTTTCTGATCTGATATGTGATGGGAAGTTATGTCATGTCATGATAAATACAAGAAATCGGGTCCCCCCAAACGGATTACCCTAAGTATATACGAATTATATTAATTTAAAATACACATAGCTTACTATATAATGCGTATGAAAACACAGTGCATAAAACCAATTGAACATCATTTCTTCAATAATAAATATTAATAATAGCCCCCCTTTAGTCAGTAATTTTACCCCTTAAAACTCATCTTTGATCACCAAAATTACATATTTCAAAAATCTTCATGCCTTAAAACAGCTTGAATGTAACTATATATAACTCTATACCCTCGCCTAATTTAGTATTCACAGTTTAATGAATATGCAAATAAGCCCCGCCTCCACTCACTCACCAGCCCAGAGATCCGCTCATTGGCCCCGTCCCAAATGGCTCACTTCTTGTGCACTTTCGGTCTTGTGGACTTTCAATGGCATTTGTCTTTTTAGGTCTCAGAAGGGTCTAGCGAGCTCCGACTTTGAGGTCGGTATGTGCCCTCGATGTGCACTTCGGACCTCTTCCCGACAGTCAAAGCGGCGTTACGTTGTGTAAGTGCGGACTCGGAGGAAGACCGTGAGGGTTTAGGGTGCCATTTGGGACAGGGCCATTGACGATCACACTTTGATGTGATTGGTTACAAGGTAGTTTGTGCCGTCAGGTTCACTGCGGTTTTAAAGGCACAGTATGTAAGATTTTTGGATTAAAATATCTAAAAACCACTAGAACAGTGTTATATATTTTGTTGACTTGTGTACTTGCATTACTTGTAGCATTATAACATCACTTTAACACACTCAAATGTGTGTGATATGATAAAACAATGTGCGTTACACACACACACACACACACACACACACACACACACACACACACGAGCGGAAGGAGAAAAAAAAGCTCCCTCAAATCAATATTCGCGAAGACCCAATTTGGCACTACAGCGGATTTGATTCCTGCTACACAGCTTTTGTGATTTCGTCTGGACCAATCAGACGTCAGTGGGCGGAGCTAGTGTAAATAGTCTCTGCCTACACTCCGTTAAATCTTTTGATTTCAAGTATTTAAATATTGTTGTGCTTTCCCGTGTTCAGTATATTAGTGTCCGTGGAGGCGTAAAGAGAAGCACACAACAAAGAGGATCCGTTTCAGGAACTTTACTTAACTTATTAAGTAACACGTTACAATAGTGTGGGGTTTTATGCTCTTGCCCAGCGCTGATGGGTTTGTTTACAACCATCAGCACCGAAGCCTGCGAGCATACTGACGTTACACGTAAAACAAAACAATGAACTAATCCCCACGTAATGACGTGGCCACATCAGATTGGATAATACAGAACACATATACATCCAGGTAAAATAACTGTAACAAACAATGCATGTACTTAACAACACTATAACACCACCCCCCTTTTTTAAGCTCTGCAGAGTCCCTTCTGCACCACTGAGGGTGAGCAGTTAACGTTTTGTCTTCATTTTTTTTTTCAGTCCATATAACGACTTGGGGCTCGAACAAGTCGCCCTCTTTTTGTCTTCGTTCCCTCTTTTCCACAGGAATTAGGATCACAGTTGGAGTCCATTAATGGAAGGGTTGAAGGCTCTTCTGACACAGGGTTGTCAGAGAGTGAAGGGTTTTGCGCTTCTGCTTCTGTGGCTACAGGTACCTGAGCAGCTATTGGAACCAGCGAGCCTTCCTCGGTGCAGGTGTATTTGTGTCGCAGACGCTGCATCCAGGCAGGTATGTGGTCACTTAGATAGGGTTGTAAGCGATCATGATGTAGCACTTTCTCACTCCGTCTGTCCCTGACTCGATAGAGCACCGGTCCAAGGCATGCTGTGACGACGAATGGCCCTTGCCACAGGGCTTGTAGTTTTGGACTGTAGCCCTTTCTCCTGCTACTGACCCTCACTAAAACAAGATCACCTACTTGGTAGGACTTCTCTCTGGCTCGCAAGTCATAGACCTTCTTCTGGCGAGTCTGAGCGGAGTGTAAGTTCTTGCGCGCCATTTGATGAGCCTGCTGCAGGTTAGCTTGCAGTTCCTGGACAAACTCAGATGGAACCTTAGCTTCCCTGGTAACCTCAGCTGTCCTTAGCCAGATGTCATGTGGCTGGAAAACTTCTCGCCCCAGCATCAGCTGATTTGGTGTGAAGCCTGTCGCTGAATGCACAGTGCTCCTGTATGCTGCAGTGAGTAAGGGAAGATGTTCATCCCAATTCCGCTGACTTTGGTCCACGTAACACCGTATCATCTGCAAGAGGGTTCTATTGAATCTTTCCACTTGCCCGTTCGAAGCTGGATGATATGGTGTGGTCCGGGTCTTGGTTACTTGCAGCAGGCGACAAACTTCTGTGAACAGCGAACTCTCAAAGTTCCGTCCTTGGTCAGTGTGAATCTCAAGGGGAGCCCCAAAGCGTGAGATGAAATCAAACACCAACCTCTTTGCTGTTGTCTCCGCTCCTTGTTCGGGGATAGGGAAGGCCTCTACCCAGCGGGTAAACTGGTCAATTAAAACGAGGATGTACCTGTTGCCTGACTTGGATTCCGGGAATGGTCCTAGGACATCAAGGTGGAGTCGGTCCATAGGCGCTCCAGCCTGGTAGTTCTGGAGCTTGGCCCTGCCCCTTGGACTGGTTGTCTTACAGGAACAACACTGTGGGCATTTCTTGACGAACAGACGTACATCATTCCCCATATTGTACCAGTGGTAAAGCCTACGGAGGCGCATTAGCGTCTTTTCCTCCCCTGCATGACCCGCTTGCGCTGGATTGTGATAGGCTTGGAGAACCTCACTCTTTAGGGAAACAGGAACAAGTAAGCGCAGAGTCGACACACCTCCAGTAACATCATCCCAACGGTAATAGAGGATCCCATCTCGCATCTCCACTTGAGACCAACACAGCCAATACTTGCGAACCGCAGGGCTCTGCATCATGACCTCTTCCTTAACAGGCAAAGAACCATCAGACATCCATTTATGGAGAACTGAAAGGTCTGGGTCAGCTAACTGTTCTTCTTTGAGACGTTCGAGGCCCAGGGGCTGCAGCCAGTTTGAGGAAGGACCTGGGTTGTCATCATCTACTTCATTAACATGACTGGGAGTGTTAGTGCAACTACCCTCATTCTGACAGTTAAGAGAGTGTGTGCGCCTTACCGCCAAGGGGATAACATCATCAACATCTTCCTCGAATCTTTCCCACTGATGATGGAGTTTCCGGCAGAAGGGACAGCCCTTGCACGGCAAGCTATCTAGCTCTCTTCCTGCTTGATAACAGTCACAAGTTTCCTCATTCAGAGTCTTTCGAGACAGAGCGTCAGCATTGGAATGGTGTGTACCTGGCCTATGCTCGATGACAAAATTGTACTGGCTGAGTTCTTCAAGCCACCTAGCCAGTTGGCCTTCTGGTCGTTTAAACCTGTATAGCCATGTTAGACTGCTGTGATCCGTCCTGAGTATGAAGTTAGACCCCAGCAAATAGTGGCGGAATTGTCTTGTGAACCTGACAACTGCTAGGAGTTCCTTACGTGTGACACAGTACCTCTGGTGAGCTGGTGTGAGGAGACAGCTGGCAAATGAGATAACTTTCTCTTCCCCCCACTGTAACTGTGAAAGCACTGCTCCAATGCTCTGATTGGATGCATCAGTATCCAGGACAAACTGTCCTGATATAATTGGGAACACCAAGATGGGTGCAGTTGTGAGACTCCTTTTAAGGTGTTCGAAGGCCTTTTGCTGCTCTTGCTCCCAGGAGAAGGGAGCCCCTTTCTTGAGTAGCATTGTCAAGGGTGTAGTGATTTCAGCAAACTTGGCAACAAACCTCCTGTAATAGTTGCAGAGACCCAGGAAAGACTGAAGTTCCTGGACACTGGTTGGGGTCTTCCAGTCCTTAACGTCATTAATGAGGGCTGGATTGGTCTTAATTCCTTCGCCGCTCACAATGTGACCAAGGAACAGGACTTCATCTCTTAGCAGCTGGCATTTTGAGGGCTTCACCTTCAGTCCATATTCCCGCAGCCTCTGAAAAACCTCTGCAAGGCGCTCAATACACTGTTCCACATCTTCACCGAAGATTATTATGTCATCCAGGTATATCAGCAAAGTGTCCCACTGCAACCCTCGTAGAACCAGCTCCATGGCCCTCTGGAATGTGCTGGGTGCGTTACACAATCCAAATGGCATTCTGGTGTACTCATACAGTCCATACCTCGTCACAAAAGCAGTCTTGGATCTGTCTTTTTGATTCATTTCAATCTGCCAATATCCTGACTGTAGATCAAGTGTCGAGAATGTCTTTGCACCACCCAGCACATCCAGGCATTCCTCTATTTTTGGTAGGGGATATGCGTCCTTAATGGTAAGATCATTAAGCTGGCGATAATCTATGCACCAGCGGACACCCCCATCCTTTTTCCTTACGAGAACAATAGGGGATTTGCCCATTCTGAGCTAGAGGGGACAACAATACCTGAATCGAGCATTTTCTTGAGATGTGTTTCCTCCTCATTCCTGAACCCTAAAGGGGTACGTCGTGCTGGCTGTCGAACAGGCTTAGACATTCCCGTGTCTATGCTGTGCTGCAGAGCGGAGAACTTCCCAAGTTCATCATCAGTTGCTGCAAAAACTGCTTGGTGTTCACTCAACAGAGCCACTAACATCTCCTGTTGCTGTTCAGTGAGTGTTTCGCTTGCAGAAATGAACAACTGTCTGAGGTGTTCTGGGAGGTCAAGAGCATTTGGTGACGACACCTTCCTTATGTTGTGCTCATCTGGAAGCTCATTGTCAGGATCTTGTGGCATTGAGTCCCCACCTATTGCATTCAACTGACCGTCAACTGGAACTGAGTCGGCTCTCTCTCCCTCCTCTTGAGCATCAGGATATGCTTCGATGAGCACACCCAAACAGACTCCGCGTAGTAAGGGTCTACCGAAAGCTGTAACATTGCACAGCCTGACAGGGATCCTCTGTTCCATGTTAATCATGATGCTGCCTGAAGACACTCCATCAGCCAAGCTAATAGGCTCTAGAACAGCAGGGATCTCTGGCTTCGGGTCGTCTACCACACCCCAAACTAGACATTCACACTCTGGCGGCACAGTGACATCACTCTCTAACATCACTCTCGAAATGGCATATTCTGGCCCTTTCCCTTCAGATATATAGGCTGGGATGAGTTCAGAGCCCATGAAAACCTTACCAGAGGCATGTATAGTGAAATCAGCGGCTTTTAAGAAATCTAAGCCCAGGAGCAGGGCATCACGAATTGGTGCAATGCAAACTGTCCACTCCAACACTTTTGTGCCAATTCTGAATTCCACTTTCACTCCGCCTGTTGCTGACATCTCCTTCCCTGTTTCTGCATTTCGGAGACACGTTTTTTAGTCCAGAAGGTGATTTAGCAGGTAATTTGCTGTACGTCTCTTCTGACATGATTGTAGCCTCAGCACCTGTGTCTATAACTGCATTAACTGGTATGCCATCAACAGTCAGCAAAATCATTAAACTGGGCCCTCGACTCTCAGCTCTGCTCACATGTACAATAGACGGACTCTGTTCTGCATGTTCGGAGCGATTTTGACTTGTGGGCTGCATTTTGGCCACAGTGTTTGCAGGGGGACTTGTAGATGGACTGGGGGACCGTGAGCAGTTTCGTTTGTAATGTCCGTCCTCCCCACACTGGAAACATGGCCCGCTAGAAGCTCTGGTGGGGCTGGTATTTTGCTGTCTGTATCTGTTTGACTTGAAAGAGGTCTGGGCTGCACGTCCCCTTTCTGACTGGACTGGTGCACTGGAATTTATTTGTTGGGTGGGTCTTACGGTAGAAGGAAGAGCAACAGAAGAGGGAGGAGGCAGATGGTCTATGGCTAGTTGGAGCTTATCAACTTTATCAATAAGCGTTTGCAACTGGTGCTGTGTAACATAGCCCTGTGACTGCACTCTACGTGATTGCAATGCCTGTGGCTCCTCCTCAGAGTCCATGTTTTGATCAGCCCAGGATACTCGACGTGTCCTCCCCCTCTGATCAAAGTCTCGTCCGAGTGTGGCTTTGAAGTTGTGCTCATAAGATGATACTAGCCGTTGTGCCTCATCCAGTGACACTGGGTCACGGTTCATAACCTCGTATGCCACCTTCTGGTTGCGCAGCCCTTTGAGAAAAGCATCAGCAGCAATTTGCTCCCTGAGCTCCGTGTCAACTCCAGGATAAGCTAAGATGACCAGCCTGTGAACCTCCTCTGCAAACTCTGAAACAGTTTCTTTAGACTGCCGAAGTTCTCCAAGTCTCCTCCGTGCTGTGGTGGGAGGCTCTTTCTGGCCAAATCGGAACGCCAGCTGTTCTTTCAGAAGAAAGTAATCTTCACGTATGTGTTCGGGTAATGAGCACAGATATCTGACAGCAGCACCTCGTAGACATTCATGGAGTTTATCCACTCTCTCTACTGTACTCCATCTATAAATAACAGCTCTGCGCTCAAAAGGAATGATGAAGGAGTCCCAGTCATCTTTACCATCATATGTGTCAAGTTTAGCTTTAGGTCCATCTGGGGCTCTACCACGAGGGGTCGTAAGGTGATGGGCGGGCGCGGAAGCAGTTAAAGATGTGTGCATGTTCGGACCCATGTTAAAAGGACCATTATAATGGCTGGGTCCCTGTGTACGGCTTCTGGGTCTTACATCAGGGCCAGGTGTGGAGGAAGTCGGACTAATTGGGCTTCGTACATGTCTATCAATGACTGCGAGTTCAGCAGCAAAAAGCCGTTCAGCATCCGAAGGCCCTGTGGCATCTCCATCCGTCATAAGGGTTCTATCAGGTGCAGCTGCAAGTGTGGTAGTGTCTTCATGTGGGTGAGGACCATGTATTACCTTGCTGGCATGTGGTTGCTGCATGAGAGCAAACAAACTAGCCTCTGTCGCTTCCAATCTTTGGAGCAGTGGTGAAATGGCATGTTGGAGTTGCTTATTTTGTTGTGACAGCACAGCCTGTAGCCATTGTGGGGGGTCTGGGGCAGCTGATGCTCCAAGTTGAACTTCTGGCTCACTCATATCCATGTTGAATTACAATTAAGCTTGAAAACAACTGTTACTCTTGAATTTTTTTTTTCCTCGTTTTTTTATTTCTTAATTATTATTATTTTTTTTATTTTTTTTTTGAGTAACAAATATTTTGTGGCTTATGAGCTTCAATGTAGTTTTGCAGGGCTGTGCTGTAGTCTTTGAAAGTTGGCAGGCTTCCAACAGCAGTGCTGGATTTTTGGCAGGCTGCCAACGCTCGGGCGCCCCGCCTCTCTACTCAGCTGGGGGGAACGAGACTTCGTGCTCCGTTTCTTTATGGTTAATGCGAGTGTGCGTCGACTAACGCGATCAACCAGTCTTTAATGCAACTTAACAACGGCGTTTTGCAGTGGTTATAATGTCCATCGATCACAAAGGATGTCCCAGCAGTTCACAACACTCACACGTCACTGATGACTGTCAATCGCGCTCAGCTTCTGACACCACTTGTTGTGCTTTCCCGTGTTCAGTATATTAGTGTCCGTGGAGGCGTAAAGAGAAGCACACAACAAAGAGGATCCGTTTCAGGAACTTTACTTAACTTATTAAGTAACACGTTACAATAGTGTGGGGTTTTATGCTCTTGCCCAGCGCTGATGGGTTTGTTTACAACCATCAGCACCGAAGCCTGCGAGCATACTGACGTTACACGTAAAACAAAACAATGAACTAATCCCCACGTAATGACGTAGCCACATCAGATTGGATAATACAGAACACATATACATCCAGGTAAAATAACTGTAACAAACAATGCATGTACTTAACAACACTATAACAATATGACACATTAATGCAAATCAGCATATTAAATATGCACAAAAGCCAGTAATCCCAGGCGACTTGTGATTGGTCCATCCTCACCAGCGGAGAAAAGTGACACCAGGAGACGCTCGACTTTCCCTTCCTCTCATTTCTCCATTTCTGTGAAGTTGTGGCCTGGGAAGGGTGTGGGATCCTGTTCACGAGGATCTGTGGAGTTTAGAAACCAACACACACCTACACCATTCATATGAAATTAACAGTAAACAAATATGGGGAAAACATTTAATATATGCCATATTAATGTGTGCATATGTCAGAGGATGTCACTTCTCATCAACTGCACGTTGTACTTCTTAATAAACACAGGTTCAAGCTTTCATAAGATTATTTGAAAGCAGTATAAATGGCTTTATCTTTGTCTTATTAACATCATAAATGAAGCAGCGATTAGCCTGAAACCAAAAGTAGGTTTATTGCACAGTAAACTCATAATCAACGTCAGGAGGAGGAGGGAAGCACCAAACAGTCGATTTACAACATGGAAAATATGTCCACAAACCCAACCCTGTCATTAACTATACACTTAAAAACAGACTTCTGACTTAATATTGTAAATTCATTAAGAAAAAACGCCTTGCATTGGTCCTAAGATGTTCCGTTTATGACAACACAAACACAGAGAACATGAGGGGAGGCACAGTATGAGATCTGGAGTTCATATTCACAAAACTAATATGTTCTATTAGATATGATCTTTCATACGCACACCAGCCGTCCTCCACCTGTAGCACAATTACAGTATTTCCTTCTCAAAGTTTTCATTTTCCTGAGATGTAACAGGCAAGAATTGAAGCCCTTGGGTGTGGTAAGTTCTTCATTCCTGAGGTTTTAGCACGAACACGGCGTCGTCCAGCACGTAGTAATCCTTGTACATGTCTCCCTCGCACAGGTACGGCAGGCGTGTGACGGCCTCCAGCTCAAAGCCCATCTTCAGAAACACGTCTGCGCTCAGCTGTGTCACCTGCTCTTCCCACGTCTTGCCCTCCACCTTGATATGTTCCTTGGGTCGCACCCAGCTCCCGCCTTAAAGATAATGAACAGGACACCATCACACATTACACTACGCTTACCACACCTCAAGACATGGATCAGATGCTTTAAGACTTCGTCAGGTCTTTGTTCTGAACACACGTGTGTAGGACTAATTTCTTACGCATCTCATCCCTTGGAATCGCGAGAAATAAAGTCAGAATTTATAGATTATTTCTTGAAATTAAAAGTTTAAATTAGAATTGCGCAATAAAGTCGGAATTGCGATAAATAAAGTCGGAGTTGTGAGAAATAAAAGTCGGAATTTATACAATATTTCTTGAAATTACGAGTTCTATGTCAGAATTGCGAGAAACTCGTAATCGCAAGAAACAAAGTCAGAATTGTGAGAAAGTCGGAATTGTGAGAAAGTCGTAAATGTGAGAAATAGTCAGAATCGAGAATTAAAGTCAAAATGTATACATTATTTATTAAAATTACGAGTTCTAAGTCAGAATTGCGAGAAACTCGTAAATCGCAAGTAATAAAGTCAGAGTTGTGAGAAATAAAGTCGGAATTGTAAGAAATAAAGTGGGAATTGTAAGAAATAAAGTCGGAATTGCGAAATAAAGTCGAGTCGTGAGAACTAAAGTCAGAATTGTGAGAAAGTCGGAATTGAGAGAAAGTTGTAAATCGCAAGTAATAAAGTCGGAATTGTGAGAAAGTCGGAATTGTGAGAAAGTCGGAATTGTGAGAAATACAGTCAAAATCGAGAATTAAAGTCAAAATGTATACATTATTTCTTAAAATTACAAGTTCTAAGTCAGAATTACGAGAAACTCGTAAATCGCAAGTAATAAAGTCAGAGCTGAGAGAAATAAAGTGGGAATCGTAAGAAATAAAGTTGGTATTGCGAAATAAAGTCAGAATTGAGAGAAAGTCAGAATTGTGAGAAAGTCAGAATTGTGAGAAAGTCAGAATTGTGAGAAAGTCGGAATTGTGAGAAATAGAGTCAGAATCGAGAATTAAAGTCAAAATGTATACATTATTTCTTAAAATTACAAGTTCTAAGTCAGAATTACGAGAAACTCGTAAATCGCAAGTAATAAAGTCAGAGTTGCGAGAAATAAAGTCGGAATTGCGAAATAAAGTCAGAATTGTGAGAAAGTCGGAATTGTGAGAAAGTCGGAATTGTGAGAAATAGAGTCAGAATCGAGAATTAAAGTCAAAATGTATACATTATTTCTTAAAATTACAAGTTCTAAGTCAGAATTACGAGAAACTCGTAAATCGCAAGTAATAAAGTCAGAGTTGCGAGAAATAAAGTCGGAATTGCGAAATAAAGTCAGAATTGAGAGAAAGTCAGAATTGTGAGAAAGTCGGAATTGTGAGAAAGTCGGAATTGTGAGAAAGTCGGAATTGTGAGAAATACAGTCAGAATCGAGAATTAAAGTCAAAATGTATACATTATTTCTTAAAATTACAAGTTCTAAGTCAGAATTACAAGAAACTCGTAAATCGCAAGTAATAAAGTCAGAGCTGAGAGAAATAAAGTGGGAATCGTAAGAAATAAAGTCAGAGTTGCGAGAAATAAAGTTGGAATTGCGAAATAAAGTCAGAATTGAGAGAAAGTCAGAATTGTGAGAAAGTCGGAATTGTGAGAAAGTCGGAATTGCGAGAAATAGAGTCAGAATCGAGAATTAAAGTCAAAATGTATACATTATTTCTTAAAATTACAAGTTCTAAGTCAGAATTACGAGAAACTCGTAAATCGCAAGTAATAAAGTCAGAGCTGAGAGAAATAAAGTGGGAATCGTAAGAAAAAGTCAGAGTTGCGAGAAATAAAGTGGGAATCGTAAGAAATAAAGTCAGAGTTGCGAGAAATAAAGTCGGAATTGCGAAATAAAGTCGGAATTGTGAGAAACTCGTAAATCGCAAGTAATAAAGTCAGAGCTGAGAGAAATAAAGTGGGAATCGTAAGAAATAAAGTTGGAATTGTAAGAAATAAAGTGGGAATTGTAAGAAATAAAGTTAGAATTGTAAGAAATAAAGTCAGAATTGAGAAAAAAATGGAGTCAGAATGTATACATTATTTCTTGAAATTACGAGTTCTAAGTTCTAAAACCCATGATTTTTACTCTTTAATTGCCAATGATTTAAAAAACGAACACACAAAATGACTTATTTTCAATATTAGAAGTGATTGTGGACTGGATATTTTTTAGCTGTTATCACAGTCTTGGGCATGTGAAAGATTAGTAACAACTCTGGCTTTGATTCATTGTTAGTTTTTGTGCAGCATCAGACATAAATGTTTTCTCCCTCATTTACTCCTCATGGCTGTTTTTGCCCCATTGACTTCCATTATAACATCATTTCTTGTTTGCAAAGCCATGACACCATATACTCATGCATTGTTGATTGTTGGTGGTTTTCCCTGTTGGGAAGAGGTCAAATGTGTAATTTTGACTGTTGACTACCAGGTGGCACCATTAACCCTTTAGAGCCTGTGCTAAAAGAGCTTAGTTTCTGGCTTTATATGGAGTATAACAGCATACAAATAAATAAGCGAGAAAAAATTTAAGTCTGATGCTGCACAAAAACTAACAATGAATCAAAGCCAGAGTTACTAAGCTTTCACATGGCCAAGACTATGTCAACAGGTAAAACATATCCAGTCCACAATCACTTTTAATATTGAAAATAAGTCATTTTGTGTGTGTTTTTCCCCAAATCAGTGACATAATTTATGAAATCAGCAATTAAAGAGTAAAAACATTTAGTAGTTTTGATCAGGACTGAGGTTGATTTATGCCCAAAAAAATATTTCCCTGATACATTTTACAGCAGTTTAATTGAGTGGATGTTTTATCCCGAGCATAACGAAAGGCTCGTGAATTTGAACAATGCACAAGGGTTAAGGAGCTTTACACACAACCTTATCGGAGCTAAATGACCTGTCATGCTATACATTTCATGTAGACTTGATTTGGGTGTGTTCAGTGGTCATTTACATATTAGCCAACAACAACATTTTGCCAATTGAAAATGCGGAGCGGCTAGTAACTTTGGAAAAGCATTAGCCACTGTGCCAAAAAGTGATTGTCAAGCCTTGTGTATGATTTATCCATGCACATCATTATTGAATTAGAATAGCTTAATCTCTTCTCTGATGACGAGGGCGGGGCCACCTGTCACTCACATGAGATCGGCCAATAGCTAACCACAACCATCCAATCAATTCCCCACAGACAAGCCCCGCTCTACATTTGTTCTTGTTTGTGAAGCGATGCACTCGATATATGGCACAATAGAGAAGAAAAGACCTTTCATGCCGAAATATTGATTTCACTGGCAAGTCAACAAAGCATTTCCTCTTAGGTTGTAAGATTGTACCTTTGTGAGTGTGTTGTAGATAATGCACCTACTAGCAGACACTCATGAATGGATCAGTAGTTCTGGTTTCAGCGATCATCTTACCCGTCTCCACATAGGGCTGAAAGGGCACAACAGCCGCTAAGACGAGCCGCCCCGTTCCTGGCACCAGGGATTGCTTGATGTCCCGCAGCAGCTCAAGCGGCTGGTCGCAGCGGTCCAGCAGGTTCAGGCAGCTGATCAGGTCGTACTGGAAGCCGGTTCTGTGCCATTCATCAATTCCCAACAAGCTGGAGATTCAAGCACAGACTCACGCTCACCTCAATGCATGAATATTAGGGCTTGCATTCACAAGCTTTCGATTCAATATCGATTATTGTGGATATACACCGATCAGGCATAACATTATGACCACCATGGGCACCCTGACTGGTCAGCGGCTATGCCGCCCCATACACAATAGAGCTTAGATCGGGCTCCAAAAAAAAAATCAAGCCCGACCCTACCCGAGCACGCTGTGGATAGGAATGTTCTGGGAACATTACAGGAAGGTTAAGGGAATATTAAGAGAACGTTCTGGGAATGTTACGTTAAGGTTAGGGGAACGTTCTGCAAACCTAAAAAAAAATTCCATTACGAAAACAACATTCTGGGAAGGTTACAGGAAGGTTCTGGAAAAGTTCAGGGAATGTTTCCAGAATGTTCCCTTAACATTACGGGAAGGTTAGGGGAACATTATGGAAATGTTAAAGGAACGTTCTGGGAAAGTTAAGGGAATGTTCTGGGAACATTACGGGAAGGTTAGTTGAACATTAACAGAATGTTAAAGGAAAGTTCTGGAAACATTACAGAAAGGTTAGGGGAATGTTAAGGGAACGTTCTGGGAACATTATGGGAAGGTTAGGGGAACGTTAAAGTAATGTTGTGGGAAAGTTAAGGGAACGTTCTGGGAACATTATGGGAAGTTTAGGGGAACGTTAAAAGAATGTTAAAGGAATGTTGTGGGAAAGTTAAGGGAATGTTCTGGGAATATTATGGGAAGGTTAGGGGAATGTCAAGGGAACATTAAGAGAATGTTAAAGGAATGTTGTGGGAAATTTAAGAGAATGTTAAAGGAATGTTCTGGGAACGTTGTGGGAAGGTTAGGGGAACATTAAGGGAACGTTCTGAGGAATGTTCTGGGAACATTACGGGAAGGTTAGGGGAACATTATGGAAATGTTAAAGGAACGTTCTGGGAAAGTTAAGGGAATGTTCTGGGAACATTACGGGAAGGTTAGTTGAACATTAACAGAATGTTAAAGGAAAGTTCTGGAAACATTACAGAAAGGTTAGGGGAATGTTACGGGAACGTTCTGGGAACATTGTGGGAAGGTTAGGGGAACGTTAAAGTAATGTTGTGGGAAAGTTAAGGGAACGTTCTGGGAACATTATGGGAAGTTTAGGGGAACGTTAAAAGAATGTTAAAGGAATGTTGTGGGAAAGTTAAGGGAACGTTCTGGGAATATTATGGGAAGGTTAGGGGAACGTTACAGGAAGGTTAGGGGAATGTCAAGGGAACATTAAGAGAATGTTAAAGGAATGTTGTGGGAAATTTAAGAGAATGTTAAAGGAATGTTCTGGGAACGTTGTGGGAAGGTTAGGGGAACATTAAGGGAACGTTCTGAGGAATGTTCTGGGAACATTACGGGAAGGTTGAGGGAACAATAACCCCCAATTTCCACCGGCTGCGTTACGGCTGCGGAACGGCTCCGCTGCGTGACAGCTCCGTGTTCCGTCGTCCGTCAATACCCACCAGGTCCGGATTTGTTGCGGAACGGCTGCGGTCATGACTGACAGCTGACGTCACGAGGCCCCATGTAATCTCGCGAATTCTGGTGTGATCGCGCGATATTTAACCTGTATAGCTATATAACTCCTCATTACGAGTACATAACTAGCTATTTGCTTTCTATCTTTATTTCTTGGACAAAAATAGTGACTTACCATCCACACCAATCACTTCTGCTATAGTTTTCCACGCCGCATCCTTTTTAATGTTGTCCTTATAAAAAGGATGTGAGGGGTCATAGATGATGGGTTGATTCTGTACCTCAATAATCAGCATTTCTTCATCCATCGTGTCAACGGGGTTAAAACAAGCCTGTCTCCGCCCATTATGACGTTTTCAAGGTGTAGTGTAGGGAAATATGAGCGCGGTGTATTTTATTTTGAAAATTAAACGGATCTTTTATTTTGTTTCTGGCTGTTCTGTTTTGTCACTCGACTTCCTGTCCTGCGTACTCTGCCCTGTAGTGCTGCGGAGCGCTCCGGCATCCGGCAAAAATAGAAGCTTTGCGTATCTGCTCCGGAGGGCTGCGGATCGCCGGAGTCGGAACGCAGCTATAACGCATTCCGTGGAAATACACTCATTGACTTTAATGGAAACCTATTGACTCCGCCGCCGTGACGGAGCCGTAACGCAGCCATAACGCAGCCGGTGGAAATTGGGGGTAAGAGAATGTTAAAGAAACGTTCTGGGAAAGTTAAGGGAACATTACTGGAAGGTTACGGGAACGTTCTGCAAACCTAAAAAAAAATTATATTTCCTTCCTGCATTTTTCTAGCTGACTAACGAGTTTGTGATCACTGGATATGAAACACAATCTCATGAAAGAGCATCTATAGCACAAATTGTATTTATCGTGCAATTTATACGGAAAAACTAGTTTTTGCGTGACCTTGTTTACAAGCCGTTTTATTATTATTCATATCAAAAGTTACAAAGCACAAAGATTATTGCGATTTATTGGATGGGAGGGGCTCAACAAAGTCCGGTTCATTCATCAACTGAAAACAGGATAGACTAATACAAGATTAAAATTAAGAAATCGTTTTGACCCAGGCCTAATGAATATTGTGCGGCGTATCAGCACTCGGGGCATCTTTACCTGTAATTCTTCCTTTGAAGGTGCCATTTCATCGGCGTCGAGACCTCAGTGGTGTACACCTCATCAAAGTGACAGCCCATCACTTCTGTGATGCCTCCATCACCAGCTCCCAGATCCAGCATCCGCTGTCCTTTCCATTCCGGCTCGATCTGGAGGAGACGCCGAAACTGCTCATGGGAGAAGACGAACATGGAGCCGCGGCCCAGGAAGCTGTGGACAAACGGGATAGGATCAGATCCCGAAGCCCTCATCAGAACAAGCACTGGAGGGACTCAGGGATGGTTACCCGTTGATGGAGGTGCGAGAAACGATGGGGCTGAAGATGGTGGAGAAGAGCGAATGGTAAAGCTGCGTGAAGAGCCAGCTGGACTTCTCCTCGCTCTTATGGAGGAACGCCTGCGTCTCCGCGTCCAGATGGCTCTGGACAAACACGGAGCGGACGCTTTCTCCCAGCATGTCTGGGCAGCAATGGTACCACTGCAAGACATTTACAGCCAGACTTCAGTGCGAGTTAAAACAAGACATGGTTTGTAGTGCAGATTGTTGACGTCATTCATATAGTATGTCAAATAAATATGATGAAAAGAGGTTAAAGGAGCGTTAAGGGAACGTTATGGGAAGGTTAAGGGACAGTTAAGGGAATGTTAATGGAACGTTCTGGGAACATTACGGGAAGGTTAGGGGAACGTTAAGAGAATGTTAAAGGAACGTTCTGGGAACGTTATGGGAAGGTTAAGGGAATGTTCTGGGAACATTACGGGAAGGTTAGGGGAACGTTAAGAGAATGTTAAAGGAACGTTCTGGGAACATTACAGGAAGGTTAGGGGAACATTAAGGGAATGTTAATGGAACGTTCTGGGAACATTACGGGAAGGTTAGGGGAACGTTAAGAGAATGTTAAAGGAACGTTCTGGGAAAGTTAAGGGAACATTCTGGGAACATTTCGGGAAAGTTAGGGGAACGTTGAAGGACTGTTAAGGGAACGTTCTAGGATCATTATGGGAAGGTTATGGAAACGTGAAGAGAATGTTAAAGGAACTTTGTGAGAATGTTCTGGGAAAGTTAAGGGAATGTTCTGGGATCATTATGGGAAGGTTAGGGGAACGTTAAGAGAATGTTACAGGAAAGTTAAGGGAACATTCTGAAAACATTATGGGAAGGTTAAGGGAACATTAAGAGAATGTTAAAGGAATGTTCTGGAATCATTACGGAAAGGTTAGGGAAACGTTAAGAGAATGTTAAAGGAACTTTGTGGGAATGTTATGGGAAAGTTAAGGGAACGTTCTGAAAACATTACAGGATGGTTAGGGGAACGTTAAGAGCATGTTAAAGGAATGTTATGGGAAAGTTAAGGGAATGTTCTGGGATCATTACAGGAAGGTTAGGGGAACATTAAGAGAATGTTAAAGGAACGTTCTGGACACATTACAGGAAGGTTGGGGGAACGTTAAGAGAATGTTAAAGGAACGTTATGGGAAAGTTAAAGGAACATTCTGGAAACATTACAGAAAGGTTAGGGGAACGTTGAAGGACCGTTAAGGGAACGTTCTAGGATCATTACGGGAAGGTTAGGGGAACATTAAGCAAATGTTAAAGGAACATTCTGGGAACATTTCAGGAAGGTTAGGGGAACGTTGAAGGACCGTTAAGGGAACGTTCTAGGATCATTACGGGAAGGTTAGGGGAACATTAAGCAAATGTTAAAGGAACATTCTGGGAACATTTCAGGAAGGTTAGGGGAACGTTGAAGGACCGTTAAGGGAACGTTCTAGGATCATTACGGGAAGGTTAGGGGAACATTAAGCAAATGTTAAAGGAACATTCTGGGAACATTTCAGGAAGGTTAGGGGAACGTTGAAGGACTGTTAAGGGAACGTTCTAGGATCATTACGGGAAGGTTAGGGGAACATTAAGCAAATGTTAAAGGAACATTCTGGGAACATTTCAGGAAGGTTAGGGGAACGTTGAAGGACCGTTAAGGGAACGTTCTAGGATCATTACGGGAAGGTTAGGGGAACATTAAGCAAATGTTAAAGGAACATTCTGGAAACATTACAGAAAGGTTAGGGGAACGTTGAAGGACTGTTAAGGGAACATTCTAGGATCATTATGGGAAGTTTAGGGAAACGTTAAGAGAATGTTAAAGGAATGTTCTTGGAAAGTTAAGGGAACATTCTGCAAACCTAAAAAAAAATATATTTCCAATACAAAATGTTTAACATTCTGAGAACATTACAGGAACGTTACGGAAAGTTTACGTGTGTAGTTTACGCGGACTCATTCAAATCAGAGGTTTGGCGGCATTTGACTTTCTGAAGACTAATAATCACCACCACAGTGAGAGGCTGTAAAAGACAATGGGCCAAACCACACTGACCGGCGGATTTGCAGCCCCACTCCCGGCGTCGAGGGCGATTGCCATGGAGATCACAAGGTGCAGTGTTTTCACAGCGAAAGATAGTAAATAAATCCCAGGCCCTTCCTCATCAAGAGAAAGACCAGCGCGAGGATGTGCTCCACAGACTGAAGGAGAAATCTGTGCTGGTGTATTTATTTGACCATCTCTTTCTCTAAAGGTGTACATTGATTTTTTTTTCAATAATTTGTTGATTATTATGGCATATTTATCTTAATGTTCTCTGTTTTTCTAACTCTTGCAAGTGTAAGGATACATATTATAATTCAAATCTTGCCTTTATAATAATGTGAAACCACTGTCACGGTTTTAATTTTAATGTTTTTATTCCCGCTCTTCCTCAGTAATGAGGATGCAGTCCGTTCTCCTCGAAGGGACTTTTTGAGGATTTGTTTTAAAATTAGTTATTATTTGACATAAAATATACATTTACATTTTTACAAAAAATATGCAGAATTTTGTCTGAGAAATAAAATGACACTTATTTTATAATTTGTATTAAATTGACAAACTCATATCGTGAATCGTGAATTGAGTGAATCGTTACATACCTAATAATATGGGAAGGTTATGGGAACACTAAAAAAATGCTGGGTTAAAAACAACACAAGTTGGGTTGAAAATGGACCAACCCAGCAATTGGGTTGTTTTAACCCAGTGAATGGGTTGTTTTAACCCAGCAGTTGGGTTAAATGTTTGCTTAAAACAACCCAATCACTGGTTTAAAAACAACCCAAGTTGGGTTGAAAATGGACCAACCCAGCAATTGGGTTGTTTTAACCCAGTGAATGGGTTGTTTTAACCCAGCAGTTGGGTTAAATGTTTGCTTAAAACAACCCAATCACTGGTTTAAAAACAACCCAAGTTGGGTTGAAAATGGACCAACCCAGCAATTGGGTTGTTTTAACCCAGCAGTTGGGTTAAATGTTTGCTTAAAACAACCCAATCACTGGGTTAAAACGACCCATTCACTGGGTTAAAAACAACCCAAGTTGGGTTGAAAATGGACCAACCCAGCAAATGGGTTGTTTTAACCCAGTGAATGGGTTGTTTTAACCCAGCAGTTGGGTTAAATGTTTGCTTAAAACAACCCAATCACTGGTTTAAAAACAACCCAAGTTGGGTTGAAAATGGACCAACCCAGCAATTGGGTTGTTTTAACCCAGTGAATGGGTTGTTTTAACCCAGCAGTTGGGTTAAATGTTTGCTTAAAACAACCCAATCACTGGTTTAAAAACAACCCAAGTTGGGTTGAAAATGGACCAACCCAGCAATTGGGTTGTTTTAACCCAGTGAATGGGTTGTTTTAACCCAGCAGTTGGGTTAAATGTTTGCTTAAAACAACCCAATCACTGGTTTAAAAACAACCCAAGTTGGGTTGAAAATGGACCAACCCAGCAATTGGGTTGTTTTAACCCAGCAGTTGGGTTAAATGTTTGCTTAAAACAACCCAATCACTGGGTTAAAACGACCCATTCACTGGGTTAAAAACAACCCAAGTTGGGTTGAAAATGGACCAACCCAGCAAATGGGTTGTTTTAACCCAGTGAATGGGTTGTTTTAACCCAGCAGTTGGGTTAAATGTTTGCTTAAAACAACCCAATCACTGGTTTAAAAACAACCCAAGTTGGGTTGAAAATGGACCAACCCAGCAATTGGGTTGTTTTAACCCAGCAGTTGGGTTAAATGTTTGCTTAAAACAACCCAATCACTGGGTTAAAACGACCCATTCACTGGGTTAAAAACAACCCAAGTTGGGTTGAAAATGGACCAATCCAGCAATTGGGTTGTTTTAATCCAGCAATTGGGTTGTTTTAACCCAGTGAATGGGTTGTTTTAACCCAGCGGTTGGGTTAAATGTTTGCTTAAAACAACCCAATTACTGGGTTAGTCCATTTTCAACTCAACTTGGGTTGTTTTAAACACCGTATTTTTTAGAGTGAACA
>CM042257.1:48082694-48165194 GCA_023566225.1 Romanogobio albipinnatus | reverse complement strand
GTGTGTGTGAGTGTGATCTCAGTGCTTCAGTGTGTGTGTGTGTGTGTGTGTGAGAGTGTGATCTCAGTGCTTCAGCGTGTGTGTGAGTGTGATCTCAGTGCTTCAGTGTGTGTGTGAGTGTGATCTCAGTGCTTCAGTGTGTGTGTGAGTGTGATCGCAGTGCTTCAGTGTGTGTGTGAGTGTGATCTCAGTGCTTCAGTGTGTGTGTGTGAGTGGGATCGCAGTGCTTCAGTGTGTGTGAGTGTGATCTCAGTGCTTCAGTGTGTGTGAGTGTGATCTCAGTGCTTCAGTGTGTGTGTGAGTGTGATTTCAGTGCTTCAGTGTGTGTGTGTGTGTGTGATCTCAGTGCTTCAGTGTGTGTAAGTGTGATCTCAGTGCTTCAGTGTGTGTGTGAGTGTGATCTCAGTGCTTCAGTGTGTGTGTGAGTGTGATCTCAGTGCTTCAGTGTGTGTATGAGTGTGATCTCAGTGCTTCAGTGTGTGTGTGTGTGAGTGTGATCTCAGTGCTTCAGTGTGTGTGTGAGTGTGATCTCAGTGCTTCAGTGTGTGTGTGAGTGTGATCGCAGTGCTTCAGTGTGTGTGTGAGTGTGATCTCAGTGCTTCAGTGTGTGTGTGAGTGTGATCGCAGTGCTTCAGTGTGTGTGTGAGTGTGATCTCAGTGCTTCAGTGTGTGTGAGTGTGATCTCAGTGTGTGTGTGAGTGTGATCTCAGTGCTTCAGTGTGTGTGTGTATGAGTGTGATCTCAGTGCTTCAGTGTGTGTGTGTATGAGTGTGATCTCAGTGCTTCAGTGTGTGTGTGAGTGTGATCTCAGTGTGTGTGTGAGTGTGATCTCAGTGCTTCAGTGTGTGTGAGTGTGATCTCAGTGCTTCAGTGTGTGTGAGTGTGATCTCAGTGCTTCAGTGTGTGTATGAGTGTGATCTCAGTGCTTCAGTGTGTGTGTGAGTGTGATCTCAGTGTGTGTGTGTGAGTGTGATCTCAGTGCTTCAATGTGTGTGAGTGTGATCTCAGTGTGTGTGTGAGTGTGATCTCAGTGTGTGTGTGAGTGTGATCTCAGTGCTTCAATGTGTGTGAGTGTGATCTCAGTGCTTCAGTGTGTGTGTGAGTGTGATCTCAGTGCTTCAGTGTGTGTGTGAGTGTGATCTCAGTGCTTCAGTGTGTGTGAGTGTGATCGCAGTGCTTCAGTGTGTGTGTGAGTGTGATCTCAGTGCTTCAATGTGTGTGAGTGTGATCTTAGTGCTTCAGTGTGTGTGAGTGTGATCTCAGTGCTTCAGTGTGTGAGTGTGATCGCAGTGCTTCAGTGTGTATGAGTGTGATCTCAGTGCTTCAGTGTGTGTGTGAGTGTGATCTCAGTGCTTCAGTGTGTGTGTGAGTGTGATCTCAGTGCTTCAGTGTGTGTGAGTGTGATCTCAGTGCTTCAGTGTGTGTGTGAATGTGATCTCAGTGCTTCAGTGTGTGTGAGTGTGATCTCAGTGCTTCAGTGTGTGTGAGTGTGATCTCAGTGCTTCAGCGTGTGTGTGAGTGTGATCTCAGTGCTTCAGTGTGTGTGTGTGAGTGTGATCTCAGTGCTTCAGTGTGTGTGTGTGAGTGTGATCTCAGTGCTTCAGTGTGTGTGTGAGTGTGATCTCAGTGCTTCAGTGTGTGTGTGATCTCAGTGCTTCAGTGTGTGTGTGAGTGTGATCTCAGTGCTTCAATGTGTGTGAGTGTGATCTCAGTGTGTGTGTGAGTGTGATCTCAGTGCTTCAATGTGTGTGAGTGTGATCTCAGTGCTTCAGTGTGTGTGTGAGTGTGATCTCAGTGCTTCAGTGTGTGTGTGAGTGTGATCGCAGTGCTTCAGTGTGTATGAGTGTGATCTCAGTGCTTCAGCGTGTGTGTGAGTGTGATCTCAGTGCTTCAGTGTGTGTGTGAGTGTGATCTCAGTGCTTCAGTGTGTGTGAGTGTGATCTCAGTGCTTCAGTGTGTGTGTGTGTGTGATCTCAGTGCTTCAGTGTGTGTGAGTGTGATCTCAGTGCTTCAGTGAGTGTGTGAGTGTGATCTCAGTGCTTCAGTGTGTGAGTGAGTGTGATCTCAGTGCTTCAGTGTGTGTGTGAGTGTGATCTCAGTGCTTCAGTGAGTGTGTGAGTGTGATCTCAGTGCTTCAGTGTGTGTGAGTGTGATCTCAGTGCTTCAGTGTGTGTGTGATCTCAGTGCTTCAGTGTGTGTGAGTGTGATCTCAGTGCTTCAGTGTGTGTGAGTGTGATCTCAGTGCTTCAGTGTGTGTGAGTGTGATCTCAGTGCTTCAGTGTGTGTGTGATCTCAGTGCTTCAGTGTGTGTGAGTGTGATCTCAGTGCTTCAGTGTGTGTGTGATCTCAGTGCTTCAGTGTGTGTGAGTGTGATCTCAGTGCTTCAGTGAGTGTGTGAGTGTGATCTCAGTGCTTCAGTGAGTGTGTGAGTGTGATCTCAGTGCTTCAGTGTGTGTGTGAGTGTGATCTCAGTGCTTCAGTGAGTGTGTGAGTGTGATCTCAGTGCTTCAGTGTGTGTGAGTGTGATCTCAGTGCTTCAGTGTGTGTGTGATCTCAGTGCTTCAGTGTGTGTGAGTGTGATCTCAGTGCTTCAGTGTGTGTGTGAGTGTGATCTCAGTGCTTCAGTGTGTGTGAGTGTGATCTCAGTGCTTCAGTGTGTGTGTGAGTGTGATCTCAGTGCTTCAGTGTGTGTGTGAGTGTGATCTCAGTGCTTCAGTGAGTGTGTGAGTGTGATCTCAGTGCTTCAGTGTGTGTGAGTGTGATCTCAGTGCTTCAGTGTGCGTGTGATCTCAGTGCTTCAGTGTGTGTGAGTGTGATCTCAGTGCTTCAGTGTGTGTGTGAGTGTGATCTCAGTGCTTCAGTGAGTGTGTGAGTGTGATCTCAGTGCTTCAGTGTGTGTGAGTGTGATCTCAGTGCTTCAGTGTGTGTGTGAGTGTGATCTCAGTGCTTCAGTGTGTGTGTGAGTGTGATCTCAGTGCTTCAGTGTGTGTGTGAGTGTGATCTCAGTGCTTCAGTGTGTGTGTGATCTCAGTGCTTCAGTGTGTGTGTGAGTGTGATCTCAGTGCTTCAGTGTGTGTGTGAATGTGATCTCAGTGCTTCAGTGTGTGTGAGTGTGATCTCAGTGCTTCAGTGTGTGTGTGAGTGTGATCTCAGTGCTTCAGTGTGTGTGTGAGTGTGATCTCAGTGCTTCAGTGTGTGTGTGAGTGTGATCTCAGTGCTTCAGTGTGTGTGTGTGAGTGTGATCTCAGTGCTTCAGTGTGTGTGTGATCTCAGTGCTTCAGTGTGTGTGTGAGTGTGATCTCAGTGCTTCAGTGTGTGTGTGAGTGTGATCTCAGTGCTTCAGTGTGTGTGTGAGTGTGATCTCAGTGCTTCAGTGTGTGTGAGTGTGATCTCAGTGCTTCAGTGTGTGTGTGAGTGTGATCGCAGTGCTTCAGTGTGTGTGTGAGTGTGATCTCAGTGCTTCAGTGTGTGTGTGAGTGTGATCTCAGTGCTTCAGTGTGTGTGTGAGTGTGATCTCAGTGCTTCAGTGTGTGTGTGAGTGTGATCTCAGTGCTTCAGTGTGTGTGTCTTTGGCAGATCTTCATTTGGCCGCTGAACTGGGGAAGAATTTACTGGAGCAGAACCGAGAGTTACAGGAGACACTCCAGCAGATGCAGGAGACCAACCAGGAGCAGCTGCAGGAGATAGAGGTACTGATCTATCTATCTATCTATCTATCTATCTATCTATCTATCTATCTATCTATCTATCTATCTATCTATCCGTCCGTCCGTCCGTCCGTCCGTCCGTCCATCCGTCCGTCCGTCCATTCATCCATCCATCCACTATCATCTATCTGTCCGTCCATTCATCCATCCATCCATCTATCATCTATCTGTCCGTCCATTCATCCATCCATCCATCCATCGATCATCTGTCCGTCCATTCATCCATCCATCCACTATCATCTATCTGTCCGTCCATTCATCCATCCATCCACTATCATCTATCTGTCCGTCCATTCATCCATCCATCCATCTATCATCTATCTGTCCGTCCATTCATCCATCCATCCATCCATCGATCATCTGTCCGTCCATTCATCCATCCATCCATCCATCGATCATCTGTCCGTCCATTCATCCATCCATCCATCTATCATCTATCTGTTCGTCCATCATCCATCCATCCATCCATCGATCATCTATCTATCCATTCATCCATGCATTCATCCATGCATCCATCAATCATCTATCTCTGTCTGTCCATTCATCCATTCATCCGTCCATTCATCCATCCATCCATCCATCTATCATCTATCTGTCTGTCCATTCATCCATCCATCCATCCATCTAGCTGGAGAAGGTGGTCCAGTGGGTTAAACCACTGAACTGATATGCAGAAGGTTGCTGGTTCGATCCCAGCGGTCACCACCAGTGTGTCCTTGAGCAAGGCACTTTACTCCACATTGCTCCAGGGGGATTGTCCCTGTACGAAGGGCACTGTAAGTCGCTTTGGATAAAAGCGTCTGCCAAATGCATAAATGTAAATGTAAATGTAAATGTTCGTCCATCATCCATCCATCCATCCATCAATCTATCATCTATCTGTTTGTCCATTCATCCACCCGTCCATCCATCATCCATCCACCCATCCATCCATCTATCATCTATCTGTCCGTCCATCATCCATCCATCCACCCATCCATCCATCCATCTATCATCTATCTGTCCGTCCATTCATCCATCCATCTATCATCTATCTGTCCGTCCATTCATCCATCCATCTATCATCTATCTGTCCGTCCATCATCCATCCATCCATCCATCCATCAATCTATCATCTATCTGTTCGTCCATTCATCCACCCGTCCATCCATCATCCATCCACCCATCCATCCATCTATCATCTATCTGTCCGTCCATCATCCATCCATCCATCCACCCATCCATCCATCCATCCATCCATCTATCATCTATCTGTCCGTCCATTCATCCATCCATCTATCATCTATCTGTCCGTCCATTCATCCATCCATCTATCATCTATCTGTCCGTCCATCATCCATCCATCCATCCACCCATCCATCTATCATCTATCTGTCCGTCCATTCATCCATCCATCTATCATCTATCTGTGCGTCCATTCATCCATCCATCTATCATCTATCTGTCCGTCCATCATCCATCCATCCATCCACCCATCCATCTATCATCTATCTGTCCGTCCATTCATCCATCCATCTATCATCTATCTGTGCGTCCATCATCCATTCATCCACCCGTCCATCCATCCATCTATCATCTATCTGTCCGTCCATCATCCATCCAACCATCCATCCAATCATCTATCCGTCCATCCAATCATCTATCCGTCCGTCCATCATCCACCCATCCATCCAATCATCTATCCGTCCATCCACCCATCCATCCATCCACCCATCCATCCATCCATCCATCTATCATCTATCTGTCCGTCCATCATCCATCCATCCATCCACCCGTCCATCCATCCATCTATCATCTATCTGTCTGTCCATTCATCCATCCATCTATCATCTATCTGTGCGTCCATTTACCCATTTATCCATCTATCATCTATCTTTTCGTCCATCATCCATTCATCCACCCGTCCATCCATCCATCTATCATCTATCTGTCCGTCCGTCCATCATCCATCCAACCATCCATCTAATCATCTATCCGTCCATCCAATCATCTATCCGTCCATCCATCAACCACCCATCCATCCATCCATCTATCATCTATCTGTCTGTCCATTCATCCATCCATCTATCATCTATCTGTGCGTCCATTTACCCATTCATCCATCTATCATCTATCTGTCCGTCCATTCATCCATCCATCTATCATCTATCTGTCCGTCCATCATCCATCCATCCATCCACTCGTCCATCCATCCATCTATCATCTATCTGTCTGTCCATTCATCCATCCATCTATCTGTGCGTCCATTTACCCATTCATCCATCTATCATCTATCTTTTCGTCCATCATCCATTCATCCACCCGTCCATCCATCCATCCATCCAACCATCCATCCAATCATCTATCCATCCATCCAATCATCTATCCGTCCGTCCGTCCATCATCCATCCACCCATCCATCTATCATCTATCCGTCCGTCTATCATCCATCCATCCATCAAATGCACAGAAGAATGCATCCAGTGATAACCCATTGTTAATACTTTAGATAAATATCTAGATGTATTGTATGTACAGCCTTTACATTCTTCTTAAGCTAATATAATTAATATGTTAACATGTTCATGCGAAACAGGACTGTACAATAAAGAGCTACTGATTGTAGTCTAATGATATTTCCTCCTGTGTCCAGTATCTGTCTAAACAGGTAGATCTGCTGAGGTCAGTGAACGATCAGCACGCTAGAGTCTACGAGCAGCTGGATGTGAGCGCACGAGAGCTGGAGCTGAAGAACCAGAGGCTGCTGCTGGAGAACAGAGCGGCCCAGGTCACGGCCCACGGGTGAGGCTTCAGGAGCACTGTAGATGAGGGCCAGGATAACCTGCTTTAATGACACGCCTCCTCACGCACAGGCTCACAGAGACGGTGGACGGGCTGCAGGCGCAGGTGGAGGAGCTCCAGCTTCTGGTTTCTGCCGGACAGACCCGGTCCAGTGCACATCTGGAACCAGCACAGCATGACAGTGTTCAGGGTCTCACACGCTGCCAGCACACGCAGCAGTTACACAAGTGAGTCTCTGCACATTTTACTGTGTTTTGTTTAATACCTTAGCTAATATCTTAGCAATTGCATAGCAACACCCTAGCAACCACTCTGAGTACCCTAGCAATCGCATAGCAACACCCATAAACATTCTTGGAAACATTTGTGATAATGTCAGCACACAAGTCGACAAAATATGTAACACTTTTTTCTACTTACATATTGCACCTTTAATGGGAACATGATCATGTTCTTCGAGCATGTTTTTGTTCCCTGACTAATGGCTCTGTTTCTACCACGCTGTATTTATTTCAGGTACTTTTCCCATGAGCACTGTATTCCCAGCAGCCGGGAGGATCAGGACGAGAGCTGGGAGCTGACCCATTCCCTGCAGGCGCAGCTGCGCACAGAGCGCGCTCAGAGAGAGGCTGCGGAGCGGGACGCCGGCGCTCTGGCACACGAGCTCAGAGAACTGGAGCCCAAAGCGGCGCTGCTGGGAGTCTATGAGGGCCGGCTGGCTGAGGTGGAGGCCGAAGTCCAGGAGCTTCGGCTTCTGCTGCGCTCCAGGAAAAACAACACGTCAATCACAGCGGATGATGAAGTGGGTGTGGTCAGCCACAGGAGGCAGTCGCACGGTGACGAGCATCATGGGATCTCTCTGCTGAACGAGATGGATGCTCAGTACATCGCCCTGAAGGAGAAATACGACACGCTTCTGCGCCGCTGCGAAGACCACAAATCTGCCCAAACACACACACACTCTCAGGGTGTGAACACACAGCACGAGCACAGCACACAGCCCGCTTACAAGGCCCTGTTTCACCAGATCTTAACCTTCATTCAAAAGAGCAAAGAGGACCTGAAGGAGAACAGGACCAAGCCCGTTCAGGTGGAATGAGGCACGGCTTTGCATCCCTCAGAGATTTATAGAAACGATACAATTTCACAAACATTAAACATGAAATGTTGAAATCTTTTTTCCCAGTGTGTTTATTCTGACAGAACTTGCACACAGAAACGTATATGGTGATTATATATAACGCACTTTAATACATATCTATAAATGTCACCACTAAACAAAATGCTGCTTCTGTAAACCTCTGAAGGAAATATTATTGTTTTTTATGTTTTATAGTCGGCTGAATCTCATTAAAACATCCAGCTTATATATTACAGAATCAAGAGCATATCTAACTATTTTAATTAACTTTAATGATCTAAGAATAATATAATAAATAATGTTTTATAATAATAATTTAATGCTTTTGCTCTTATGATTTAAATATACACTCACCTAAAGGATTATTAGGAGCACATACTAATACTGTGTTTGACCCCTTTGGCCTTCAGAACTGCCTTAATTCTACGTGGCATTGATTCAACAAGGAGCTGAAAGCATTCTTTAGAAATGTTGGCCCATATTGATAGGATAGCATCTTGCAGTTGATGGAGATTTGTGGGATGCACATCCAGGGCACGAAGCTCCCGTTCCACCACATCCCAAAGATGCTCTATTGGGTTGAGATCTGGGGACTGTGGGGGCCATTTTAGTCCAGTGAACTCATTGTCATGTTCAAGAAACCAATTTGAAATGATTGGAGCTTTGTGCCATGGGGCATTATCCTGCTGGAAGTAGCCATCAGAGGATGGGCACATGGTGGTCATAAAGGGATGGACATGGACAGAAACAATGCTCATGTAGGCCTTGGCATTTAAACCATGCCCAATTGGCACTAAGGGGCCTAAAGTGTGCCAAGAAAACATCCCCCACACCATTACACCACCACCACCAGCCTGCACAGTGGTAACAAGGCATGATGGATCCATGTCCATGATCCATGATCTCATTCTGTTTACGCCAAATTCTGACTCTACCATCTGAATGTCTCAACAGAAATCCAGACTCATCAGACCAGGCAACATTTTTCCAGTCTTCAACTGTCCAATTTTGGTGAGCTTGTGCAAATTGTAGCCTCTTTTTCCTATTTGTAGTGGAGATGAGTGGTACCCGGTGGGGTCTTCTGCTGTTGTAGCCCATCCGCCTCAAGGTTGTGCGTGTTGTGGCTTCACAAATGCTTTGCTGCATACCTCGGTTGTAACGAGTGGTTATTTCAGTCAAAGTTGCTCTTCTATCAGCTTGAATCAGTCGGCCCATTCTCCTCTGACCTCTAGCATCAACAAGGCATTTTGGCCCACAGGACGGCCGCATACTGGATGTGTTTCCCTTTTCACACCATTCTTTGTAAACCCTAGAAATGGTTGTGCGTGAAAATCCCAGTAACTGAGCAGATTGTGAAATACTCAGACCGGCCCGTCTGGCACCAACAACCATGCCACGCTCAAAATTGCTTAAATCCCCTTTCTTTCCCATTCCGACATTCAGTTTGGAGTTCAGGAGATTGTCTTGACCAGGACCACACCCCTAAATGCATTGAAGCAACTGCCATGTGATTGGTTGATTAGATCGAAATTGAACAGGTGTTCCTAATAATCCTTTAGGTGAGTGTATAATGTGCTTGTCTTGACAATAATTAAATGTCTTTATTTTGAATATGTGGAATTAAGCTAGTGCTTTTATTTAGTCACAACTGACCGTCTTTTAAAGGAAACCCATTATGTTGTGTTAGTTAGAAGCAGGAAAAATGGGCAAGCGTGAGGATTTGAGCGAGTTTGACAAGGGCCAGATTGTGACGGCTAGACGACTGGGTCAGAGCATCTCCAGAACTGCAGCTCTTGTGGGGTGTTCCCGGTCTGCAGTGGTCAGTCTCTATCAAAAGTGCTCCAAGGAAGGACCAGTGGAGAACCGGCCACAGGGTCATGGGCGGCCGAGGCTCATTGATGTCCGTGGGGAGCGAAGGCTGGCCCGTGTGGTCCGATCAAACAGACGAGCTACTGGAGCTCAAACTGCTCCAGAAGTTAATGCTGGTTCTGATGGTGTCAGAATACACAGAGTTTGTTGCGTATGGGTGCCCATAGTGGTCATAATGTTATGCCTGATTGATTGGTGTATGTGTAAATGCTTTACAATTTAAATATATAATTCAGAAATGTAA
This sequence comes from Romanogobio albipinnatus, assembly GCA_023566225.1. Classification (NCBI taxonomy): domain Eukaryota; kingdom Metazoa; phylum Chordata; class Actinopteri; order Cypriniformes; family Gobionidae; genus Romanogobio; species Romanogobio albipinnatus. Next base: position 48,155,452 of record CM042257.1, on the reverse strand, counting down.
AAATAATGTAATGCGATCATTTTGAATATTGGGGAAACAGCTTTTGTGGAACTAGTGCTTTTTTTATTCATAACTGATCCGTGCATTTATCATTTAAAGGAAAGCCATTATCTTGTAATGAGCGTGTGCACTTTGTAACTCTAGTAGTTCATGTGTAGTGCGTGTGACCTTTCACCTTTATCAGCATTCCACATAGAAATGGAGTTGAAAGCGCCGCTGGACCCCAGAGAACATGATCTTCAGTCCTGCATCTAATCAAAGGTGATAAGGTGTGTGTGGCATCATCATCACAGCGTTCGGTAACGTGTGTATCAGCTGACGGAGGACAGAACAGACGTCTCTTATCGTACACACACCCGACTGGAGCGTGCACTTTGCTCACATTGAACATGTCCTGATAATTTACTCACCCCAATGTCAGGTTTTTTTTTTTGCATAGCTGTCAACATTCAACATAAGGGAGATTTCCCGGAATTCATCCACAATTTTTTACACGATTCTTACCCACAAACCTTTTAAAAAAGCACTAATCATTAACAGTCTAAAGAGTTTATAACTAGTCAAGTCAAGTCAAGTTTATTTATATAGCGCTTTTAACAATGCAGATTGTTTCAAAGCAGCTTTACAGAGTTAAACAGGAAAATAATGCAGCATAATTTTATTCAGCCGTATAGCCATTTGATGTCATCAGTTCATTTCAATTTCCATACGGTGACAGTGTGGGCTTTAGATCAGTAATTAGATCAGTAATTTAGTTTATATGGTTAATTTAGTTTATTAATTAGATTTATTACGATGTTTAGTTGAAAATGTTAGTGTCCCCAACTGAGCACGCCAAGCCAGAGGCAACAGTGGCAAGGAAACCAAAACCCCATCAGGAGCAGAATGGAGGAAAATAAACCTTGGGAGAAACCAGGCTCAGTCGGGGTGCCAGTTCTCCTCTGGCCAATTAACAAACAGCGTATTATTATTATTATTATTATTATTATTATTATTATTATGGCAGCTTTACAGGTCAGAGGTCATAATAGATCTGAATATTCGAATGATCGGAGTCATCACGCTGGAGACGGGTTTATTGAGGATGACATATCGATTTAAGTATTATTTAATTGTAATATTCGAACAATCGGAGTCAACACGTTGGAGACGGGTTTATTGAGGATGCCGTGTCGATGAGGCAGTTGCAGGGGGAGGCTAATCACGGTCTCTTAGACACTTCAGGGTCATGTGTTGGTCCTGTCTGGGTGCAGGTCCAGCATCTGATCTGGATACGGCCCGGATCCGGCTGTACACAATATATTTTGATTTTGTCCGTCGGCGTCCTGATCCATCATCGCACATCACACTCATCTACTCTACTCTTCTTGAAGTTCACTTCCCGCTACTTTTTCCCTCTTCCTCCCGCCCGCCGCTGCAACTGTCTTCTTCTTCTTCTTCGATATAGCCTAAGCCAGTGTTCCCAACCTTTTTTCAGTCATGGCACCCTTTGAGAATGTTCTCCATTTTGTGGCTCCCCCTCGCATGCGTTACGCTATAGGGGTGTAACGGCACAGATTGCTCACGGTTCGGTTTGTGTCACGGTTTTAGGTTCACGGTTTCCGTACGGTTCAGTATTTGCTATGTTCAGACTACTGTCAAATAGAAAGAAAAGAAAATAATAAGAACAAATCATTTAAATACAAGCAGCAGCACAAATAAATACTATAGAGCAAAGATACTAATAAAATAAACTATGCTTTCCAGGTTTTCCAGGTACGTCTAACATTAGTTTTCAGGTACAGAAATGATCAGATGTAAAATAACATTGCATATTTGATTGTATAAATTAAAGATTAATCCTATTAAACTTACAAAAGCTATCCAATCAAGAGCAGTGAGTGATGTCCTTGTCTTTTGTCGTTTGACATTAAAGGGTTAGTTCACCCAAAAATGAAAATTATGTCATTAATTCCTCACCCTCATGTCGTTCGACACCCGTAAGACGTCATATTCTCGCGCATGCGTCGTGGTGCTTCGTGAGTTCACGGCAGAGACAGACAAGGAAGACAAGAACTTGTAGAATAAAGTCGTTATTTTGATTTTTTCTTTCACTCAAAAACTATTGCCGTCGCTTCATAAAATTATTGTAGAGCCACCTTAGTGAGATGGACTTTGTAACGACGTTTTTAGTGCCTTTTATGGGTCTTGTGAGTGTAAATGTACTGAACGTCAATGGAGGCCTTTCTCAGCATCAGCTTTCAACAAAAATATCTTCATTTGTGTTCCGAAGATGAACGAATGTCTTACGGGTGTCGAACGACATGAGGGTGAGGAATTAATGACATCATTTTCATTTTTGGGTGAACTAACCCTTTAAAGCAGCACTAGGTAGGTTTTGCTCTCGGGGTCCCCCTACAGTTGGGAAACAGTATTGTCCTCTACTACTGTCGTAAACTCTGTCATCCTGCATCAGGGGATGCATCGCACGTGCATTTGTTGACATGACAGCTATGATAGCCCTGAACACTGCAGGAGTTCACACGCAGGTGTTCTGCTTGAAATGTCTTCATCCCAGGTACAGTGGCATATGTTCCAGCATGTCATATGAATATCATTTCATGGGTTTTATATATTTTTTTCAAACGCCAAATGATCGCGATGCTCATGTTTACAAGCCAGCGTCATTATAGTAGTCTAGTCTATTGGTTACCGTTTTACAGAATCTATATGATACTTCAATTCAATGTTTGAGTGCTAGGTAATAACCATATATCGCCAATATAATATCAAGCTACCATAGATGAATCTTCACATTTGAAAAATCGATTTGCATTATAGCTTGAGGCAAGACAAATAAACAAATATCACAGACATGTTAGGGATCCTAAAATATGATTTTGTACGTCTTATGTATTTACTTGCAAGAATGTAGCCCCTACCAAACTTGTACACGCCGTTTAGACATAGGCTAACATCGGCTAACCCTAACCCTCGCACGTCCCAATTTAAGGAAGTGATGGTGGAAGTGACGTATATGCCGTAAAGCAGTCGAATTTTGTAGTTCTTTTTTTTCTCGGGTTACAAAACCCGAAGTTTAAAAGTACGATTAAAAACGATACAGACCCCGTCAGGCTATGGCAGACGTGCCATTCAACCGATTGTGAGTCGATGTATCATCACAAGAGTCTTGAAAATATATTATGAAGGTTGAAAAGTTACCTAGTGCTGCTTTAAACAGACAGCAGTAAACGCTCCTGCCCCTTTAAGACCTAATGCTCGGATATGCGTCGTCTTTCTCGACTGTATAGAGTTCACTTAAGGCATATACAGACTGTCTGCTAGAATACTCATCAAGATGGACATATTGACATACATTTTGTGTGAGTTTGTCCGTTCAAGAGCAAGACTTGAAAGAGAACTCAATATTTGCGTCCATCCATCTATCCTCTGTCCATCCACCCATCTATCTGTCCTCGGTCTGTCCATCCATCCACCTATTTGTCCTCTGTCTGTCTGTCCATCCATCTATCCGTCCTGTCTGTCCGTCCATCCACCTATCTGTCCTCTGTCCATTCACCCATCCGTCTGTCCATCCATCAATCTATCTGTCCTCTGTCCATCCATCTATCAGTCCTCTGTCCATCCATCCATCTATCTGTCCTCTGTCTGTCCGTCCATCCACCTATCTGTCCTCAGTCTGTCCGTCCATCCACCTATCTGTCCTCAGTCTGTCCGTCCATCCACCTATCCGTCCTCTGTCTGTCCGTCCATCCACCTATCCGTCCTCTGTCTGTCCGTCCATCCACCTATCCCTCCTCAGTCTGTCCGTCCATCCACCTATCCGTCCTCTGTCTGTCCGTCCATCCACCTATCCCTCCTCAGTCTGTCCGTCCATCCACCTATCCGTCCTCTGTCTGTCCGTCCATCCACCTATCCCTCCTCAGTCTGTCCGTCCATCCACCTATCCGTCCTCTGTCTGTCCGTCCATCCACCTATCCCTCCTCAGTCTGTCCGTCCATCCACCTATCCGTCCTCTGTCTGTCCGTCCATCCACCTATCCCTCCTCAGTCTGTCCGTCCATCCACCTATCCCTCCTCAGTCTGTCCGTCCATCCACCTATCCCTCCTCAGTCTGTCCGTCCATCCATCTATCTGTCCTCAGTCTGTCCGTCCATCCACCTATCTGTCCTCAGTCTGTCCGTCCATCCACCTATCCGTCCTCAGTCTGTCCGTCCATCCACCTATCCGTCCTCTGTCTGTCCGTCCATCCACCTATCTGTCCTCAGTCTGTCCGTCCATCCACCTATCCCTCCTCAGTCTGTCCGTCCATCCACCTATCCGTCCTCTGTCTGTCCGTCCATCCACCTATCTGTCCTCAGTCTGTCCGTCCATCCACCTATCCGTCCTCAGTCTGTCCGTCCATCCACCTATCTGTCCTCAGTCTGTTTGTCCATCCACCTATCCGTCCTCAGTCTGTCCGTCCGTCCATCTATCCGTCCTCTGTCTGTCCGTCCATCCACCTATCTGTCCTCTGTCTGTCCGTCCATCCACCTATCTGTCCTCTGTCTGTCCGTCCATCCACCTATCTGTCCTCAGTCTGTCCGTCCATCCACCTATCCGTCCTCTGTCTGTCCGTCCATCCACCTATCCCTCCTCAGTCTGTCCGTCCATCCACCTATCCGTCCTCTGTCTGTCCGTCCATCCACCTATCCCTCCTCAGTCTGTCCGTCCATCCACCTATCCGTCCTCTGTCTGTCCGTCCATCCACCTATCCGTGCTCTGTCTGTCCGTCCATCCACCTATCCGTGCTCTGTCTGTCCGTCCATCCACCTATCCGTCCTCAGTCTGTCCGTCCATCCACCTATCCGTCCTCAGTCTGTCCGTCCATCCATCTATCTGTCCTCTGTCTGTCCGTCCATCCACCTATCCGTCCTCTGTCTGTCCGTCCATCCACCTATCCGTGCTCTGTCTGTCCGTCCATCCACCTATCTGTCCTCAGTCTGTCCGTCCATCCACCTATCCGTCCTCAGTCTGTCCGTCCATCCATCTATCTGTCCTCTGTCTGTCCGTCCATCCATCTATCTGTCCTCTGTCTGTCCGTCCATCCACCTATCTGTCCTCAGTCTGTCCGTCCATCCACCTATCCGTCCTCTGTCTGTCCGTCCATCCACCTATCCGTCCTCTGTCTGTCCGTCCATCCACCTATCTGTCCTCTGTCTGTCCGTCCATCCACCTATCCGTCCTCAGTCTGTCCGTCCATCCACCTATCCGTCCTCTGTCTGTCCGTCCATCCACCTATCTGTCCTCTGTCTGTCCGTCCATCCACCTATCTGTCCTCTGTCTGTCCGTCCATCCACCTATCTGTCCTCAGTCTGTCCGTCCATCCACCTATCCGTCCTCAATCTGTCCGTCCATCCATCTATCTGTCCTCTGTCTGTCCGTCCATCCACCTATCTGTCCTCTGTCTGTCCGTCCATCCACCTATCTGTCCTCAGTCTGTCCGTCCATCCACCTATCTGTCCTCAGTCTGTCCGTCCATCCACCTATCCCTCCTCAGTCTGTCCGTCCATCCACCTATCCGTCCTCTGTCTGTCCGTCCATCCACCTATCTGTCCTCTGTCTGTCCGTCCATCCACCTATCTGTCCTCAGTCTGTCCGTCCATCCACCTATCCGTCCTCAGTCTGTCCGTCCATCCATCTATCTGTCCTCTGTCTGTCCGTCCATCCACCTATCTGTCCTCTGTCTGTCCGTCCATCCACCTATCCGTCCTCTGTCTGTCCGTCCATCCACCTATCCGTCCTCTGTCTGTCCGTCCATCCACCTATCCCTCCTCAGTCTGTCCGTCCATCCACCTATCCGTCCTCTGTCTGTCCGTCCATCCACCTATCCGTCCTCTGTCTGTCCGTCCATCCACCTATCTGTCCTCTGTCTGTCCGTCCATCCACCTATCTGTCCTCTGTCTGTCCGTCCATCCACCTATCCGTCCTCAGTCTGTCCGTCCATCCACCTATCCGTCCTCAGTCTGTCCGTCCATCCACCTATCTGTCCTCTGTCTGTCCGTCCATCCACCTATCTGTCCTCTGTCTGTCCGTCCATCCACCTATCTGTCCTCAGTCTGTCCGTCCATCCACCTATCTGTCCTCTGTCTGTCCGTCCATCCACCTATCTGTCCTCAGTCTGTCCGTCCATCCACCTATCTGTCCTCTGTCTGTCCGTCCATCCACCTATCTGTCCTCTGTCTGTCCGTCCATCCACCTATCTGTCCTCAGTCTGTCCGTCCATCCACCTATCTGTCCTCTGTCTGTCCGTCCATCCACCTATCTGTCCTCTGTCTGTCCGTCCATCCACCTATCCGTCCTCAGTCTGTCCGTCCATCCATCTATCTGTCCTCTGTCTGTCCGTCCATCCACCTATCTGTCCTCTGTCTGTCCGTCCATCCACCTATCTGTCCTCAGTCTGTCCGTCCATCCACCTATCTGTCCTCTGTCTGTCCGTCCATCCACCTATCTGTCCTCTGTCTGTCCGTCCATCCACCTATCTGTCCTCTGTCTGTCCGTCCATCCACCTATCTGTCCTCAGTCTGTCCGTCCATCCACCTATCTGTCCTCTGTCTGTCCGTCCATCCACCTATCTGTCCTCTGTCTGTCCGTCCATCCACCTATCTGTCCTCTGTCTGTCCGTCCATCCACCTATCTGTCCTCTGTCTGTCCGTCCATCCACCTATCTGTCCTCAGTCTGTCCGTCCATCCACCTATCTGTCCTCAGTCTGTCCGTCCATCCACCTATCCCTCCTCAGTCTGTCCGTCCATCCACCTATCTGTCCTCTGTCTGTCCGTCCATCCACCTATCTGTCCTCGGTCTGTCCGTCCATCCACCTATCCGTCCTCAGTCTGTCCATCCATCCACCTATCTGTCCTCTGTCTGTCCGTCCATCCACCTATCCCTCCTCAGTCTGTCCGTCCATCCACCTATCCCTCCTCAGTCTGTCCATCCATCCATCTATCTGTCCTCAGTCTGTCCGTCCATCCATCTATCTGTCCTCAGTCTGTCCGTCCATCCACCTATCCCTCCTCAGTCTGTCCGTCCATCCACCTATCCCTCCTCAGTCTGTCCATCCATCCATCTATCTGTCCTCAGTCTGTCCGTCCATCCACCTATCCGTCCTCTGTCTGTCCGTCCATCCACCTATCCGTCCTCAGTCTGTCCGTCCATCCACCTATCTGTCCTCAGTCTGTCCGTCCATCCACCCATCCGTCTGTCCATCCATCTATCCGTCCTCTGTCTGTCCGTCCATCCACCTATCTGTCCTCAGTCTGTCCGTCCATCCACCTATCCGTCTGTCCATCCATCTATCCGTCCTCTGTCTGTCCGTCCATCCACCTATCTGTCCTCAGTCTGTCCGTCCATCCACCTATCCGTCTGTCCATCCATCTATCCGTCCTCTGTCTGTCCGTCCATCCACCTATCTGTCCTCAGTCTGTCCGTCCATCCACCTATCCGTCTGTCCATCCATCTATCCGTCCTCTGTCTGTCCGTCCATCCACCTATCTGTCCTCAGTCTGTCCGTCCATCCACCTATCCGTCTGTCCATCCACCTATCTGTCCTCAGTCTGTCCGTCCATCCACCTATCTGTCCTCTGTCTGTCCGTCCATCCACCTATCTGTCCTCGGTCTGTCCGTCCATCCACCTATCCGTCCTCAGTCTGTCCATCCATCCATCTATCTGTCCTCTGTCTGTCCGTCCATCCACCTATCTGTCCTCTGTCTGTCCGTCCATCCACCTATCTGTCCTCTGTCTGTCCGTCCATCCACCTATCTGTCCTCAGTCTGTCCGTCCATCCACCTATCCCTCCTCAGTCTGTCCATCCATCCATCTATCTGTCCTCAGTCTGTCCGTCCATCCACCTATCCGTCCTCAGTCTGTCCGTCCATCCACCTATCCGTCCTCTGTCTGTCCGTCCATCCACCTATCCGTCCTCAGTCTGTCCGTCCATCCACCTATCCGTCCTCTGTCTGTCCGTCCATCCACCTATCCGTCCTCTGTCTGTCCGTCCATCCACCTATCTGTCCTCAGTCTGTCCGTCCATCCACCTATCTGTCCTCAGTCTGTCCGTCCATCCACCCATCCGTCTGTCCATCCATCTATCCGTCCTCTGTCTGTCCGTCCATCCACCTATCTGTCCTCAGTCTGTCCGTCCATCCACCTATCCGTCTGTCCATCCATCTATCCGTCCTCTGTCTGTCCGTCCATCCACCTATCTGTCCTCAGTCTGTCCGTCCATCCACCTATCCGTCTGTCCATCCATCTATCCGTCCTCTGTCTGTCCGTCCATCCACCTATCCGTCTGTCCATCCACCTATCTGTCCTCAGTCTGTCCGTCCATCCACCTATCCGTCTGTCCATCCATCTATCCGTCCTCTGTCTGTCCGTCCATCCACCTATCTGTCCTCAGTCTGTCCGTCCATCCACCCATCCGTCTGTCCATCCATCTATCCGTCCTCTGTCTGTCCGTCCATCCATCTATCTGTCCTCTGTCTGTCCGTCCATCCACCTATCCGTCCTCTGTCTGTCCGTCCATCCACCTATCTGTCCTCAGTCTGTCCGTCCATCCACCTATCTGTCCTCTGTCTGTCCGTCCATCCACCTATCTGTCCTCAGTCTGTCCGTCCATCCACCTATCCGTCCTCAGTCTGTCCGTCCATCCACCTATCCGTCCTCAGTCTGTTTGTCCATCCACCTATCTGTCCTCTGTCTGTCCGTCCATCCACCTATCTGTCCTCTGTCTGTCCGTCCATCCACCTATCTGTCCTCAGTCTGTCCGTCCATCCATCTATCTGTCCTCTGTCTGTCCGTCCATCCACCTATCTGTCCTCTGTCTGTCCGTCCATCCACCTATCTGTCCTCTGTCTGTCCGTCCATCCACCTATCTGTCCTCAGTCTGTCCGTCCATCCACCTATCCGTCCTCAGTCTGTCCGTCCATCCACCTATCCGTCCTCTGTCTGTCCGTCCATCCACCTATCCGTCCTCAGTCTGTCCGTCCATCCACCTATCTGTCCTCAGTCTGTCCGTCCATCCATCTATCTGTCCTCTGTCTGTCCGTCCATCCACCTATCTGTCCTCTGTCTGTCCGTCCATCCACCTATCTGTCCTCTGTCTGTCCGTCCATCCACCTATCTGTCCTCAGTCTGTCCGTCCATCCACCTATCCGTCCTCAGTCTGTCCGTCCATCCACCTATCCGTCCTCTGTCTGTCCGTCCATCCACCTATCTGTCCTCTGTCTGTCCGTCCATCCACCTATCTGTCCTCAGTCTGTCCATCCATCCACCTATCTGTCCTCAGTCTGTCCGTCCATCCACCTATCTGTCCTCAGTCTGTCCGTCCATCCACCTATCCGTCCTCAGTCTGTCCGTCCATCCACCTATCCGTCCTCTGTCTGTCCGTCCATCCACCTATCCGTCCTCAGTCTGTCCGTCCATCCACCTATCCGTCCTCTGTCTGTCTGTCCATCCACCTATCCGTCTGTCCATCCATCTATCCGTCCTCTGTCTGTCCGTCCATCCACCTATCTGTCCTCAGTCTGTCCGTCCATCCACCCATCCGTCTGTCCATCCATCTATCCGTCCTCTGTCTGTCCGTCCATCCACCTATCTGTCCTCAGTCTGTCCGTCCATCCACCTATCCGTCTGTCCATCCATCTATCCGTCCTCTGTCTGTCCGTCCATCCACCTATCTGTCCTCAGTCTGTCCGTCCATCCACCTATCCGTCTGTCCATCCATCTATCCGTCCTCTGTCTGTCCGTCCATCCACCTATCTGTCCTCAGTCTGTCCGTCCATCCACCCATCCGTCTGTCCATCCATCTATCCGTCCTCTGTCTGTCCGTCCATCCACCTATCTGTCCTCAGTCTGTCCGTCCATCCACCCATCCGTCTGTCCATCCATCTATCCGTCCTCTGTCTGTCCGTCCATCCACCTATCTGTCCTCAGTCTGTCCGTCCATCCATCTATCTGTCCTCTGTCTGTCCGTCCATCCACCTATCCGTCCTCTGTCTGTCCGTCCATCCACCTATCCGTCCTCGGTCTGTCCGTCCATCCACCTATCCGTCCTCTGTCTGTCCGTCCATCCACCTATCTGTCCTCAGTCTGTCCGTCCATCCACCTATCTGTCCTCTGTCCATCCACCCATCCGTCTGTCCATCCATCTATCCGTCCTCTGTCTGTCCGTCCATCCACCTATCCGTCCTCTGTCTGTCCGTCCATCCACCTATCCGTCCTCGGTCTGTCCGTCCATCCACCTATCCGTCCTCTGTCTGTCCGTCCATCCACCTATCTGTCCTCAGTCTGTCCGTCCATCCACCTATCTGTCCTCTGTCCATCCACCCATCCGTCTGTCCATCCATCTATCCGTCCTCTGTCTGTCCGTCCATCCACCTATCTGTCCTCTGTCTGTCCGTCCATCCATCTATCTGTCCTCTGTCCATCCACCCATCCATCTATCCGTCCATCCACCTATCTGTCCTCTGTCTGTCCGTCCATCCACCTATCCGTCCGTCCATCCACCTATCTGTCCTCAGTCTGTCCGTCCATCCACCTATCTGTCCTCTGTCCATCCACCCATCCATCTATCCGTCCATCCACCTATCTGTCCTCTGTCTGTCCGTCCATCCACCTATCCGTCCATCCACCTATCTGTCCTCTGTCCATCCACCCATCTGTCTGTCCATCCATCAATCTATCTGTCCTCTGTCCATCCATCTATCCGTCCTCTGTCTGTCCGTCCATCCACCTATCTGTCCTCAGTCTGTCCGTCCATCCACCTATCTGTCCTCTGTCCATCCACCCATCTGTCTGTCCATCCATCAATCTATCCGTCCTCTGTCTGTCCGTCCATCCACCTATCTGTCCTCTGTCTGTCTGTCCATCCATCTATCTGTCCTCAGTCTGTCCGTCCATCCACCTATCTGTCCTCTGTCCATCCACCCATCTGTCTGTCCATCCATCAATCTATCTGTCCTCTGTCCATCCATCTATCCGTCCTCTGTCTGTCTGTCCATCCACCTATCCGTCCTCTGTCTGTCCGTCCACCTATCTGTCCTCTGTCTGTCCGTCCATCCACCTATCCGTCCTCTGTCTGTCCGTCCATCCACCTATCTGTCCTCTGTCCATCCATCTATCTGTCCTCTGTCTGTCCGTCCATCCACCTATCTGTCCTCTGTCCATCCATCTATCCGTCCTCTGTCTGTCCGTCCATCCATCTATCCGTCCATCCACCCATCTGTCCATCCATCTATTTTTCCTCCGTCCATCCACCAATCCATCTGTCTGTCCATCCATCCACCTATCTGTGTTCCGTCCATCCGTCCTCTGTCCTCCACCCATCCATCTCCATCTAAAGTTAAACAAGTCAAATCCCAATCATCCACCCCTTTAATAAAGATGAATACAGTAACACATGTTCTGATCAGTAGTTAATATTAGCTGATGCAATGACTAGCGTTACCTAAAGGATCTTATCATATAGCATTAAAAAAAATACTTCACATTCATTATAAACACAAATATACAATACATAGACATTATTCAGCTACATCTAGTTAATCATGTGATCCGCTCAGTGCAGTTAAACCAATAATATTACCCAATATGAATCATCTTCTGTTTGAAACCAATAAAGACAAGACTTCAGTTGCAATGTTTATTCAGGATGATACACAAATAAAGCGTGTGATTGAGTTTCTGAACGAGAGGAATGCTTACACACACACACACGTGGAGACACAGATGTGTGTGTGCAGACGCATGTGAAGGGGATCTCAGTCATCATAAGAGTCAGACTGATGAAGATTTAAGAGGCACTTCCTTCACAACACTGGAACCGCTGAAATGCAAAATGAGGGGAAAATAGTGTAACATTATATTCATAAGAAAAGATGTTCTCAGAAGCCTGCAAATATGAATTCATCCAATAAATATGAAAGAACATGTATGAATCAATGATGTTTTTATTGTGTGTTGGTCAGAATTGATCCAAACCGCTCCAGAAAACACAACGTCCGCTTTACCCCTTGCTTTGGTTGTAAGGTTGTGAGCGAGGGCCTCGCTCCGCCCAATGAGAGCAGAGAAATTAATATTTGACAAAGTCATAAGATCCGAGTATTTATTAATGACCCGATGGCCTTCCTGTTTCTTTGGGTTACAGTGATGTGATGTGGGAAAGAAAAACAAAACAATAAAACCAAGGGCGTTATCAAACCAAACATTATTTTATAAGTCATGTGCTAAACAAGGCCATAATCTGGCGATGCGCTCCTGAAGGCCACGAGCAGATGAGTGGAGCCGTGATGTCATCTTTATTTCAATCGACTATTAAACCATAAAAAAGAAAAGCAAAAGTAAACGTCTGAGTATGCGTCCCGCACACCGCTCCGGTCCTCGAGTGTGAACAGCAGGATTAAATGGATCTTCAGCCCTTTTTCTTAGACGCCCATGTGTGTCAGATGCTCCTCCCACCCTGGTCAGCCGAGGGCAGCGATTGGTTCATGTGTTTTGCTCCGCCTCCTGAGGCAGATGAGCGGATTGACAGGATCCCAGCGCTCCGGCTCTTCCGTCAGGAGCGAACCGTTCCCTTTAGATACCACATCCCTCCCAGACTCATACAGCACTCCTACACACACACACACACAGTTAGTAACACAATAATAACACAAACATGAACTAAGAACCCCACATGTAAGTGTGTTAGTATGAGAGTGAGATGCGGCACCTTGAGCAGTCGATCCACGTCGGTTTTGGTGACGGCGTCTCCGAGTTCCTGTGTGAGGCGAGTCTGGATCACAATCCTTCTGACGCGATAGTTCTTCATGAAGATCTCGAACAGAACCTGCCGGTGCTGCGGAGGAGAGAGAGAGGAAAGAGAGAGGAGAGAGAGAAGGAGAGGAGGAGGAGAGAGAGAGAGGAGGAGGAGGAGAGAGAGAGGAAAGAGAGAGGAGGAGAGGAGGAGGAGGAGAGAGAGAGGAGGAGGAGGAGAGAGAGAGGAAAGAGAGAGGAGGAGGGGAGAGAGAGGAGGAGAGGAGGAGGAGAGAGAGAGAGAGAGAGAGGAGGAGGAGGAGGAAGAAGAGGAGGAGAGAGAGGAGGAGGAGAGAGAGAGAGAGAGAGAGAGGAGGAGGAGGAGGAAGAAGAGGAGGAGGAGGAAGAAGAGGAGGAAGAGGGGGAGGAGGAGAGAGAGAGGGAGGAGGAGAGAGAGAGGGAGGAGGAGAGAGAGGAGGAAGAGAGAGAGGAGGAAGAGAGAGAGGAGGAGAGAGAGGAGGAGAGAGAGAGGAGGAAGAGAGAGAGGAGGAGAGAGAGGAGGAGAGAGAGAGGAGGAGAGAGAGGGAGGAGGAGGAGGAGGAGGAGGGGGAGGGGGGAGAGAGAGATATCAGTTCAAAAGCTGACCTCGGACTGAAATCAGATTTAAAAAGTGTGAGTCGCAATAAAAAACAAACATGCGATCGGTTACATTCATATACACTGATCAGGCATAACATTATGACCTGACCCTGAATAACACTGATGATCTCTGTTAGTGGGTGGGATATATTAGGCAGCAAGTGAACATTTTGTCCTCAGAGTTGATGTGTTAGAAGCAGGAGAAATGGGCAAGCGTAAGGATTTGAGTGAGTTTGACAAGGGCCAGATTGTGACGGCTAGACGACTGGGTCAGAGCATCTCCAAAACTGCAGCTCTTGTGGGGTGTTCCCGGTCTGCAGTGGTCAGTCTCTATCAAAAGTGCTCCAAGGAAGGACCAGTGGAGAACCGGCCACAGGGTCATGGGCGGCCGAGGCTCATTGATGCACGTGTGGAGCGAAGGCTGGCCCGTGTGGTCCGATCAAACAGACGAGCTACTGGAGCTCAAACTGCTCCAGAAGTTAATGCTGGTTCTGATAGAAAGGGCTCAGAACACACAGAGCATCTCAGTTTGTTGCGTATGACCAGTCAGGGTGCCCATGCTGACCCCTGTCCACCGCCCAAAGCACCAACAGTGGCACGTGAGCATCAGAACTGGACCACGGAGCAATGGAAGAAGCTGGCCTGGTCTGATGATCACGTGTTCTTCTACATCTCGTGGATGGCCGGGTGTGTGTGCGGGGCTTACCTGGGGAACACATGGCACCAGGTGCACTATGGGAAGAAGGCGTGGCGGCGGAGGCAGTGATGCTTTGAGCAATGTTCTGCTGGGAAACCTTGGGTCCTCCATCCATGTGGATGTTACTGTGACACGTCCCACCTACCTAAGCATTGCTGAGACCATGACCAGCCTCTCATGGAGACGGTATTCCCTGTGGCTGTGGCTCTTTCAGCAGATAATGCGCCGCCACAAAGGTTTGGTTTGAGGAGCACAACGACGAGTTTGAGTTCCAAATTCCCCAGATCTCAATCCAATCGAGCATCTGTGGGATGTGCTGAACAAGTCCGATCCATGGAGGCCCCGCCTCGCAACTTACAGGACTTAAAGGATCTGCTGCTAACATCTTGGTGCCGGATACCACAGCACACCTTCAGGAGTCCAGTGGAGTCCATGCCTCGACAGGTCAGGGGGATTAACACAAAATTAGGTCAAAATGTTATGCCTGATCAGTTTATGGTTCAAATCTCATTTCCGGTTCAGAAGACGCAGATTCCAATTGGAAGCACAGATTTGGACGACAGTGAGAGCAAAGCAAGAATGAAGTTCACATAAACTAAAGCACCTTGTCGAAGGTTTCTCCGCTCTCCCACAGGGCAAAGACCTTCTGCTCGTCCGCCGTGGTGCCGCTCTGAGGAGGAAACTACACACACACACACACACCACAGATGAGAAACACCAGCACACAGAGCTACAACACAGCAAAGAAACGCATTAAAGATAAATCTGAAATCATGGACGTCAGAAGCAAAAGAATAGTGGGTGGGTCCTCTCTCAGAAACTACTGGAGTAGACGCCATTTACATCAAGTACAAATATTTCCTTGTTTGTTAAACGTCTGGTTTGGAAAGACAAAATTACGGAAATCAGCATATCAGTGAGAGCAGCAGTGGTGTAGGGGTGAGACACGTGACATCAAGCTGACGCAATCGACCCGAGGTTCAAAACCGCCTTTTGCAGAACTCACTCTACTCCCTTTCCCATCACATATCAGATCAGAAAGGCATTTATTTTCAATAAAAATGAAGAAAACATTAGAAAAGTGGAAATAAAGCATCTAACGTGTTTAATAAGTGTTTATCGGTTAGGGGTAGGTGAACAGACATGCGCTGAATTAGAGACGATAAAAGTGAGTGGGTCCAATATCATTGATCGTAAAAAGTGGGTGGGTCTTGTCCCGTCCACAGTAGAGTTGTTCCGATTCTGATACTAGTATCGGAAATATCACCGATACCACAAAAAATTCTGGCATCGGTATCGGCGAGTACTTGAACTCATGTACCGATCTGATACCATTTTCTTAAACAAGACCTAGTTATGACCGCGAGCTTTGCCTGACCACTGCGCGGTTCTTCCTCGGTGCCCAGAATGCATTGCAAACACAGGAAGGTGTGCTGTTTGCCACAAGGAACCCCTGTTTAGAGCAGCGAAGAAGAAATGAAAACGCGTTAGCATTAGGCCATGTCCGCTGTTTACTGGCTGTTTAGCAGTATTTCGTCTCTGTGTGGATGGCGGCCGCCCGCGCGCACACACACACACACACACACACACACACACACACACGTGACACTCGCTCGCTGTCTTTGTCATCTCTGCTGTGTGTCACTATCAAGCGGCTCCTCCCCCAGTTTCTCTACGTCCATATTCACAGTCTATGGTCACTATATGAGGACACGAACGCATAAACTGTCACTTCATGAGAATTTACCGTTTCATTTGGGAAAAACTGTCATGTAAGGAACAGACACTGAAATATCTTCACGGCTACCCGTCAAAATAAAAGTTTGGTTTAAAACATTTTAAATTGACAGAATATAGACGGTTTCATCGGAGGCACGCTCGTTAACTTCCGATCTGTGTTTGTTTATCGGTCTAAGGGATAGTATGGCGCACTACTCAGTAGAAACACATTTTTGATGTACTTTTCTTTGATAACATGATATAAATGTTAACGATCAAGCAGAGAGAACATGACACCAGCGCAAAAACAGTGTGTGCGACTCCCCAAAGCCTTAAATGCTTCATTAATATCCAGTCATACGAGAGCAGTGTCTAATGTCATTTACTCGCTATTTATTTTGCTTGTTATCAGAAATAATCTACTCTAGAGGAACTTATTCTGGCTGCGTTTACACTCGGCATTAACATGTGATCACCGTGATCATCAGGACACCGCGAGTTCACATTGGTTCACATCAAGTGGTCGCCATCTGGATAAATGATCGGATTTATGTTCCCCGCAAAATATTTAAATGTGCCTTTATCACGGAGTGCAAAACAACTTTGGCTTTGTCTATTAATGGCAATAGAGCACGGGATCTTTGTGATGCATTCATTCACAAGTGAACTTTCCCAACATTAATCTTCTGTTATGAAACAAAGAAACGTGTTCTTCCGATGCATTGCATGATTGAAGGCGAGTGCGCAAGCATTTATAGATACTGTACAGTAAACGGCATTACACGGTCTTTAAAGGGTTAGTTCACCCAAATATGTTAATTCTGTCATTATTACTCTCCCTCATGTCGTTCCAAACCTGTAAGAGCTTCGTTCATCTTCGGAACAACTCAAGATATTTCTCTTCTTCTCTACGGTCTCACGGGTCGACATGAGGGCGAGTAATTAATGTATGAATTTACATTTTTGGGTGAACTAACCCTTTAATGGTGCGTTCACACCGGACGCGATTCGCACGAGTGATTTACATGTTAAGTCAATGCAGAGACGCGAAATGGCATTCTGCGGCGTGATTCACGCGAATGAGGCGGCGAGATTCACGCGAATGACGAATCGGAGGGAGAGGAGGAGGGATGTAAATCGCTCAAGTTGAAAAATCTGAACTTTGGCAGATATTGCGCGCCGCGTTAACCAATCACGAGCTTGCTCTAGTAGTGACGCATTTACAAGCGGAGGCAGAAATCCCAACAACAATGGAGGACAAGATAATCGTGGCCGTATGTGGATACCCGGAGCTGTTGATACATCATCCTATCACTACAGGAACAGGAATTAAAAGGATCTTGCTTGGAAGAAAGTGAGTGAGGAGGTCGGACAGTCAGCTACCCTCTCAACAAAATCTATGTCAGCCATTTCACAACGAGACAGGAGCAGAAAAAAGAGCCAGAGCCAGCGGCAAATGTGAGAAGGACTAGCCGAGGAAAGGCGGGTCTCGCCGGGTAAACGAGCGCGGAATGCCACTGATCGCCTGGATCTCACAACTCCGAAAACGCCAGATAAAATGCTCAAATAGGCTCTTTTTATAAATTAACCACAGATTTGAGCTTTAAACAACTATATTATCACCTGAAAAAGTCTTTAAACTACGTTTTGTCACACATTAATAGTAGTATTTTTTACAAAAAAGACGTCAAGTGACCGAGACGAGCTGGCTCATCTAGGCTCATATAGAAGCTCCTCCCATGACGCGAATTCGCGTCTGTTGTGTAGTTGTCACACGCGAATGAAGCGAGTAAACTCAAAATGTTCAAGCGTCCACCTTCGTGCGAATCGCGTCCAGTGTGAACGCCACATAAGGGGGGCGATTCCCCCACTCTATATTGCAGACAGAAATGGGAGATTATTTATAATAAACATGCTGAAACGATAAAAACATGTAAATTAAGATAATGCTGCCCAATTAAAATGAAAGATGATAGCGCATAAGAAAGATTGGGCCACAAAAGCGTGCATGCGCAGTAACGCTTGTTTATGTTGTTGCCGTTGAAAGCGTCTATATTAGGCTCCTGCTGTACAGTAGATTTAGCCACGTCTCTATGTAATAACACATATGTACTAATAATAATGCCTAGATGGTTGCTTATTTTTCACTTGTTTTGTTGTAAAGAGATTATTTTCTGATTAATATATATATTTTTTATATTTCTACATTTATTTGTTGCACTGTTTTTAATACAGTTATATTGCACAACTAAAATACCTTTTTCAGTTTGCACTGTTAGATTTGTGGCTGCATTTGAAGTTCTTTTTCGCTTAAGAAAAATAAATAATATTACTGTCAAATGCATGTCAGATCATAAAAATACTGTAATAAATACAGTAGTTCACTGCATGTATTTGTTCATGTTTTATTAAGAGATAAGTCTGAAGCACACCATAAAATAACGGTAGCAGTTCATACAGGGCTAGTAGTGTATACAGCTGTATATACAGATACACACACAGGTCTCGGATCAGTACTCGGGATCGGCCGATACCCTGAGCCCAGGCATCGGAATCGGTATCGGGAAGGGAACAAGGGTATCGGAACATCTCTAGTCCACATACAATGGTTCTGACGCCCATGTCTGAAAATCATCACTAAAGGAATTATGTAAAAAAAAAAAAACATAAGCATTGCAACTAAAACAGCAAATTATCACTAAAGTACGAGACGTCCTCTTGCCTTCTGACAGTGAGAAACGGGTTCACGCATCCGTTACGTCTAGACGTGACTACCGCAAAAGTGTTTTTCTATAACTGTGTGCATTTCTATTCTGTAAAGCACTGTTTTAAAATGTTCTATATAAATAAAGCTTTACTTAGAGACAAACACACACACCTAAACATACATACTCACACAAACACACTCAAATAAACACTCACACCCAAACACACACACCCTTAATCCAATAATCTTCAGGAACAAAGGACTGAACCTGATCTTATCACACACACACACACACACACACACTGGGGGTGGAGATGAGACTGTCAGCAGTCATCGTATCTGTATTCATTTTATTATTTAATCAAACAAGATTTGTTTTTCTCTGTGACACTTTGGTCCTACTTCATAAACGGTAAATATGTAGCGACTTTCTGGAAAGCGGCAGGTGGACACAGGAGTCACGACAAGATCAAGACCAGTAAAATATGATCTCGAGACCGAGTCCGAGTCCTACAACACTCAGAATGACCCAAAGCCCTAAAATTATACTTCATTTTTTTTGTCATTTCATTTCAATATATTTTTTCAATGCATTTTTTTGGGGGGGATTGTCATTTGTAAATTTCTAGATTTTAATCAAATAATAAATAAACAATAATTTAAGCACAATCTTTTAACTTAAATTCAAAATAACTGATGCATAACCCAGGGCTCGACATTAAGCCAGATCACGTGCTTGTGCTTTGGACATGAAACTTTGGACTTGAAATTGAAAAAAAAAATTGCTTGTCTGGAATTTTTTGTTGTTGGTAAATATACCTATTCTGTAGCAATTCTCTCACCAGTGTTCAATCAGCTTTGACATATTTAAATCTGCATATTTGTACCTTTTATTTCCATAATCTTATTAAATATAGGTTATGCTACAGCTTTCATTTTATATTCTTAAATTTTATCTGTAAATTAATTTAGAATAAGACACTATAGGGCTGTTACCAATCAAATTAATTAATTTACACCGAAAAAAAATTATGAGATTGTTTTAAATATTTTTCTTATATACAAATAAGAAATGCAGGAAACGGTGTTTACACATGAAACTAAACCACCAGTAGGGGGCAGCAGATGACGTCTTAATGAGTGAGTCATTGAGTCGATTCATTGAAACGATTCGTTCAAACGGGTGATTGATTCAGGAATGAGGCAGTCGTTTATGAATACGTCATTGAATCTTTGACTCAACCGATTCATTCAAACACTGAATCATTCAATAACACACACTGTTGCTGTGAGACGCGTTATGGTTCTGCTGTGATCTTTGTTTGGAACGATTTTCGCTGCTGAAACACAACAAAAACACTCAATAGTGCATTTAAAATATAAGTAACTTGATGTTAATTAATTGTTTATGGAACTGTCATATGAAATCTGTGTCATTTTCAGTCGTGATGGTATTCAGGAAAACAGCACTCTTGCTCGTGTGATGTTGTTTAACCATCATATGTTAGAAATATAAAAACTCCACAATTTGTAATTTTAACCGTGTATGTTAAAGGTCCCATGGCATGAAATTTTCATTTTATGAGGTTTTTCAACATTAATATGAGTTCCCCAGGCCTGAATATTGTCCCCAAGTGGCTAGAAATTATGATCGGTGTAAACCCGAGTTCTGGCTGTCTTTCTCTGCCTTTGAGAAAATGACAGCCCAGACGAGCTGATCTTGAATTTTCCTGTTATGACGTCATAACATGAACGGTTACCTCCCTTTCCTACGCCCAGAGAATTTGGCACGCCCATGCGAGCGCCATATTTGTTTGTCCTCGAGAGATCATGGCTTGTGACTGAGTGAATGCTGGCAGTTTCTCAGTGTTTGGATGTACAAATGAAAACAGAAGTCTTTTTTCAGTTCCTTCTGATCTGTGATCAGTGATTTCTGATCTGTGATCAGTGATTTCTGATGTGTGATCAGTGATTTCTGATGTGTGATCAGTGATTTCTGATGTGTGATCAGTTCCTTCTGATCTGTGATCAGTGATTTCTGATGTGTAGCTAATTATTCAAGTTCACACAGAACTGTATTATTTGTGCTGCGGCTTCTCTCTCTCCCGACAGAACGGTGTTTTTGTGTTTTCTATCTTGTGAGTCAGTGTTTTTGTACGTCCTCGTCGCGTCTATCTGTTCTAAAATGTGCATACAGTCGTGAGTTTCTGCTCAACATCGGCAGAGCAAACACAATAAACTCACAGCGCTGACTCACAACTCAGTAGTTACTACATAACTTTGTTAGCAATCGCTCCGTCTCTGGTCCATTAGTGATGTCCGGTTCGTTCTTTTGAACCAGTACTTTTTAGTGGACCGAACCAGTTCACCAAATCAGACTGAATCGTTCTAAACGGTTTCCGTCTCGAGTCAACGCTGATCCATCATTTACTTAAGTTTCTAACATGAGTGACAGCCCCTCCGACTAGAAATAAACTAATAACCTGAAGTATATGCTAGTAACTACAACAGTTCACTGAACTGAGACGTGCTGAGAGACCTGATGAGAAGTGGACTCAGGTCCATCCGTCTCTCTGGCAGACTCGTAGACCTCGTTAAACCACGCCCCCTCCGCTATGCAAAGATGTCAGTCAATCACAACAGTGGGCGTTTTTACTGAAGTCTCACAGCAGACACGCCCCTTGAAACAGGGCATTCAGCCAGAGGGCAAACATCAGTATAGAAAAAAATGCCTTTTATTTCTAAATTATGACATTTTATGATGTAAAAATCATACTAACAATACAAGTACACCTCAGGAAACATTATAAAATAAAATTAAAAAATCCATGCTGTGGGACCTTTAACGGAGTTTCTCTGTGTGAGCGGTGCTCATTTGTTGTGACTTATCCTCGAGATGCTGTGCGAGCGTCAACAGCTCAACCTTGTTACCGTCAGTTAATTACATTATATATTATTATCCTAGCCTGGGAAAACCCAGACAACTTCCGGCAAATTTCGATTTGCTCTGCAAGTAGTCTGGCAGTCTTTTCCTTTTCGTTAAAACCCGAGCAAAGAACAACACTCGAAGCCTTCATATCTAAAAAAGATGTTATCGCTGTCTTACCGACTGGATTCGGCAAAAGTCTGAAACCAGCTTGGCCCTTTGGTGGCTAAACGAATGGTTCTTAGCATCCTCTGGTAGTGTTAATGTTTCACAAAATGTAGTTTTAAGTCCTTTTCAGGTGAGGATGTAGTTGTTTAAAGCTCAAATCTGTGGTTTATTTATAAAGAGAGCGCCTTTTTGAAAATTTGATCTGCCGTTTTTGGAGTTGTGAGCTCCAGTGGATCAGCGGTGCTCAATCGCTCATTAACCCCGGCGAGAGCAGCCTTTCCTCGGCCAGTCCTTCAGCGTCTGCCGCTGGCTCTGATGTCTCTGTGGTGGTTAAACATAAGATATGATTTGTCTCGTCTGGTGTAGATCTAACAGCTGATCTTTGCTCTCATTAATCTATAATTTGTTCCCTGACAGATCATTTTGTCTGAGGGCAAAGTGAAGTTTCATAACTTTATATTTTTAAGCTATTAGACTTTACCGTTGTAGTCTCCTAGCGCGGACTTTGTTTGACTGAATTGCTTTATTTATTGTATAGCTTCTTATATCTTTTACTTATTCTTTTATAATTGCTATTGATCACACATAAACTGACATTTAACAAAAAGAGACTGGGTTGTGTTTTATGTCATATTTCATTTATTACAGTGATAATCATAACCTATATTATGCACACATTAATGTGTTTTTTTAAAAAATGTAAACGAAAAGAGACTGGGTTTTTTATATTTCGTTTTGTTATAAACATGCATTGAAGATAATATGCATTGCCTGCACTACATTTGTGTGGCTATAATGTGTTTAATATTTTTTTTAATGAAAATTAAAAGAGGTAGAGTGGTGTACTATCATATATTTCGTTTTATTGTAGCCTAAAATATACAAATATATACTGAGTGATACTGTCAAGAACGCTGCTTGTCCATTAGCAGAGTAGGCGAACTAGTGTCCTCCAATCCTCAGGAGTTCGTTCTCCGGAGTCAAATTTGGCAAGTCACGGACGCAAGTCAGAAGTTCGCGTACGAAATATGTCATAAAACACCACTGCCTCATTTCATAAAAAAAAAAGATTCTTAAACATAATAGCCACACAAATGTGGTTCAGGCAACGCGTAGCTAGGCCTACATTGATTATCTTATATATTTATAATAGAACAAAGTATAAAACACCCTGCCTCTTTTCGTTTACATTTAAAAAAATAATATATTAAACATTAATATGTGGTTTAGGTAAGGTGACCACCAGATTTCTGAAAAGGAAACCAGGGACATTTCCTATTTAAAGGTCCTGTTCTTCGTGTTTTTTTGAAGCTGTGATTGTGTTTACAGTGTGCAATATAACATGTGTTCATGTTTCGCGTGTAAAAAAACACAGTATTTTTAACACAATTTACTCATCTGTACACCGCTGTTCTCACTGTCCTAAAAACGGCTGATGACTTCCTTGTTCTATGAAGTCCCTCCTTCAGAAATACGTAACGAGTTCTGATTGTGCCAGCGGTTCCTGTGTTGTGATTCGACAGCAGCTTAGCGCACGTGGAAAGGTCACGCCTCTTAACGGGAGATGTATGCGCTCAATGATCTCTACAGCGTCCCTGGGAAAGCCAAACAAAGGTGATTTGACTCCGGGATGAAAATAACAGCGTCTCGACGACATGGCGACAAACACACTCAAACGCAACACTTCCTCTTCTCCACGCGACACTTCCTCTTCTCCACGTGGGACAGCAACAAGACCACGCCCCCTTTTTTCGCGTATTCTTGTGGGCGGAGGTTAGTCTGTTCTACTGTTCTACTGACGTCATTAATGAAGGAAGTACCAGGATGTAGTCCAAGCCAGCCGTTCGCTGTAGGCTTTGAAAGGGAACTTCTGTTAAATAAAATATCTCGCTTGGCATTGAACTTTGAGCTTTATAATTTTACAGGTATTATTTATGCTCAAACAGCAACATTACACACTAACTAAAGTTTGAACAGTGGGATCACGAAGAACGGGACCTTTAAGAACACAAGTACAGACAAGAACGCATATTGAAAAACGGCCAGAGTCTGAGATGTTTCTCTGCACTCTGCATACGTCATCTCCCTCATCGCTCTGATTGGTTTTAGGTCTGTCCAATTGCGCCGAGAGGCATTTGAGCGACGCCCGTTGGTGACGCCCCTTTGGAAATGATTTGTCTATGAAGCTTTGCCAGACCATAACTCAGTTACTACTGAGAATGGTCTGGTTTTAACCAGGCTATTATTATCCACTATCGATCGCCACTTACACTAATGAATGCAGAATCAATCTTGCATTTTGGTGATTCCCTAGTTATTTTTGTTAATGACGTTTTAATCCGCTTGTCCGGGTGGGCAAGTAAAATTCTCTTTCACTTGCCCCGGACAAGCGTTAATGTCGAGCCCTGCATAACCCTTTTAATTCAGCTCAGAATCTCGCACACTGGGCGCCTCTGCTGACCTCTAGTGGAAAAATAATATAAGATGATATTTCATGACTCTAGATGGCCTTTTAGCTCTATATATAGCAGATGAGCACTTCCGCTGGGTCAGTTCTTGCATTCAGATACACATGTAGACATTATATAATAATTTTTTGGTAAAGTTTTGGCATTTTTAGTTTGAATTTTGAGCATTTTTACTGTATTGAAGCATTCCACTCATTCCTAAAGGGGGTCAAATTGACCCGGGAGGGAAGGATGAGGGCCTTGATTTGTTTTCCAGATGCATGCTTTAAATGCACATGATCCCGTCACATACTTACAGGCACCAGGATCTGTTTGCACTGGCTCTGGAGGATGGTGTCCTGCAGCATGCGGTCGGTCACGTGACCGTACACGGAGTGACCTGTCGGTAAGCTGGCCAGATGCAGGTTAAACAGCCGCTTGACTTCGCTCAGGCACAGGACGTAATGCTTTCTGAAGGTGCTCTGCACAAACTCCTGGAGCTCAGGGGTGAAAGCGTGAGCGGCCCCGTGTCCGTTATGAGGGTCCGAGACCGGAGAGGTAGAGTTGGGGTAACCGTTAACCGAGCCGTTTGTGAGCGGGCCTGACGTGTCCATGGGCTCTTCAGAGTCACTCATGGGCTCCTGCTTGACCCGCACCAGAGCGCTGGCTTCCCCGGAGGAGCCCAGGGGTCGCGACGCCTTCAGTCTCCGAGCGTCCAGCTCCCTCTGCATGACGCCGTGGCTTTCCCTGGCGTTCTCTCTGGCTGCTTTGAGACGCTGATCTCCGCTGACGTGAACGGGGTCTGTAGAAACAAACAATAATAATCATAAATGTGTGTTGAGCATCAGATCCTCATACGAGTGTGATTAGTGAAGGGTCATGTGACACCGAAGACTGGAGTAATGATGATTTGATCACAGGAATAAATGACACTTTACTATATATTCACAGAGAGAACAGCTGATCTACACTGGAGGAATATTTCTCTATTTTTACTGTATATTTGATCTAATAAATGCATGTAAATATATAGAGAGCACATGAGAAAAAGTCAGGACATACCAATCTGAGCATCCTTTTTAGGCACAAAGTCATCTTTGGAGAAGTTAAACACCTTTTCCAACCTGCAAAACAGTGTTTATTTAGAAACTAGGAGACTATTATGATCAAACGGTGTTTAATATCTTTAATATTATGTGTTATTCATCTTATTTAGCTCACAAAAATTTACATTTCCCCCCATGTACTCACCGTCATGTAGTTCTAACCCTGTATAGAGCGCATTAGTGCCACCCACTTTTTCAGCGAGCTTGGTTTCGGAAGCATCTTATACATTCATTTTCCCATATGAGATTTTTAGAGTTATAAGCCGTAAAACAAGCTACGAGGAGAAACTTTGATTTGAAGCAAAAAAGTATTTGAATTAATCTCACTTTAAAGCTGCGTTAAAGCGAAGTTTTCCGTCCACTAGAGGTCGCCTGCTCAAAACAAAGGCGTAGTTTGATGACGGCACGTTTGAGGGCAGACTCTTGGGACATGTGGTCTTTAGTTCACAGCCGGTGGGAAAGAATCGGGATAGGACTCGGGCAGAAATCATGTTGATGGATGTGATTATTAACGTTACTGTAGTGTGAAGCAGAGCAGGACCGAGTGTTGTGGAGCTGAGGAACCGCTGGAGCGATTGTTAATAAGATGAACGCATGAATGAAGAATGGCATTTCAAAAACTTACTATGCTACAGCCGCTCTAGCGCCCCCCAGATTGACAGACAAAATGGCGGAGTTTGGCCTGCGTGACGTCAACCTTCGGAGCTCTATTGTGCTCTATTTACTTTCTTCCATGAAACACGAAAGATGCTTTTCTACACAATGAAAGTGCACATGATTTTTACTGGCAAACTCCAAAAACACAAAGTCCATAAGATTTGTGCACTATATTCCAAGGTTTCTCTTTGGAAAACGTGAACGCAAATGAGATTTGAGCACTACTGTTGAGGAGTGATTACGTTTTTTTGTGCGTAAAAAATAGGGTGCTGGAACAACATGGGGTGATTAAATGACGAAAATGTTCATTTCTGGATGAAAGATCTCTTTAAATGCAACAAACGAACACATTTTATGGCAGTTTCATACTTAGACTGAATGCCCAGCCAAAGCATGTGCTGCCGTTGAGCCACATCGGGATGTTTTCGGACAAAATCCTGATCCGTGGGCAACAGGAACTCCCAGCCGCGGTTTAATCGAGGGACAGACATCTGCTCCAGGAAGTCCTTCACGTCCTCGGGGGGAAGCTGGAGTCACATGATGGAGAGAAACATCAGTTCCAGCAGTGCAACATGCATGATTAATGCATCATAATTAACCTTGATATATGAAATATGTCTTTTTCTATATTTTTTTATTGGCAGAAAGTGATGAAATTCTGATGTTTATAATGTAAATCAATGAGAGCTTCATAACAGCATAGCAGATACTAACATAAAATGCATATCAAATTCTGCCAATAATATTAGTAAGATGATATTTAAATGCTTAGTTTTATGATTAAAGCTATAGTTTACAACCCTATAATGCAATGATGATTGACAGATGAACAAATAAACCTTCCTCAGAAGCCTGATGATCATATTTTAGACACTCGTAATGAATGATGTTTGGATAATCAGGTAAACCGGAGTGGCTTCAGTCCAGTTGAAATATTACTAACAATATCAAAAGTTATTATCTGTTATAATTCAGCTCACAAACCTTTATGATGGCAGCGACCTCTTTTCTCATCAGGGTTCGCTCTAGAGTGAATCTCCACATCTGAGAATGCAAACATGAAATGATTTTAGGAAATCAGCAGTAGGCCTGTCACGATAATTACTTTTTGTTTCGCGATATATCGTCCCAGAAATAATTGCGATAAACGATATTATTGTCATTTTAAGACTATTTTATGCCACTGAATATATAATCCTAATATAACAGCACAATAATGCAAGCAGACCTACACACAAATACAAAGCAATTGATTGGTTTTGTTTAACTCTGAAACATGTTTCGAGTTGTGTTGTGGTAAGAATAGCTATGGGTAGAGCCAGTTGATTGCCGTATGCAACCATTCTACGTCATCAACCTAGAAAGCAAACAAAATGGCGCCGCCCATTGTCCAAATACAGTGAGGAAAATAAGTATTTGAACACCCTGCTATTTTGCAAGTTCTCCCACTTGGAAATCATGGAGGGTCTGAAATTGTCATCGTAGGTCAATGTATGATTTTTAACTATTTATTTGTATGATACAGCTGCAAATAAGTATTTGAACACCTGAGAAAATCAATGTTAATATTTGGTACAGTGGCCTTTGTTTGCGATTACAGAGGTCAAAGGTTTCCTGTAGTTTTTCAGCAGGTTTGCACTGCAGGAGGGATTTTGGCCCACTCCTCCACACAGATCTTCTCTAGATCAGTCAGGTTTCTGGCCTGTCGCTGAGAAACACGGAGTTTGAGCTCCTCCAAAGATTCTCTATTGGGTTTAGGTCTGGAGACTGGCTAGGCCACGCCAGAACCTTGATATGCTTCTTACAAAGCCACTCCTTGGTTATCCTGGCTGTGTGCTTCGGGTCATTGTCATGTTGGAAGACCCAGCCTCGACCCATCTTCAATGCTCTAACTGAGGGAAGGAGGTTGTTCCCCAAAATCTGGCAATACATGGCCCCGGTCATCCTCTCCTTAATACAGTGCAGTCGCCCTGTCCCATGTGCAGAAAAACACCCCCAAAGCATGATGCTACCCCCCCCCATGCTTCACAGTAGGGATGGTGTTCTTGGGATGGTACTCATCATTCTTCTTCCTCCAAACACGTTTAGTGGAATTATGACCAAAAAGTTATATTTTGGCCTCATCTGACCACATGACTTTCTCCCATGACTCCTCTGGATCATCCAAATGGTCATTGGCAAACTTAAGATGGGCCTTGACATGTGCTGGTTTAAGCAGGGGAACCTTCCGTGCCATGCATGATTTCAAACCATGACGTCTTAGTGTATTACCAACAGTAACCTTGGAAACGGTGGTCCCAGCTCTTTTCAGGTCATTGACCAGCTCCTCCCGTGTAGTTCTGGGCTGATTTCTCACCTTTCTTAGGATCATTGAGACGCCCAGAGGTGAGATCTTGCATGGAGCCCCAGTCCGAGGGAGATTGACAGTCATGTTTACCTTCTTCCATTTTCTAATGATTGCTCCAACAGTGGACCTTTTTTCACCAAGCTGCTTGGCAATTTCCCCATAGCCCTTTCCAGCCTTGTGGAGGTGTACAATTTTGTCTCTAGTGTCTTTGGACAGCTCTTTGGTCTTGGCCATGTTAGTAGTTGGATTCTTACTGATTGGATGGGGTGGACAGGTGTCTTTATGCAGCTAACGACCTCAAACAGGTGCATCTAATTTAGGATAATAAATGGAGTGGAGGTGGACATTTTAAAGGCAGACTAACAGGTCTTTGAGGGTCAGAATTCTAGCTGATAGACAGGTGTTCAAATACTTATTTGCAGCTGTATCATACAAATAAATAGTTTAAAAAAATCATACATTGTGATTTCTGGATTTTTTTTTAGATTATGTCTCTCACAGTGGACATGCACCTACGATGACAATTTCAGACCCTCCATGATTTCTAAGTTTCTTGCAAAATAGCAGGGTGTTCAAATACTTATTTTCCTCACTGTATATAATGTATTTTTTAAATAATGTGGATCTCTACATATTTCAGTAAGAGACATAATTTATGTTATATATTAAGCCATACAAGTCTCAAATTCATTTTCAATTTCAATTTCAAATTCAATTTCTCACTCAACTCTGTGTACGTTCACTAAAGACATATCTGACTGTGTTTACCTGAATACTCGCCAGGACGTGCATTTTAATAATTTTTGACCATTCAAACCCAATAATCTGCGAAACTGGCGTTGCGATCTGTCTGAGTGAAAGCCGGCTGCGAGCGCTTCAGGTCAGTGTCCGGCCACGCCGCACTTTTCTGTTGCTTTCTTTTTCCTGAGCTGCTTGTATATATTTGACTGTTCTGCTTCCATTGTTGAGTGAAAGGTGGAAGCAGAGCTCACACACACGTCCTCACCCCTGCTGACACACATCGACGTAAAGTGCTGTCATTTTTAAAGTACCGGTACTAATACGATTTCATATCGTACCCAACTTACCCAGTCGACTAAAAATATTGACGTTGACTAATTAATAGCTTCAACGCAGTCGATTGTATTGACCAATCGCGACAGGCCTAGTTTTCTTTGCTCATACCAACAACACACACACAAGCGTAAAGAGCTTGTGCATTCCAAATTAAGTTGTTTTTCCTTAGTCAAATGCACACACAAAATTGTCAAAAATGTCCATCTTTAGTGAGTAAAGGTGCTACTCTCTTTATTAATTAGTTTTGTGTGTGTTGAGTGAGATTCAACTGCTGTGCTGTATTCATTTTGTGCTATGTTACGGCACTGCCACCTAGCGGTGAACTTCAGAACAGCAGCATATCCCGAAATGAGCAAAATCATGATATCGTACCGTTTGAAATAAAATACACTTACCTAAAGGATTATTAGGAACACCACACTAATACTGTGTTTGACCCCCTTTGGCCTTCAGAACTGCCTTAATTCTACGTGGCATTGATTCAACAAGGAGCTGAAAGCATTCTTTAGAAATGTTGGCCCATATTGATAGGATAGCATCTTGCAGTTGATGGAGATTTGTGGGATGCACATCCAGGGCACGAAGCTCCTGTTCCACCACATCCCTATAAAGATGCTCTATTGGGTTGAGATCTGGGGACTGTGGGGTCATTTATGACCGAAGACAATGAACGCCATTTCTTTTTTACGACCAATTAGCATGCTCGAATCATGACCCCATTTTTTTGTGATCACATACCTAATGCAAGAAATGTCACCAAGTTTCATATCATTCCGATGGAGCAGTGATTTTTAACATTTCAAAACAGAAAATGTTCCGGTCAGAAATGAACGAAGAGCACCAGAGGGTTAAGGGCCAGAGTGTGACACCTATTATATTGCATGTAATGATACTGCTTGTCATTACCATCCAAACCAGGAATCATATTATTAAGTTAATATAAATATTGCAGTAAAAAATAAAGCTCACCACAAAGTCTCGGCCGCGGCAGAGCACTTCAGCAGGAACGCCGCTGTGTGAGCTACAGGTATTTTTGGGATACAGCACATCACTGGAAAAGACACAGAATTTTAGTGCTTCATCTACTAAAAACATCATGCATCAGCTTCAGATTGGGCATAAACGTAATGTTATAAAGCCTGACCTCTTCACGACCCAGTTGCCCTGGACCAGCAGCGCCACCTGCTGTATGCACCGCAGCACGGAGGTGGAGTCCGTACCGGACGCCAGCAGCCCCATCAGATTGGCAAACGGCATTACCTTCACTGCCAGACAGAGAAAACATCTATATAGATATTCTGAGTTTCAAATATGTGTGAGTGAATGTGTGTTAGTTGATCTATAATGCACCTCAGAGAATCAGATCTGTCGGATTTACAACACGTCTCACAAAATACACAAGTGACCGCTGAACTGGGAGAAGAATATAGTTAACTATAGAGTTACTATATACTGTCTATTTGATATAAATAAGACATAGTCAAAGTATAACTGTCTGAAAGGATTGTTATTGCCGCTATAGACATCAGTGTGTATTGCGTGCTAGTACGCATGTGCATTTAAATGCCATATTGGCACCGGGTTTCGGCACCCAACCCTACTCTCTAGTAAGTACACGTAGTTAATTAATATTACTTAGTACTTATTTGAGTAAGTAAGTACACAATGTAACTACATCAACTTAAAACAAAGTGTAATCCATTACTTTAAAAGGTACTGATTATTTCAGAAAAAATATGATTATTTACCGTGTGTTACTACATTACGCCCAACACTGACATTTGAGTTATAATTTTCTTTAATGCAAAATTACAATACCAATATTGAAGTCTTAAAGGGTCATGAAACCCTAAACCAAATTTTCTGAGATTTTAACAGGAGTATGTGTGTTGAACATCGTGGAGGACAATGATAGCATCTGGTAGTTTTGATTGTGGGAGAAAACGAGTTAATTTGAAACATTTTTGCTCTATTTTCAACTTCATGGTTTCAATGCGTCTTCATGTCGACGTCATTGGCTGTGACGTTTTCTCGTACTATAGTACGGCGATGAGTCATCGGTGTCTCATAATTATTCATTAGACTGGGTGTCTTTGTCCTATGAGACGACGCGTCATCAGCACGCATGACCGCACGCGTTGATGGGCACTTTCCTCTAACTGGTGATTCAAACAGTGAGATTACACACAGCAAGTGAGAGATGCATTAATGGATCAAAAACAAGTGTTTTTTCCACTTTGAATGAGTTTCTGCGTTGCCTACGTTCTCTTCAGCAGATCCTGAGTCTTCACACAAACGTGATTCATCCACACTGTGAGTGTAAACGCTCTTTACAGCCATTTAACCGACCAAACGGCTTATAAAAACGCCACAAAATAAGCCTAAAAAGTTATCAAAGTTATGCAACAGCATTTTCATATATATTTTCAATGCAGAGAACAAATTGCGAATGGCTGTGCTTTTAATTGTCCATTGAATTATAGGTGTCACAGGATATACATGTATTTGAGTAACGGTGAGCTTCCATGTGTGTATTTTGTGTTGCGTGAAACAATGGTAATTTGTAGCGTGCATTTGTGGGAAGCTTTGATGCTTTTAATGAGAGCGAAATAAAATGATCTGAATCAGAAGCCGTTGATGTGTGGTCAGTCTCCACTCGTCTGCCTCCCTTCCGCCGCTAAACCACGCCCACTTTTATAGCATTTTTCAAAACTGTGGTGAGAACTGACGGCTGCTGAAACAGGGTTTCATGACCCTTTAATTGCTTAATTTTCAAATGGTAAACCTTCAAGCTTTTATTTTGATGGGTTGCCGGCTTTCAGTGTCTCAGAACAGCTGGATTCACAGTAAACCAGCCGACTGACTCATTAACATTTAATTTACGATTCGACAATCACACTAAGCCATATTCAGTCCCTCCAAAAAAACACGATTATGCGATCGCATGATGAAGCGCAAACTCCCATTGGCCAACAAAAATAACAGCAAAAGAGCAAAGCAGTTTCCCTGTGATGACCGATTTCAAAACAGCATCATGAAGCTTTGAAGCGTTATGACTCAGTGAGTCGATTCAGTGGTTTGAAGCGTTATGAATCAGTGAGTCGATTCAGCGGTTTGGAGCGTTATGAATCAGTGAGTCGATTCAGTGGTTTGGAGCGTTATGAATCAGTGAGTCGATTCAGCGGTTTGGAGCGTTATGAATCAGTGAGTCGATTCAGTGGTTTGGAGCGTTATGAATCAGTGAGTCGATTCAGCGGTTTGGAGCGTTATGAATCAGTGAGTCGATTCAGTGGTTTGAAGCGTTGTGAATCAGTGAGTCGATTCAGCGGTTTGAAGTGTTATGAATCAGTGAGTCGATTCAGTGGTTTGAAGCGTTATGAATCAGTGAGTTGATTCAGCAGTTTGAAGCGTTATGAATCAGTGAGTCGATTCAGCGGTTTGAAGTGTTATGAATCAGTGAGTCGATTCAGTGGTTTGAAGCGTTATGAATCAGTGAGTCGATTCAGTGGTTTGAAGCGTTATGAATAAGTGAGTCGATTCAGCGGTTTGAAGCGTTATGAATCAGTGAGTCGATTCAGCGGTTTGAAGTGTTATGAATCAGTGAGTCGATTCAGTGGTTTGAAGCGTTATGAATCAGTGAGTTGATTCAGCGGTTTGAAGCGTTATGAATCAGTGAGTCGATTCAGCGGTTTGAAGTGTTATGAATCAGTGAGTCGATTCAGCGGTTTGAAGCGTTATGAATCAGTGAGTCGATTCAGCGGTTTGAAGCGTTATGAATCAGTGAGTCGATTCAGCGGTTTGGAGCGTTATGAGTCAGTGAGTCGATTCAGCGGTTTGAAGCGTTATGAATCAGTGAGTCGATTCAGCGGTTTGGATCGCCAAAGTCACGTATTTCAGCAGTTTGACACGCGATCCGAATCATGAATCGACTCACTGATTCATAACGCTTCGAAGCTTCATGATGCTGTTTGTTTTTAATCGGTCATCACTATATAATTCATTATTTAGGTTTTATCACAAAAACTATTATCGTCGCTTCATAAAGTTATTGTAGAACCTGCACTGTAGTGAGATGGACTTTGTAACGACGTCTTTAGTGCTTTTATGGGTCTTGAGAGTGTACATGTGCCAATGGAGGCCTTTCTGAGCCATCGGATTTCAACTAAAATATCTTCATTTGTGTCTGAAGATGAACGGAGGTCTGACGGGTGTCCAGAGACATGAGGGGACGTCATTAATGACAGAATTTACATTTCTAGGTGAACTAACCCTTTAAGAGATTGCACTTTGTGCATTGGAAGCACTCAAATGTCTGTTTTGTAAAGCTACCTCTGTAAAACAGGAAGTTATTTATTCATTTTTTCAGAAGTTGTAGCATATTCCTTTTGTAAAGCTACAGAACTTGTTTGACTCAATGTTTTGTAAATTTGAGCCGTGTGTTTATTAAGGTCTTCAATAAAACAAGATGAGAACTTAAATATTCCAGCACTTTCTGTGATGTAGTGCTTTATTTCTCTTTTTCATCAAACCACAGTTTTTACAAGTTCCCGCAATTTTATCGCATAAATATCCCGCATTTTCCATCGCATTTTTTAAGAAAACGTGCCGCATAATCAAGGATTTTTGCCCGCAACAATCACAAAAAAAAAGCCGCATTTTTCTGGAAGGACTGCATATTGCGATATCCATTTTATTTTTATATATCGCGCAGCCCTAATAGAGACGGACAAAAATAGAACAGTAGCGCAAGCCAAGCTGACCGTTCTTCATCAGCGTCTTGACTTGATCCCCCAGAGGCAGGGTGCGGAGTTGGGCCATGGACAGCACATTACTGGGACCCACAGGCTTGACCCTAGAGAGCCAGAGACAAAATGAGATCAGAAAAATACAGACCTCAATGGATCCTACAGAAACTTCCTCTACTTACACTTTCTCTTCAGCCAGAGGAGGCATGAGCATGGACAGATATTCACTGGGGAGGAACAAAAACACGAGATGAACACCAATAGCAAACACAGCACACAGTGTTCATCAACAGAGAGCTTCACTCCATGTACTAACCGTGGTGTTTTCACCAGCTCCGTGTTTTCTGTGGTATCCATGGCCTGGCAGTAAAGATACTGGCGCTCATGCTCAGAACGCCCGTCCTACAGATGCAATCAGAATTAAAGAGAATAAATGCATGATATAATATACACCGATAGGGCATTATGAGCACCTTCCTAATATTGTGTTGGTCCCCCTGAACCGTTGAGACGCCACTGGACCCCTGAAGGTGTGCTGTGGTATCTGGCACCAAAATGTTAGCAGCAGATCCTTTAAGTCCTGAAAGTTGCGAGGCGGGGCCTCCATGGATCGGATTTATTTGTTCAGCACATCCCACAGATGCTCGATTGGATTGAGATTTGGGGAATTTGGAGGCCAAGTCAACACCTCAAGGCCAGGCCACCTTCTTCCATTGCTCCGTGGTCCAGTTCTGATGCTCACGTGCCACTGTTGGTGCTTTGGGCGGTGAACAGGGGTCAGCATGGGCACCCTGACTGGTCATACGCAACAAACTGAGATGCTCTGTGTATTCTGAGCCCTTTCTATCAGAACCAGCATTAACTTCTTGAGCAGTTTGAGCTCCAGTAGCTCGTCTGTTTGATCGGCCCACACGGGCCAGCCTTCGCTCCACACGTGCATCAATGAGCCTCGGCCGCCCATGACCCTGTGGCCGGTTCTCCACTGGTCCTTCCTTGGAGCACTTTTGATAGAGACTGACCACTGCAGACCGGGAACACCCCACAAGAGCTGCAGTTCTGGAGATGCTCTGACCCAGTCGTCTAGCCGTCACAATCTGGCCCTTGTCAAACTCACTCAAATCCTCACGCTTGCCCATTTCTCCTGCTTCTAACACATCAACTCTGAGGACAAAATGTTCACTTGTTGCCTAATATATCCCACCCACTAACAGAGATCAGTGTTATTCATCTGTCAGTGCTCAATGTTATGCCTTATTGGTGTATATACAATGTGCAGGTATTCATTAATATGATTATTGTTGCGTTTGTGGACACTAATAGATGCCCGATTAAATATTGCTTAGAATGCATTATAACGCTTATACTCAGGGACGTTGTTAAGCCTATTTTAGGGGGGCTGAAGCTACCCCAAAATGTTTCTGAGCCCCCCTAAATGATAATAGAACAACAATAACAATTTGATTTATCAATAACCGTATCCTCATTCATATTTAGATGCAACAAATTATATATATCCAGCTACAAAAAAATAGCCGAAAAGTCAGAAGTTGGACAGAAGTACAAAGAGTCGCTGTGCTATCAAGATGATGCACCGCGTCTCGTTGCATTGGTGTGAACTGTGGCAGCTTTCAGAGTTGCAGACTGGAGCAAAAAACTGGAGGATTCATCTCGTCTCGTCGTTACAATCGTTAACGAAAAAACGAAAACTAGGTGGGTTGTCGTTAACTTAAATAAAAATAAAAACGAGGCATTACAAAAAAACTATAACTAACCAAATCTGTAATGTGTGTTTGGCAAAACTAACTAAAATAAAATTATAGATTAAATGTCCTTAGTTTTCGTCTTTATCAATGGGTGTGTCTCAATCAGCTTCCTAGTTCAGTAGTCAGGGCACTGATCAGGACATAAGTCAATGGGCTGACTCCCTGATCAGTGCCCTGACTACTGAGCTAGGAAGCTGATTGAGACACACCCAATGTCTTTCATAGAGCAAATAACATTCAGCTGCATTTCCTTTCCCTGCGTGTCACACACACACACTCCCCTCAGTGCACACTGCGTCTCCATGAGAACGAGTGTTCGACGTTGAAAGCAAGTTTGTGAAAGGTTGTTATCTCGTGAACACCTTTACACAATCACACATTAAAAAGTGGTATAAAAATATTTTTAATTCTGAACATAATTTTCTCAGTGTGTTAATGTCGACCCGAGAAGCGATTGCTACTTTAGAAAGTTAACTAGTCGCAAGTTTGAGGTAAAATGCACTTGAGTTGTCGATGTCAAAACTATATAGGCTGTGATTCAAATATTAAATAATGTTGTCATTTGTTTACTCTTACACTGAATGTTTGCTGCTTCAATCCAGGTGTGTGTGTGTGTGTGTGTGTGTGTGTGTGTGTGTGTCAGATGAGTAGGCTACTGTATAGGGTACATTTAGTTTAGGGTGTGAAAATTGTACAGCTGTGGTATTTGTATAGGTTTAGCTCAATTTAGGTTTAGCTGTATGTTTGTATTTTAGCTCAAAAATGTGTTGAATCCATGCGGTTCTGTGTAATTAAATAGCATTCTGTGGACAACTTATCTTATATAGAGAGGAATAAGATATAGTATGCTATTACTTTATCATACATTTACATGAGCAGACAGATCATTTAAGTCATTGCGTATTAGATTAGATTAGATTCAACTTTATTGTCATTACACAAGTACAAGTACAAGGCAACGAAATGCAGTATAGTAACTCATCAGGAGCAAAGTCTGACCTAAGTAAAGGGAAGAAGAGGCTGTCTGTCACGTTTTACTTGTTAGCATCTTGGTTTCTTGACTGGTTGTTGACATAAGTGTAGCTCTAGATGTGAGTGCAAAGATTTTTCAAACGCAAGTTACAAATACCCTGCGGGCTAAGCCCCCCCTGTCTTCCAATCCTAGTGACGTCCCTGCCTATGCATAAAACATTTTGAAAGCGTAACTGTCTGAATAATATGCTAAATTACTCCGCTAACAAAAGGCAACAAAAACAGACATCGCAAGTACTTAAAGACTTAAAACATTTGCTGCAACTCAGGAACGTGACTTTTTCCCCCTACATAATAAAATATGAAATGCTAGCCGAAACACACTAAACGCGGTCATGATCTCTTGCGTTGGGATGCTGGTGCTTCTGGAGGGAATTAAACCAAATCATTCTGATCACAGACTTTTGATTTGAGATGCTGCGATACCATTGGTCCAGTCCCTCCAGAAAAACGCGATCATGCGATCGCGTGATTTTACGCATAATCAGCCAAAGTCTGCATTTTTTCAAATATGCCGCACTTTCGCCGCATAAATTGCCTATTTCCGCGTGCAAAATATGCGGGGCTAGCATGATTTCATAATCCCCGCATTTTCGTTGCAAAAGTCATAAATATATATATTAGCAGAAAGTTGAAAAATGTTTGTTTACTTCACACAAGAGCCGCCATTTCCGCCTGTTGCCATGGGAACGTTTTGAAGTGACGTAATTACCCGACGAGAACGTCATCGAAAAGCTGCAAACCCCGTGGAGAAACCATAGATACCAGTGAAACCATGATGAAGCGCAAACTCCCATTGGCCAACAAAAATAACAGCAAAAGACGCGCAAAGCAGTTTCCCGGTGTGATGACCAATCAGAACACAGCATCATGAAGCTTTGATGCGTTATGAATCAGTGAGTCGATTCAGCGGTTTGAAGCATTATGAATCAGTGAGTCGATTCAGCGGTTTGGAGCGTTATGAATCAGTGAGTCGATTCAGTGGTTTGAAGCGTTATGAATCAGTGAGTCGATTCAGCGGTTTGAAGCGTTATGAATCAGTGAGTCGATTCAGCGGTTTGAAGCGTTATGAATCAGTGAGTCGATTCAGCGGTTTGAAGCGTTATGAATCAGTGAGTCGATTCAGCGGTTTGAAGCGTTATGAATCAGTGAGTCGATTCAGCGGTTTGGAGCGTTATGAATCAGTGAGTCGATTCAGCGGTTTGAAGCGTTATGAATCAGTGAGTCGATTCAGTGGTTTGGAGCGTTATGAATCAGTGAGTCGATTCAGTGGTTTGAAGCGTTATGAATCAGTGAGTCGTTTCAGCGGTTTGGAGCGTTATGAATCAGTGAGTCGATTCAGCGGTTTGGAGCGTTATGAATCAGTGAGTCGATTCAGTGGTTCGGATCGCCAAAGTCACGTATTTCCGAATCATGAATCGACTCACTGATTCATAACGCTTTGAAGTTTCATGATGCTGTTTGTTTTTAAATCGGTCATCACTATATAATTCGTTATTTAGGTTTTAGCACAAAAACTATTCTGGTCGCTTCATAAAGTTATTGTAGAACCTGCACTGTGTTTTGAAATCGGTCATCACTATATAAGTCGTTATTTAGTCGTTATATCAAATGTCTGTTTTGTAAAGCTACCTCTGTAAAACAGGAAGTTATTTATTAATTTTTCAAGTTGTAGCATATTCCTTTTGTCAAGCTACAGAACTTGTTTGACTCAATGTTTTGTAAATTTGAGCCGTGTGTTTATTAAGGTCTTCAATAAAACAAGATGAGAACTTAAATATTCCCAGCACTTTCTGTGATGTAGTGCTTTATTTCTCTTTTTCATCAAACCGCAGTTTTTGCAAGTTCCTGCAATTTCATTGCATAAAATTGCATAAATATCCCGCATTTTTGTGGAAGGACTGATTGGTCCACTGGTTAGGCCAGTTAGCCAATCACAGCCTTAGCTGAGTGCTTTGTTGGGCAATGTATTCAGTAAATGACTTAACATTTTTTGTGTCAAATAAAACAGATATCGAATACGTTTTTATCCACATTTTAAGATTTATGCGCATCTTGGCATTACAATCCAGTGTTTTTAAATAACACGTGGATGGAAACCGCTAATAACGCAAAGAATTGTTTGTTCTGTAGCTGAGATTAGTGAGGCAGGATGTGTCTGTCAGTCAAGTGTGGGTCATGTGATCACACTCACCCTCAGGCCGTGGTAGTGCAGGTGAACCCAGGGCTCTTCGGCCTGTTTCTTCTGCAGGAACTCGTACGACTGGATGCGGCGCTGGCGGGCCTGCTCCGACTCAGGGCGGGAAAACCTCACCTGTTCAACCAATGAGAGGAATGAGCACAACACACAGAGCGACCGCATCCTGATCAAACAACGAAAGCCTTACAGTGATTTGTTTAAGGTCTTCTTCTGCTTCATCCTGAGAAGAGTCTCCAGCTGTGGATGCACACAGTCGTTAGTTAATCTGACGGAGTTTAAATGATACTCATTAATTAATATAAAGTACATTTTAAATGCAAAAATCCATTTTTTTAATAATAATAAATGATGTGTCCTCTCAAATGCATTTAAGGTGTATGGAAAATAAGATAATACTTTTTACTTGATGCCATGAGCAAAGGATTTACTGTAGTAACAACACATGGGATTGTGGGAGAAATCGTTAAATGTTGTCGCTTTTTTACATTATTGATCATAGGGTTCGTACGACCTTAGTTTTGACAGTGAAATTCAAGCACTTTTCAAAAGCTTCACACTTTTTACAGAACTTAAAAGCTCTAAACATTATCAAATTTTAATGTTGTTTTTAATGTATGCTTTGTAAAACCAAAAGTTTAAAGGTGTAGGCACACAAGCACTTTTATTTTAAAAACACATGAAGTGCCCACTATAATCAGTAGATGGCGGCAGAGGAGCACTAACTGACTTTATTAGCCATTTCCACTCCTTAAAGCAGCACTATGTAACTTTTCCGTCCGCTAGAGGTCGCCTATTCAAAACAAAAGGCGTAGTTTGATGACGTCACGTTTGAGGGCAGACTCTTGGGACATGTGGTCTTCAGCTCACAGCCGGTGGGAAAGAATCGGGATAGGACTCGGGCAGAAATCATGTTGATGGGTGTGATTAGTAACGTTACTGTAGTGTGAAGCAGAGCAGGACTATTGTTAATAAGATGAACGCAACACATGCCTCGCGAGCAGCGGGACTTTTATTATGCCACAGTCGCCGGCGCCACTTCCACTCCTCCGCTCATGAGTGTGAGGTAACGCAGCTCTGTTGATCATATTACACACATCTGAGTGTGTTGATGATGGGATGACGTTACTCGGTGCGTTCTCTCGCCGGCTGCTATGACACTTGTTCACACTGCAGTGAGAGGAAAGCGCTTCTGCAGAATAAAACCGGAAACTAACGCAGATATGATGTCATCGACAGGCCACGCCCTCACACGTCCCGGTTCCTCGGGTAAAATAGCATCTCACCATTTACAAATAGTTGGAAGCATTTGGGATATTGTAAGTACTCGACTGAACACAATATATAACACTGCCCTATAGGTGTTTGGATATTTTACTGAATAAAATGTTACATAGTGCAGCTTTAATATATGGAGAAAAGTAGGAAGTCACAAAGTCTCATGAAAAACAATAACCTTTCATCAAACTGTGACTGAATTACCCAGAAAGCAAGAGCAGAGCTGCTTTAATAATCACTGGAGCTGTTGGTCAGTTCAGTGTGAGACTATAGAAGAACAACGGCACATTTAATAAGAGCTGAAGATTTACATTCTCACTTTAAAAATGAGGTTTTTGCACATTAAAGTTAATAAAAGTTAATTTTATCGGCATATCAACTCAAGCTCAGAGCTTCACTGTTAAATTTACAATAAAAAAAACAAACGTACTATTATTAGTAATATTATTATTAACAAAACAACGCAAAACAATAGTAATTTTATGATTAAACTAACTTTATGATCTATTTTCCTCCACTGTTCTCTAATGTTAGTCTGGAGCCTTGGGAACCTTATTATAAAGTGTTATTGTGAAATCTTAATTTTCCCTTTAAAGTCACCATGAAATCAAAATTACAGATATTGCCGTATATATAATAAACAATTTATCGGTGCACATCATTCATGTTCCTATTAATCTCTTCTCTGATGACGAGGGCGGGGCCACATGTCACTCACATGAGATCCACCAAAAGCAAACCACAACCATCCAATCAATTCCCCACGGACACAATCAAGCCCCGCCCTACATTTGTTCTTGTTTGAGAAGCGATTCACTCGATATACGGCACAATAGAGAAGAAAAGACTCCTTACCTTCATTGGCCGCCTCTCTTTCTCTATGTTTACTGTCGGCTTTATCCAGGTATGTGAAGCTGGGTCTCATCTGGAGGATCCCATGCAGTGGCGTGAGATGAAGCTCTCCTGCCACCAACACACCAATAACAGGACATGACATCACACTGATTGGCCCGTATCCAATACAAAAG
This sequence comes from Romanogobio albipinnatus, assembly GCA_023566225.1. Classification (NCBI taxonomy): domain Eukaryota; kingdom Metazoa; phylum Chordata; class Actinopteri; order Cypriniformes; family Gobionidae; genus Romanogobio; species Romanogobio albipinnatus. Next base: position 48,114,150 of record CM042257.1, on the reverse strand, counting down.
CATGTGATAATAGCTTTAGCACTTGCTGCAATTCTATTTATTCTGCTCATAATAATTGTATTTAACAATATGCTGTCCGTGCAATAATATTTCACAGGCCTCGACAGTGCAACCATTTCACTCGCATTTGAGAATAAAATTAGATGTGTGAGAACTGTATGATGTATTTTGGAGCATGCGTGTGAATAAACAATCCCTGCGGATCAGTTATCTCAATGCAAGATCATAAAAAGTCTTCAATGCCTTGAATGCTATAACAAGCGTCTTAATGATCATTTTAAGACTTTGGGGATGGAAAAACATAAATGGCGACACTGCCTAATGTGATTATTAATCTTCATAAGGCTCTGATTTCATTAATGGGGAGGGTCTATTTCCTGCATTCTGGTTTATTTACACTGTTCGAGAGTTGATTCTCATGGACAACATTTAAAAAAAACTAGTTGGACGTGTGTAGTATTTCTGTGCCAAATACACTCCTTCAGGATTCAAACAAGTTTCGGAAAGTTTTTCTCGAGTATGGGCCTGTATGATGTCATAAAGGGCGGAACTCCTTATATGGGCACTTCTCCCGGATGAGCACACACACATACACACACACACACACCGCTTCGTACAGGTTACGAGAGCCTTCGGCGGCGATGGCGTTGTGTTTTTAGACATGAGATCAACAATGTCACTTAAGAAGTGTGTGTGTGTGTGTGAGTGAGGGAAAGATCACCTTGTTCAACTTCACAAATAACCCATCATTAAGGGAACAGTGGATGCAGTTTGTGTTTCCGGAGTTCTGCGAGTGTGTGTGTTTGTTCCCGGTCTGATCAAATGTGTGTTTTGTTGGCAATCGGCGTGCATATAATGTGAACAAGACCAACGTATAGAGAATCGAGAGTTAACCAGGGATAATGCAGGGAGTGTGTGTGAGTGTGTGTGTGACTGTTTGCATCCCTTGTAATATCACAATCGCAGCTGTGTCCGGGAAGGCCTGTGACTTTTTCCTTCCTCTAAATGATAAATTACCTTTGTGAAACACGGCTGCGGCGTAGCGGGACGTATTCATGGTGGCCTGGATCGATGAGAACGTTGTCTTGTCCATCAGTTTCCTTTAAAGCACAAGGAAAGGATTAAAACTAGCAATACCACCGTCTGACTCCAAACACCAGAAAAGCTGATGTTCCTCACGTGGAGTAGACGTTGGAGTCCTCGGAGGACGTGCCGTCCACGTTCAGGGCGATCTGCTCCCCTTTACTGCGGCAGTAGTTCGGACTCATGGTATCCATCGCAACCTCGAGTTCAACCTGGATACAAGACGGGAAAGACGTGACCTCTGCGCTTTTAAAGAGGAGTAACTTCAAACACGAGGAGAGAAAGAAAGCCAGCTTACCTTCTGCTGCTTGGGTTTGATTCTGGCTGTCAAATGAGTGGCGTTATTGTAGCTCATAGTCGCAGGACGCACGGGGTACTAGCAGGAGAAACAGATCAAAACATGGACAACAATGAGTAAAGACACTAGTGATGGACCTACTGACGTTTACTGATTATCAGTCAATCACCAAAACTACTATTAAAGTGACAGTAAAGACATTCATAATGTTAGAAAAGATTATATTTCAGATAAATGCTGTTCTTTAGATCTTTCTATTCATCAAAGAATCCTGAAAAATCAAATATATCACGGTTTCCACAGAAATATGAAGCGTCATAAATGTGTGTTGATCATCAGATCCTCATATGAGAGTGATTAGTGAAGGGTCATGTGACACTGAAGACTGGAGTAATGATAAATTCAGCTTTGATCACAGGAATACATTACACTTTAATATATATTCACATAGAGAACAGATGATTTACATTAGAATAATATTTCTAGGGCTGCAACAACAAATCGATAAAATTCGATAATTAAAAGAGTTGGCAACGAATTTCATAATCGATTCGTTGTGTTGCGAGACTAATATGCCCCTCAATAAGACGCAGAGATGTTCAGTGGTCAGGGCACGAGTCAATGGGCTGATCCCTGATCAGTGCCCTGCCCACTGAACCAGAGCTGATTGAGACGCAGCCTTAGTTTGAAGTTTTGTGAAACTTTCCCACATCTTGCTAGTTCAGATTAGTTTGCACTCCGTCATTCGTGCTGTTTTCTTTTACCGCAACATTTGTAAGGGCTGCATTACACTCTAGCACTACAGCGGTCAAATCGCACTGATATTGCAGACCCTTACATTAGGTCACACGAGATCAAACGGCTACTCGACAACAAAGATATTTGTCGACAACTTTTTATTGTTGACGTTGTCGACAATGTTGTAAGAATATAAAGAACCAGGCCAGATTGTCTGGATGAGTAACTTTCAGAAAATAAATGAACATCTGAATCCACTCATACAATTATCGCTCTCATCTGAGGCAACGTCCCACTGAGTGAATCAACTGAGAACGGCTTCATTTGCATGTATTTACCTTGTCCCAAACTCCTAATCCCCTCTCCTGGGAGATCACAAAAATCCAATTTCAATGTCAATTCTCACTATACAATATTATATGTGTTTAGTATCGTTTGAAATGTCTCAGTGCGAATGGTACAAAAATCTCATAAGCACAGAAATACACAAGAAGTTAATAAGAGTTTTAGAGCTTAGAGGTATTTTACTTATGATGGTGGGTGTGGCTGTTGGAGCCATTTGGTTTCCTTTCAATCAAGCCAAATGGGAACTCGACTCAATTTAAATTCCCTTTGTTTTCATGCATTTCCATTTGAAACAGTTGTTGATCTGGTCTGAGTTATTTAAAGCGATGCAGGATGAGTTCTGGGCTCAATACTATTAACAAGGTTGGCCCGTAACACAGAAAACGCTCTGTAATATTCAAAAGGTCAGGAAATCTTTCACTCTTTAAGCTATTTCGGGATATTTGATGTTATGTATGAATTATCTTTGAATTGATTATGTAATTGGCATTATACATTTACCTGACTGTTAATAAAATTGTTACATTTTGATCCTTTCTGAATTAATCTGTAATTATTAACTATTTCCAGAACGGAACGATTTAATTGCAATAAAGGGTTAAAATGATTAAATGTATGGTTAACTATTAGATATAAATGACTAAAACAACCAATTGGCATTCTCTTCTAAATTCGACAAACATGATAAATGGAGTCAGATAGAGAATATTATAATTAAATCCATTTTGCCCAGCTGAAACACGAACGCGCAAACGGCCTTCGAGTCGCTATCGCTACCGATCCTTGGAGCGATTTCAGCGGCCCTACAATGTCGACTAATCGTTTCAGCCCTACTTTACTCCTTCTTTCGATAACAAAATTGCTTTTTATTTTTTATTTAACAGTGGTTTACTGAAAAAGTTGTGTCTGTCCTTAAATAAATTCAATTATAACAGTTTAAAGATAATTCTGTAAACTATATAGGGAGCCCTTACTTGCACATTACTATAATTTAGGTTAACAACAAAGCCCAAATTAGCCTAAATTCAGTTGCCATTTAATTTTAGATATAATAATCAGCACTGTGTGTGCAAACATGTAAACTTCACATAAGGCGTTTTTTTGCATTAACTTCTAAATCTAATTATAAAATTATGTTTTTTTTCTCCAATTCGTCGTTGAAATATAATGTATACAGTGCGTGTCACTTTCATGACAGATTTATTTAAACATACATTAAATAATCAAGACATCACTAACAGGTTCAGTAGAATATAATGAATATGCTAATATAGTGCATATATTTAGCGATAGAGCTGATTTCTGTAGTGAACTAACAGCTGTGGACACTGAAGGTAAATGTGATGCTATGTGCGTGACATTGTTCTCAAGCTGTTTTATTATTGTGACGTCTTTCCGCGGCGAAACACTGGTTGAGCGATTACATGACATATGATATGTTTCAGTAAGTTGTAATGTATCCTCAATACAATTGCCTATACAGCGCCTACAGTCACGTCACATTAAAGAGCATCAAAACGGCATTTATTGTTTGAATTTCGTGATAAAATGGACTGAATACTTAATATGTTCATGTGGGAACTCGAAGTGAAGCATGATCCACGCTTAGTTACGCGTACTAGTGGTCCACGCTATTGCCTCATTCCATATAGTTTCTTAAAAAATATATATATATATCAATATATTGTACAAACTCAATATACCGCCCAGCCCTACTTGTGCATTGTTCAAATTCACAAGCCTTTCGTTATGCTCGGGATGAAAACATCCACTCAATTAAACTGCTGTAAAAAATCAGATCTAATGGCCGATCTTTGCTCTCATGGATCTATAATTTGTTCGCTGGCTATTCGTTTAGGCTGAGGGCAAAGTGAAGTTATTACTTGTTTATTTTTAGGCTGTTTAACTTTACGTTACCGTTGTAGCCGACTAGCACTGACTTTGAATGTTTGACTGAATTGTTTGCTTTATTTCATGTGTAGCTTATTATACCTTTGACTTATACTTTTGTATTATTGATCAAACATAAACTTGCAATTAACACAAAGAGACTGGGTTGTGTTTCATGTCATTTAAAGGGTAACTTAACCCTAAACCAACTTATTTTAGGTAATGATCTGCGAGACTGGGGCTTTATTAATGCTGTTCATTGATCTGTTTATAATAGACTATTAGGTTTGAACTTATTGGTCCTGCGCTGCTTATTGATTCAGTTGATTTGAATGAAAACACATTGCATATGTCTGATCTATTTTAGTGGCATTCAGTGTAAGGGTTTGACTGTTCATAGATTAGGTCAGGTGTCTCATTCTCTCTTGCGCTGCTGCTTCGCTAGCATCGTCGGCATCGGGAGTTAACACAGTTTGAGCCAGCGGCTCGCATTGATGAGGCTCTGGGTCTGTGTCTACAGACAATTCACCCTCGTCCACTTCAGGTGAAGGTGGGGGAGAATGACCGCTCTGTTGCAAAGCTACTGGCGTCACTCCAGTCATTCTCCATCTTTGCCACTCGCGAGTCTGACAGCTGTCAATCAATCCGTCATTGCGGGTCTCAGGTGCACGCCCTCCGCTCAGCCCCGCCCCTCTGTCTCCACTGGGCTCTGCCCACTTTTCCAGCATTTTTCAAAAATTGCCAGTGGGTGGAGTTAGGCTCTGACCAGGGGTTGAGTGACCCTTTAATGTTATCACGGTGATAATCATATACACACTTGTCTGAACCACACATTAGTATATGATTAATATAAACCATATGATTTTGTCCTCATTGTTGTCACTACTAGAGCAAGCTCCTGATTGGTTAACACGGCGCGAATATCTATCTGCAATTCTTACCTGGAACAAATACAGCTTTTCCACGAGACTTCTGGCCAGGTACACGTCAATCTAATGAATGAAAGAAAGAGACTGTGTTACAGATTTCTGCTCATTCTAAAACAGACTCAGTTTCATGTGGCGTTATTATTTTTTAGGGTTGAAATCAGGGCTTAAAAACGGAAAAAAATATCAATCGGTTCACTCCGAGCAGAATCGATATTATAGCGTTTCGGTTTTTGCGTTCCTCAATAAACATTACTGTTCCGAAAACGGTTTGATATGAAAAAATACCGGTTAATAACGTTATTTAATTAAGCCTATACTTTAAACAAATATGTATAAATTTTAAACAAATATGTATAAATAGACTTATTTTCACTCAATAATAATATAACACATGGTAATTAAACTTGAATATTTATTTAATAACATTTTTAAAACCAGAAATACATGCATTAATTACAAGGCATAAACAGCGGACCTGTTTTAATGGAGCGTTAGACAATCGAAAGTGGCCTCTAATGCCGAATTATTTTCAGAAGAGTGATAACATTCTTTGTACATAACTTTTTTTCAACACGACTTGTTTTAAAAAATGCATGAATAAAGAATAAATAAACTGGATAACCATTGCTCTTTTAATGCACCGTCGACTGCTAATTTCAAAGCAAACACTGCGCAACACGTCCTTGCATCACATAATCAAATTCAGTCAGCTAATAAAGCTTGCATTTAATGCAATATAACATACCATTTAATACGAAGCATCAGCCGTCTATATAGAAAACATTGACCTGTCCTGTATTGGCAATCTGAAAGACTATAGGAAAAATGTTTGATAGATGCTATAGCCTACTTGGATAGGCTTAAACGGAATCCATAAACTATCCTAAATCAGTCTATTTGAGCTTAAAGTCCGTACTGCTTATTTAAACGTTCGAAAAGAATGTCCTCCAATACCTGCACATTCATTGTAGACCTCAGCGGGGAAAGAAATGTACTTGAGGCATGAAAATGCGCGCTCACACTGACTTGCGTTACCGGTAGATTCATAGATGATGGTGCGCGGGCATTTCACTCACGCTTGATCCGTCAACGTCACATGCTGTACTACTCATTTCATGATTGGTCACTGCCAAATTAAAATATTAAAGAGAACGATAAAATAACGTTATTAACCGGTTAATGGTCATTTCAAATTAACGTTTCTGTTCAGAACGATTCAAATTGATTTTGATTTCGTTTCCGTTTTTGTTCCTCTTAAAATTTCGTTCGTTTCCGGTTTTCGTTTTCGTTCCTTGAACCGGTTCAGAGCCCTGGTTGAAATTCAAATTCATGAACATTACATCAATGAAAGTCTATGGGATTTTTTGCCCTCTCTTTCGTCCGCTGTGAGCACATTGAAAAGTCAGAGCACACCTCTCCTCAATTAGCCGGTCAATTTGACACCTCATTCATGTGTCTATGACAAACAGTGTCCAGAAGAATAATAATAAGTATGAGGAATAACAACAGTGACAGTGCAGTCCTGTACCTCTTGTATAATCGGATCGTCATCGTCTCCGCTGGCCATAATGACGACAAGAGGAAGGAACACTGGTGGAAGACGTCAAATCTGTAAACACATGAAAATGCAATGAAGCATATACACCGATCAGGCATAACATTATGACCGGTCAAGAACACTGATTATCTCTTCATATTGGGCAGCAAGTTAACATTTTGTCCTCAGAGTTGATGTGTTAGAAGCAGGAAAAATAGACGTTGTTTCTATATTAAAGGCACAGTATGTAATTTCCTGTCTCTTACTCAACTCAAAGGCGTGTCTTGACTCTTGAGTGGGCGGAGCTTTTATTCTGCCACGAGCGCTTCCACTTCTTCCGCTCGTGTGTGTGTGTAACGCAGCGCTGTTTGATCATATCACACACATGTGAGTGTGTTAAAGTGATGTTCTAATGCTACTCTGGCGCTACTATGAGACACTTGTTCACACTGTAGTGAGCGAGATCATATGAGGTCATGGGCGTTGGAACCATTGTATGTGGGTGGGACAAGACCCACCCACTTTTTACGATCAATGATATTGGACACACTCACTTTTATCGTCTCTAATATTCAGCACGTCTGCTTACCTACCCCTAATCGATAAACACTTATTATTAAACACGTTAGACCAGGGATGGGCAACTCCAGTCCTCGAGGGCCACTGTCCTGCAAAGTTTAGCTCCAACCCTGATAAAGTCACCTGCCTGTAGCCTTCTAGTAATCCTGAAGACATTGATTAGCTGGTTCAGGTGTGTTTGATTAGGGTTGGAGCTAAACTCTGCAGGACAGTGGCCCTCGAGGACTGGAGTTGCCCATCCCTGCGTTAGACGCTTTATTTCCACTTTTCTAATATTTTCTTCATTTTTATTGAAAATAAATGCCTTTCTGATCTGATATGTGATGGGATAAGGGAGAAGATTGAGTTCGGTGAAAGGCGGACTCGAACCGCGGGTCGATTTGTGTCAAAACTAGATGCCGTGCGTCTTACCCCTACACTACTGCCACTCACTATGATATGGAGATTTCTATATTTGAAGACTTCGGATGCAAAAACCTCTAAGTCCGTCTGATGTTTTTCTTTAAAATAAGCGCTTTTGTCAGGCTTCTATGAATAGGTTTCTACCCAAGTACTGGTACTTCTGAATGGGCTGAGGCTGGGATTTAGTGGGTTTGAACTTGAAGTATTTCAAGTCGACCACAACATTCTTTTGAATAGACTCGAAAATTATGTAGGTATTAGTGGAATTGCTTTATCATGGTTTAAATCATACCTATGCGACTGTTATCAGTTTGTAGCAGTAAATGAAGAGATGTCACACCGATCGCAAGTTCAGTATGGAGTACCACAAGGCTCAGTGCTAGGACCGCTGCTCTTCACCCTGTACATGCTACCACTGGGAGATATTATTAGGAAGCTTGGCGTTAGTTTTCATTGTTATGCTGACGATACTCAGCTCTATATTTCTTCACGCCCTAAAGAAACTTACCAATTCACAAGATTAACGGAATGCATAGCTGATATAAAACACTGGATGACCGGTTATTTCCTGCAACTCAATTCAGAAAAAACTGAGTTTTTAATTATTGGACAAAAAAGCTCCACAAGTAGTAACCTAGAATACTGTCTAACACTTGATGCTGCTCTGTCCAGTCCTCGTGGTCAGTGAGGAACCTGGGTGTGCTCTTTGATACCAATCTTTCGTTTGAAAGCCACGTTTCTAGCCTCTGTAAAACTGCATTCTACCATCTTAAAAATATATCTAAATTACGGCACATGCTCTCAATGCAAAATGCTGAACAGTTATATCATGCGTTCATGATCTCAAGGCTAGATTATTGTAATGCTTTACTGGGTGGTGGCCCTGCTCGCTTAATAAATAAACTCCAGCTGGTCCAAAACGCAGCAGCTCCAGTTCTTACTAGAACCAGGAAGTGTGCCCATATTAGCCCAGTTCTGTCAACATTGCACTGGCTGCCTATTAAACATCGCATACATTTTAAAATCTTGCTTATTACTTACAAAGCACTAAATGGTTTAGCTCCCCAATACTTGAGCGAGCTCTTAACACATTATACTCCATCACGTCTACTGCGCTCTCTAAACTCTGGCCAGTTGATCATACCGAGAATATCCAAATCAACTGCAGGCGGTCAATCCTTTTTTCTATTTAGCTCCTAAACTCTGGAACAGTCTTCCTAGCATTGTTTGGGAAGCAGACACACTCTGTCAGTTTAAATCTAGACTAAAAACACACATCTCTTTACTGTGGCATACACATAAAACACTTTTTCAATGAAATGATTGTTAGGCTGCATTAACTAGGTCAGCCGGAACCGGGAACACTTCCCATAACACCTGATGTACTCGTTAAATCATCAGAAGAATGGCATCTGCGCTAATGCTAGTCTCTCTGTTTTATCCCGAGGTTTACTGCAGTCAGCTGGATCCGGGCCGGATCCAGATCAGATGCTGGACCTGCGCCCAGAGAAGACCAACACATGACCCTGAAGTGTCTGAGAGACCGTGATTAGCCTCCCCCTGAAACTGCCTCATCGACACGGCATCCTCAATAAACCCGTCTCCAGCGTGATGACTCCAATTGTTCGAATATTCCGATCTATTATGACCTCTGACCTGTAAAGCTGCCAGAATAATAATAATAATAATAATAATACGCTGTTTGTTAATTGGCCAGAGGAGAACTGCCCCCCCGACTGAGCCTGGTTTCTCCCAAGGTTTATTTTCCTCCATTCTGCTCCTGATGGGGTTTTGGTTTCCTTGCCACTGTTGCCTCTGGCTTGGCGTGCTCAGTTGGGGACACTAAAATTTTTCAACTAAACATCGAAATACATCTAATTAATAAACTAAATTAATCATATAAACTAAATTACTGATCTAAAGCCCACACTGTCACCGTATGGAAATTGAAATGAACTGATGACATCAAATGGCTATACAGCTGAATAAAATTAGGCTGCATTATTTTGCTGTTTAACACTGTAAAGCTGCTTTGAAACAATCTACATTGTTAAAAGCGCTATATAAATAAAGTTGACTTGACTTATTTTATGAACGTATACTCTATGCAGAGAGCATTCTCTCAGTAGGCTACCGTTATCTCATATTTGAGCAAAGTGGCTTTTAGAGGCTTTTGCATCTGAACTCTTCATTTGTACTTAATGTAATTGGCATCCATTTGATGTCATCAGTTCATTTCAATTTCCATACGGTGACAGTGTGGGCTTTAGATCAGTAATTAGATCAGTACTTTAGTTTATATGGTTAATTTAGTTTATTAATTAGATTTATTTCAATGTTTAGTTGAAAAATTTAGTGTCCCCAACTGAGCACGCCAAGCCAGAGGCAACAGTGGCAAGGAAACCCAAACCCCATCAGGAGCAGAATGGAGGAAAATAAACCTTGGGAGAAACCAGGCTCAGTCGGGGTGCCAGTTCTCCTCTGGCCAATTAACAAACAGCGTATGATTATTATTAATATTATTATTATTCTGGCAGCTTTACAGGTCAGAGGTCATAATAGATCGGAATATTCGAATGATCGGAGTCATCACGCTGGAGACGGGTTTATTGAGGATGACATATCGATTTAAGTATTATTTAATTGTAATATTCGAATGATCGGAGTCATCGCGCTGAAGACGGGTTTATTGAGGATGACATATCGATTTAAGTATTATTTAATTGTAATATTCGAATGATCGGAGTCATCACACTGAAGACGGGTTTATTGAGGATGACATATCGATTGAAGTATTATTTAATTGTAATATTCGAATGATCGGAGTCATCGCGCTGAAGACGGGTTTATTGAGGATGACATATCGATTGAAGTATTATTTAATTGTAATATTCGAATGATCGGAGTCATCACGCTGGAGACGGGTTTATTGAGGATGACATATCGATTTAAGTATTATTTAATTGTAATATTCGAATGATCGGAGTCATCACACTGGAGACGGGTTTATTGAGGATGACATATCGATTGAAGTATTATTTAATTGTAATATTCGAATGATCGGAGTCATCGCGCTGAAGACGGGTTTATTGAGGATGACATATCGATTGAAGTATTATTTAATTGTAATATTCGAATGATCGGAGTCATCACGCTGGAGACGGGTTTATTGAGGATGACATATCGATTTAAGTATTATTTAATTGTAATATTCGAATGATCGGAGTCATCACGCTGGAGACGGGTTTATTGAGGATGACATATCGATTGAAGTATTATTTAATTGTAATATTCGAATGATCTGAGTCATCACGCTGGAGACGGGTTTATTGAGGATGACATATCGATTGAAGTATTATTTAATTGTAATATTCGAATGATCGGAGTCATCACGCTGGAGACGGGTTTATTGAGGATGACATATCGATTTAAGTATTATTTAATTGTAATATTCGAATGATCGGAGTCATCACGCTGGAGACGGGTTTATTGAGGATGACATATCGATGAAAGTATTATTTAATTGTAATATTCGAATGATCGGAGTCATCACGCTGGAGACGGGTTTATTGAGGATGACATATCGATTGAAGTATTATTTAATTGTAATATTCGAATGATCTGAGTCATCACGCTGGAGACGGGTTTATTGAGGATGACATATCGATGAAAGTATTATTTAATTGTAATATTCGAATGATCGGAGGCATCACGCTGAAGACGGGTTTATTGAGGATGACATATCGATTGAAGTATTATTTAATTGTAATATTCGAATGATCGGAGTCATCACGCTGGAGACGGGTTTATTGAGGATGACATATCGATGAAAGTATTATTTAATTGTAATATTCGAATGATCGGAGTCATCACACTGAAGACGGGTTTATTGAGGATGACATATCGATTGAAGTATCATTTAATTGTAATATTCGAATGATCGGAGTCATCACGCTGGAGACGGGTTTATTGAGGATGACATATCGATGAAAGTATTATTTAATTGTAATATTCGAATGATCGGAGTCATCGCGCTGAAGACGGGTTTATTGAGGATGACATATCGATTTAAGTATTATTTAATTGTAATATTCGAATGATCTGAGTCATCGCGCTGAAGACGGGTTTATTGAGGATGACATATCGATTGAAGTATTATTTAATTGTAATAATCGAATGATCGGAGTCATCACACTGAAGACGGGTTTATTGAGGATGACATATCGATTGAAGTATTATTTAATTGTAATATTCGAATGATCGGAGTCATCACACTGAAGACGGGTTTATTGAGGATGACATATCGATTGAAGTATTATTTAATTGTAATATTCGAATGATCGGAGTCATCACGCTGGAGACGGGTTTATTGAGGATGACATATCGATTTAAGTATTATTTAATTGTAATATTCGAATGATCGGAGTCATCACACTGAAGACGGGTTTATTGAGGATGACATATCGATTGAAGTATTATTTAATTGTAATATTCGAATGATCGGAGTCATCGCGCTGAAGACGGGTTTATTGAGGATGACATATCGATTGAAGTATTATTTAATTGTAATATTCGAATGATCGGAGTCATCGCGCTGGAGACGGGTTTATTGAGGATGACATATCGATTTAAGTATTATTTAATTGTAATATTCGAATGATCTGAGTCATCACGCTGGAGACGGGTTTATTGAGGATGACATATCGATGAAAGTATTATTTAATTGTAATATTCGAATGATCGGAGTCATCACGCTGGAGACGGGTTTATTGAGGATGACATATCGATGAAAGTATTATTTAATTGTAATATTCGAATGATCGGAGTCATCACGCTGGAGACGGGTTTATTGAGGATGACATATCGATGAAAGTATTATTTAATTGTAATATTCGAATGATCGGAGGCATCACGCTGAAGACGGGTTTATTGAGGATGACATATCGATGAAAGTATTATTTAATTGTAATATTCGAATGATCGGAGTCATCACGCTGGAGACGGGTTTATTGAGGATGACATATCGATGAAAGTATTATTTAATTGTAATATTCGAATGATCGGAGTCATCACGCTGAAGACGGGTTTATTGAGGATGACATATCGATTGAAGTATTATTTAATTGTAATATTCGAATGATCGGAGTCATCACGCTGGAGACGGGTTTATTGAGGATGACATATCGATTGAAGTATTATTTAATTGTAATATTCGAATGATCGGAGTCATCACGCTGAAGACGGGTTTATTGAGGATGACATATCGATTGAAGTATTATTTAATTGTAATATTCGAATGATCGGAGTCATCACGCTGGAGACGGGTTTATTGAGGATGACATATCGATTTAAGTATTATTTAATTGTAATATTCGAATGATCGGAGTCATCACGCTGGAGACGGGTTTATTGAGGATGACATATCGATGAAAGTATTATTTAATTGTAATATTCGAATGATCGGAGTCATCACGCTGAAGACGGGTTTATTGAGGATGACATATCGATTGAAGTATTATTTAATTGTAATATTCGAATGATCGGAGTCATCGCGCTGAAGACGGGTTTATTGAGGATGACATATCGATTGAAGTATTATTTAATTGTAATATTCGAATGATCGGAGTCATCACACTGAAGACGGGTTTATTGAGGATGACATATCGATTGAAGTATTATTTAATTGTAATATTCGAATGATCGGAGTCATCGCGCTGAAGACGGGTTTATTGAGGATGACATATCGATTTAAGTATTATTTAATTGTAATATTCGAATGATCGGAGTCATCACACTGAAGACGGGTTTATTGAGGATGACATATCGATTGAAGTATTATTTAATTGTAATATTCGAATGATCGGAGTCATCGCGCTGAAGACGGGTTTATTGAGGATGACATATCGATTGAAGTATTATTTAATTGTAATATTCGAATGATCGGAGTCATCACGCTGGAGACGGGTTTATTGAGGATGACATATCGATGAAAGTATTATTTAATTGTAATATTCGAATGATCGGAGTCATCACACTGAAGACGGGTTTATTGAGGATGACATATCGATTGAAGTATTATTTAATTGTAATATTCGAATGATCGGAGTCATCACACTGAAGACGGGTTTATTGAGGATGACATATCGATTGAAGTATTATTTAATTGTAATATTCGAATGATCGGAGTCATCACGCTGGAGACGGGTTTATTGAGGATGACATATCGATGAAAGTATTATTTAATTGTAATATTCGAATGATCGGAGTCATCACGCTGGAGACGGGTTTATTGAGGATGACATATCGATGAAAGTATTATTTAATTGTAATATTCGAATGATCTGAGTCATCACGCTGGAGACGGGTTTATTGAGGATGACATATCGATGAAAGTATTATTTAATTGTAATATTCGAATGATCGGAGGCATCACGCTGAAGACGGGTTTATTGAGGATGACATATCGATGAAAGTATTATTTAATTGTAATATTCGAATGATCGGAGTCATCACACTGAAGACGGGTTTATTGAGGATGACATATCGATTGAAGTATTATTTAATTGTAATATTCGAATGATCGGAGTCATCGCGCTGAAGACGGGTTTATTGAGGATGACATATCGATTTAAGTATTATTTAATTGTAATATTCGAATGATCGGAGTCATCACACTGAAGACGGGTTTATTGAGGATGACATATCGATTGAAGTATTATTTAATTGTAATATTCGAATGATCGGAGTCATCGCGCTGAAGACGGGTTTATTGAGGATGACATATCGATTGAAGTATTATTTAATTGTAATATTCGAATGATCGGAGTCATCACGCTGGAGACGGGTTTATTGAGGATGACATATCGATGAAAGTATTATTTAATTGTAATATTCGAATGATCGGAGTCATCACGCTGGAGACGGGTTTATTGAGGATGACATATCGATGAAAGTATTATTTAATTGTAATATTCGAATGATCGGAGTCATCACACTGAAGACGGGTTTATTGAGGATGACATATCGATTGAAGTATTATTTAATTGTAATATTCGAATGATCGGAGTCATCACGCTGGAGACGGGTTTATTGAGGATGACATATCGATGAAAGTATTATTTAATTGTAATATTCGAATGATCTGAGTCATCACGCTGGAGACGGGTTTATTGAGGATGACATATCGATGAAAGTATTATTTAATTGTAATATTCGAATGATCGGAGGCATCACGCTGAAGACGGGTTTATTGAGGATGACATATCGATGAAAGTATTATTTAATTGTAATATTCGAATGATCGGAGTCATCACACTGAAGACGGGTTTATTGAGGATGACATATCGATTGAAGTATTATTTAATTGTAATATTCGAATGATCGGAGTCATCACGCTGGAGACGGGTTTATTGAGGATGACATATCGATTGAAGTATTATTTAATTGTAATATTCGAATGATCGGAGTCATCACGCTGGAGACGGGTTTATTGAGGATGACATATCGATGAAAGTATTATTTAATTGTAATATTCGAATGATCGGAGGCATCACGCTGAAGACGGGTTTATTGAGGATGACATATCGATGAAAGTATTATTTAATTGTAATATTCGAATGATCTGAGTCATCGCGCTGAAGACGGGTTTATTGAGGATGACATATCGATTGAAGTATTATTTAATTGTAATATTCGAATGATCGGAGTCATCACACTGAAGACGGGTTTATTGAGGATGACATATCGATTGAAGTATTATTTAATTGTAATATTCGAATGATCGGAGTCATCACACTGAAGACGGGTTTATTGAGGATGACATATCGATTGAAGTATTATTTAATTGTAATATTCGAATGATCGGAGTCATCACACTGAAGACGGGTTTATTGAGGATGACATATCGATTGAAGTATTATTTAATTGTAATATTCGAATGATCGGAGTCATCACGCTGGAGACGGGTTTATTGAGGATGACATATCGATTGAAGTATTATTTAATTGTAATATTCGAATGATCGGAGTCATCACGCTGGAGACGGGTTTATTGAGGATGACATATCGATTGAAGTATTATTTAATTGTAATATTCGAATGATCGGAGTCATCACGCTGGAGACGGGTTTATTGAGGATGACATATCGATTGAAGTATTATTTAATTGTAATATTCGAATGATCGGAGTCATCACGCTGGAGACGGGTTTATTGAGGATGACATATCGATGAAAGTATTATTTAATTGTAATATTCGAATGATCTGAGTCATCACGCTGGAGACGGGTTTATTGAGGATGACATATCGATTGAAGTATTATTTAATTGTAATATTCGAATGATCGGAGTCATCACACTGAAGACGGGTTTATTGAGGATGACATATCGATTGAAGTATTATTTAATTGTAATATTCGAATGATCGGAGTCATCACACTGAAGACGGGTTTATTGAGGATGACATATCGATTGAAGTATTATTTAATTGTAATATTCGAATGATCGGAGTCATCACGCTGGAGACGGGTTTATTGAGGATGACATATCGATGAAAGTATTATTTAATTGTAATATTCGAATGATCGGAGGCATCACGCTGAAGACGGGTTTATTGAGGATGACATATCGATGAAAGTATTATTTAATTGTAATATTCGAATGATCGGAGGCATCACGCTGAAGACGGGTTTATTGAGGATGACATATCGATTTAAGTATTATTTAATTGTAATATTCGAACAATTGGAGTCATCACGCTGGAGACGGGTTTATTAAGATGCCATGTGGATGAGGCAGTTTCAGGGGGAGGCTAATCACGGTCTCTCAGACACTTTCGAAACCGAAATTCAGAACCTCTAACCGACGTATTTTTCCCATGTCGGTTATTTCGGTTTTAGTCAGTCACATCAAGTGCAGTTTGCAGGCACACAGAGAGATGCAGGAGCAGTTATCTTTGTTTATAGAGGTCCAGAATCACTATAGCAACTGCATGTTTTACACAGTTTATACAGGTCAGTTAATTGCCGTTCTTATGCGCTGACACACACACACACACACACACAGACGGCGCGCGCAAGCCCCAAAGCCAGATCGCTTTCATTTTCGTCCTCATAAATTTTGTCAAGTAAATGCATTTAAAGGCTTGAACATCTAACGCGATTGTGCACTATTCAAAAACAACAATACGGAAAATTTCTCCGTTCAGTGCTCAGCTTTTTTTGTGTGACACAGAGCCGAGCCGTATCGCGTCTCTGACAACGCGCGCACGCCCTGAAGCAGACCTCTTTCACCTGCGTCCACACAAGTCTCTCATTTGTATGTGTTTTAAGTCCTGCCAGTTTGAACATTGAAGCGATTTAAGACCATCAGATGTGTATTATGTTGAACTAATGCCTGATATATTGTGACAAACGAACACTCACACAGTAGCTCGCACATCACGTGAAGATCTCGCAGAGAGCAGCTCAGAAACGCAGTCCTGTGACTAAAGTAAAGTCACTAAAGTAGCTTATAAACTCAACCGTTATAGGCATATATTTTAAAAACTTTGAAGTAAAACCACAGCTTCATAATGAATAGAGATGGTATGACTAATTCACACACACAATCATATGGAAGTAAAATAATGCCAAACGTTTTTGAAATAAAAAAGCCTGTTGAATTGCACTACTTGAAAAAAATATGCATTGCATTAACCATGATTGCATTTTAATGCATTGTATTTTTAGGGCTTGCATTTATATGGGCTGAAATTCAACATGGTTGTATATTTAAGCTGTGAATATTTCAATTCAAAACATTTCAAACACATTTTCATTAATAAAAATTCAATAATCCATTTTCTCCTTTCATATTTCACTTCCAAAATATTCAAACTGTTTAAAAATACAACCTATAATATTCAACAGGCAATTTTCGGTCCGTTTTATTTCGCTTTACAAATTCGCTCCACAATTCAGTGGTTCAAATTCGACATTGAATCAGGGACTGGAGGAAAAGCAATAGACTACCGATGCATTATATCTATCTGCTGTTAGTCGCCCTCACCAGTAGGTGGTGCAAGCGCAACGCGTGTTGACAACATCAAAGCAACAGACAGAGACGAGAAGCCTTCATAAAACATCATTTGCTGAAATGGACCGAGCGGTGAGTACGAGTTATTATGAGTGTATATATAGTATATAACTTACATGTTGAAAAGGCTGATTAAGACACAAATCATCACACGAGCGTTTACTCAAGTGTCTTATGATACGACTTTTTTTTTGTCAAAAGTGATAAAAGGTGCCTTGCTGATCTCAGCACTTCATTGTCTCCCTTGTATAACAAAGTTAACATGAATTAAAGATAGAGAGTAGCTTTAAATATATCACTTCATCACAGATGTCAAAATATTAATGCAGATACAGAGCTGCGTATCTCAAAAGCATTGTGGAGCTATGTTGATTGTTTAAGACTAACGTTATTGGTGCTTGTTTTTCTACGATGCTTTTGAGATAACGTTACACGGAGACAATTCACGTTTAACTTAATCATATACCGTAACATGAAGATGAACTGATATTGTGGTAGAAATGTACCATTTTAATATATAATTGCGGAATTTAATTTATAAGTAGGTTGTATTTAATCATGCTATATCTAAATAAAATTAACTTTGCCATCATTTAAACCCATCCATCGAATTAGTATTCTGTCATTAGTGACTAAACCAAACAGTACACATGTCTTAGCGTATAACAGTGGTTTTACTAAAAAATTGTTTTTTTTACTAAAATTGTATGCCTTATGGCGGGCAAAAGGCAAACACTGAGAGAATGAAGTACTTGCCATTGCCAGCCAGTACTAGTGACATCACGTGCAAAGTATGAATTAATAGGATCTTGCCAGGACGTCGCCAGTATTAATATACAAAAGTTGGTGTTTTGAGGTGTAAACGATCGTCGCCTGCATGCCAGATAGTTGTGCGATTGGATGCACAATAACCACATTTTGTCAGCGTTTGTTGCCGCGCCAGGTAACTTATCCATGTTAGTGACGTGACTGCAAAGTATTTAGGCCTATATCAATGCTAAAGGCGAGGGAATTCTGGATTAATCTGAAAAATCACCTTCCTTTTGAACGCTGTAAAAAGTCGTATCATAAGACACTTGAGTAAACGCTCGTGTGATGATTTGTGTCTTAATCAGCCTTTTCAACATGTAAGTTATATACTATATATACACTCATAATAACTCGCACTCACCGCTCGGTCCATTTCAGCAAATGATGTTTTATGAAGGCTTCTCGTCTCTGTCTGTTGCTTTGATGTTGTCAACACGCGTTGCGCTTGCACCACCTACTGGTGAGGACGACTAACAGCAGATAGATATAATGCATCGGTAGTCTATTGCTTTTCCTCCAGTCCCTGATTCAATGTCGAATTTGCCATCGAATTTGGTGTCGAATTTGAACCACTGAATTGTGGAGCGAATTTGTAAAGCGAAATAAAACGGACCGAAAATTGCCTGTTGAATATTATAGGTTGTATTTTTAAACAGTTTGAATATTTTGGAAGTGAAATATGAAAGGAGAATATGGATTATTGAATTTTTATTAATGAAAATGTGTTTGAAATGTTTCGAATTGAAATATTCACAGCTTAAATATACAACCATGTTGAATTTCAGCCCATATAAATGCAAGCCCTAAAAATACAATGCATTAAAATGCAATCATGGTTAATGCAATGCATATTTTTTTCAAGTAGTGCAATTCAACAGGCTTTTTTATTTCAAAAACATTTGGCATTATTTTACTTCCATACAATCACTCTCTCGTTAATGCATTCAAATAAATGTAATGTAGTCTAGGCCTACTGTGTTAATGTATCTGTATCTGATGTACAACAAGCAGAAATCCCCATAGACAATAACTGCTGAAATCACAAAGAAATGCACTTTTTCATTAGAAAAAAAAAAATCCACCTTTAATAGTACAAACCTTATCAGGAACTTACTCAAAAACCTTAAGAGGGCAAAAAATGGAAAGCAAAAAAAAGAAAAGAAAAATAACCGTTCATTAATCGTAATCGAGGTAAAATGTTCAATTAATCGAGGTTTTTATTTTTGGTCAAATCGTTACAGCCCTATCAGATATTAAAGGTCCCGTTCTTCGTGATCCCATTGTTCAAACTTTAGTTAGTGTGTAATGTTGCTGTTAGAGCATAAATAATACCTGTAAAATTATAAAGCTCAAAGTTCAGTGCCAAGCGAGATATTTTATTTAACAGAAGTTCCCTTTCAAAGCCTACAGCGAACGGCCGGCTTGGACTACATCCTGGTACTTCCTTCATTAATGACGTCAGTAGAACAGACTAACCTCCGCCCACAAGAATACGCGAAAAAGGGGGCGTGGTCTTGTTGCTGTCCCACGTGGAGAAGAGGAAGTGTCGCGTGGAGAAGAGGAAGTGTTGCGTTTGAGTGTGTTTGTCGCCATGTCGTCAAGACGCTGTTATTTTCATCCCGGAGTCAAATCACCTTTGTTTGGCTTTCCCAGGGACGCTGTAGAGATCATTGAGCGCATACATCTCCCGTTAAGAGGCGTGACCTTTCCACGTGCGCTAAGCTGCTGTCCAATCACAACACAGGAACCGCTGGCACAATCAGAACTCGTTACGTATTTCTGAAGGAGGGACTTCATAGAACAAGGAACTCATCAGCCGTTTTTAGGACAGTGAGAACAGCGGTACACAGATGAGTACATTGTGTTAAAAATACTGTGTTTTTTTACACGCGAAACATGAACACATGTTATATTGCACACTGTAAACACAATCAAAGCTTCAAAAAAACACGAAGAACGGGACCTTTAAAGTGCTAGTGTTGCCATGGTTACTACACAATAACACCGGAGAGTAACGGGTATGATGTCACTGATAGGCGACGCACACACGGGCCGTGTCCTGGTCAAAATTGAGGATTTCTCTGGATTTAAACATTCTTGGAAACATTTGGGATAATGAGTACACAAAATTGTTCTAGTTGGATATTTTAATCCAAAAACTTACATATTGTGACTTTTAACTAAAGATGTTAATTACTACAAAAAAATATATCGCGCTTATGTAATGTACTGTCAATCAATCACTGCTTGTCATTATAATTAGCAGGCGATTGTTTAATGGATGATGCAAGAACAAGCAACGCGATACTGACGGCTATACACGAGCACAAAAAGTTACATTACAATTAAAAATGTTAAAAAATAATACACATGATGGGAAACAACATGCTAAGCAGCTAGCAGCTGTCGCGTAAACAACCACACGGGCACGCGCATCACGCCGAGCATTAGCGGTGTGTGTGTGTTTATGGTTTATACACGTTCATTATGCGTTTGAAACTTTTGTTACACCATTGTCACTGCCAGCATGATGTGAACACACCTCACACACACACACCGAGGCCTCGATGCTATAAATCACCCAAACACTGGCGGTAAAGGAGAACTGACCTGTGACCTGTGACTGACTGTCGCGCTGTCGACCCAGTGCTGAGAACCCAAAGCTCGTTCAGCTCCGTGTGTGTGAGTGTGTGAGAGCAGCCGCTGTCTCTGCTGCCATGTTGCTCATCACTGCAGTCAAACACGTGGGGAGGAGCCGTGTGCACTCGCCACGATCCCAGCATGCACCGCGGCAAGGACTCACCAGCTCACCTACAGAGTCCAAGAAGTGCGCTACCTAGGGAACCTAGTATGCTTGCAGTCATCAGCCTACACAAATGAACCGTCACGCATGTACATACACTGATTTATGGAAGGCCTATATTTGCCACATAAGAAAAAAAATCATGCTTCGGACATTATAATTCACCCTTCGCAAAGACCCGCCCACTTTAGTTAAGGTTGCTTGGTGATTGGGCAGCTCGCCTGTCAATCAAACTCACCGCGAAGGGTGATGTATGACATACAAGTCGAAATAATTACATTCTAATCATATTTATGACGTGAAAAGTAATAGTAATGTCATAATTTTAACTTTTAATCTTATAATTATGACTGATTGTCTTTTATGTGATGTCTATTATGACATAAAAGACACAGTCATAATTAAGAGATTAAAGTCATAACTTTTATTTTTCTTTCACATATTTTTGTTGTTGTCATAATCACTGAATGCATTTGTATGTCATAATTATGAATTATGATTTTTTAATTTAAACTTTTTATCTTATATAATTTAAACTCTTTATCTCATTATTATGACTGATTAATATTTATGTCAAAATTGTGTCAACTTTTTTCTTTTTCTTTCATATATTTAACTTTTTGTCATAATGACATTTATTATGACTTTTTATGTCATAATTTCAAATGAAGTACGACATAAAAGTACATGTCAATTTTTTCTGTTTTTATGTCAATTACAGAATGACGTCATAATTATGAATTTTTGTCATAACTAAATTATGTAATATGTCATAATTGTTTTTATGTCAATTACAGAATGATATAAAGTCATAATTATGAATTATGTCAGAATTATTACAGAGAATATCATTTCAACTTTGTATCATTATTATGACTTTGTGATTATGACTTTTTAGGTCATAATTATGAATTCCTCAAACGTGTCATAAATGTGTTCATAACGATGAGCATTAGCAGTCAGACTGAAAGAGCTAGAGTGAAATGCTTTAGTGCAATAGTTGAAGAAATATTAAATGATGTAATTTTGCTACTAATCTATTATGGGAGTTTGTTTTATTATAACTATATATAAACGTCTGTATATGAAGACTCATCATATAGTTGCTTTACTATAGTCTAAACTACGCTCCCTTTATCATTAATAATTCAGATGGAAATATCACATAACTTTTAATCATCATCCTCAACACAAACATACACACATACTCACTCTCTCTCTCTCTCTCTCTCTCACACACACACACACACACACACACACACACACACACACACACACACACACACACACACACACACACACACACACACACACACACACACACACACACACACACACACACACACACACACACACACACACACACACACACACACACACACACACACACACACACACACACACACACACACACACACACACACACACACACACACACACACACACACACACACACACACACACACACACACACACACACACACACACACACACACACACACACACACACACACACACACACACACACACACACACACACACACACACACACACACACACACACACACACACACACACACACACACACACACACACACACACACACACACACACACACACACACACACACACACACACACACACACACACACACACACACACACACACACACACACACACACACACACACACACACACACACACACACACACACACACACACACACACACACACACACACACACACACACACACACACACACACACACACACACACACACACACACACACACACACACACACACACACACACACACACACACACACACACACACACACAACCCCTAAACCTACCCATCACACACACACACACACACACACACACTGCCCCTAAACCTACCCATCACAGGAGACATTCTGCATTTTTACATTTTCAAAAAACATCACTTAGTCTGATTTATAAGATGCTTTCCTCACGGGGACCAAAAAATGTCCCCACAAGGACGAGGATTTCGGATATTGCCATCTTTGTGGGGACATTTTGTCCCCATAACGTAGGGTTTATCAGGCCACACACACACACTCAGGTTCTTCTCTCATCTTGTTTCATTACTGGATGAATCAGCGTTTTTGAACGAATCTCTTGAGTGAATGATTCAATGACTCACTCATAAAGACTTGTTTCATTACTGGATGAATCAGCGTTTTTGGATTACATTTACATTTACATTTAGTCATTTAGCAGACGCTTTTATCCAAAGCGACTTACAAATGAGAGCAATAGAAGCAGCTAGAACAGTCAAGGGCAACAGTATGTAACAGTACGTAAGTGCTGTAACAAGTCTCAGTTAATCTAGTACAGAACACATAGGACAGAAGGTTTTTTTTTTTTTTTTTTAAATAGACAGACAGACAGACAGAAAATGAATAGAATGTTAAGTGCTAATCTTGATTGGTAAGGTACCACTGGAAGAGATGTGTCTTTAGCCGTTTTTTGAAAATGGCTACAGACTCGGCTGCTGGAATTGAGATAGGCAGGTCATTCCACAGGGTGGGTGCGGTTCAGGAAAAGGTCCGTGAGAGTGATTTCATGCCTCTTTGGGATGGCACCACAAGGCGTCGTTCACTGGCAGAACGTAAGCTCCTGGAGGGTGTGTAAGTCTGAACAAGCGAGTTTAGGTATATTGGTGCAGAGCCAGTGGTTGTTTTGAAGGCGAGCACCAGTGTCTTGAATTTGATGCGAGCTGCTATTGGGAGCCAGTGGAGATTGATGAAGAGAGGCGGGACGTGCGCTCTCTTCGGCTCGTTAAAGACCACCCTCACCGCTGCATTCTGGATCAGCTGCAAGGGTTTGACAGTACATGCCGGAAGGCCCGCTAGAAGAGCATTACAGTAGTCCAGTCTGGAGAGAACAAGAGCTTGGACCAGGAGTTGTGTGGCATGCTCTGATAGGAAGGGTCTAATCTTCCTAATGTTGTATAACGCAAATCTGCAGGACCGGGTTGTTGCAGTAATGTGGTCAGTGAATTTTAGCTGATCATCAATCACAACTCCAAGATTCCTGGCTGTCCTGGACGGAGTAATGGTTGATGATCCTAGCTGAATGGAGAGATTGTGATGAAGTGCTGGGTTGGCTGAGACCACAAGCAGTTCTGTCTTTGCAAGGTTGAGTTGCAGGTGATGCTCCTTCATCCAGGCAGAAATGTCTGTTAGGCAGGCGGCGATACGAACACCAACCGTGGGATCACCTGGTTGAAATGAGAAGTAGAGTTGAGTGTCGTCGGCATAGCAGTGATAGGAAACGCCATGTTTCTGAATGACAGATCCCAGTGATGACATGTAGATGGAGAAGAGAAGTGGTCCAAGCACTGAGCCCTGTGGAACTCCAGTGGCTAGATGATGTGACTTAGACACTTCGCCTCTCCATGACACCCTGAAGGACCTACCTGAGAGGTAAGACTTTAGCCACTGGAGAGCAGTTCCTGAGATGCCCATCTTCATGAGAGTTGACAGGAGGATCTGGTGGTTAACTGTGTCAAAAGCAGCAGACAAATCCAGTAAGATAAGTACTGTGGATTTGGATGCCGTTCTTGCCTGTCTCAGTGCCTCCGTAACCGAGAGTAGGGCAGTCTCCGTTGAGTGGCCGCTTTTGAAGCCGGATTGATTGCTGTCCAGGAGGTTGTTCTGTTCAAGAAACGTGGAGAGCTGGTTAAACACAACTCGCTCAAGTGTCTTTGCAATGAAAGGCAGAAGGGATACCGGTCTGTAGTTTTCTAAAAGTGCTGGGTTAAGAGAGGGTTTCTTAAGCAGTGGGGTTACCCGAGCCTGCTTAAATGCTGTGGGGAAGGTCCCGGTGTGAAGAGAGGTGTTAACAATGTGAGTGAGTGCAGGAGTAACAGAAGAAGAAATGGCCTGAAGGAGGTGAGTGGGGATAGGATCAAGCGGACAGGTAGTGGGATGGTTGGAAAGGATGAGTTTGGAGACATCTGTTTCGGAGAGCAGAGAGAAGGAGGGAAGCGTATGTGTGATAGTTTTTGAGATGTGCGTGTCGGTTTGCGGTGTGGAGAATTGGCTGCTGATGGAGGATGTTTTGTTTGTAAAGAATGATGCAAAGTCATCAGCTGTAAGAGTTGATGAAGGAGGGGGGGGAGGGGGACAAAGGAGCGAGGAGAATGTTCTGAAAAGTGCACGAGAGTCAGGGCAGTTGTTGATTCTGTTGTTGTAGTATGTAGTTTTAGCAGTGGAGACGTTAGTAGAGAAAGAAGTGAGGAGAGACTGATACAGGGTCAGGTCAGTAGTGTTTTGAGTTTTGCGCCACTTCCTCTCTGCCGCCCTGAGACCAGAGCGATGTTCGCGAAGAACATCAGACAGCCAGGGGGCAGAGGGGGTGGTGCGGGCTGGCCTGGATGAAACGGGACAGAAGTTGTCTAAGCAAGATGTTAGAGTGGAGCAAAGAGTGTCAGTAGCACTGTTAGTGTCCAGAGCTGAGAACTCAGAAGGTGGAGGGAGTGAGGATGAAACCATAGTGGATAGACGAGAGGGAGAGAGCGAGCGTAGATTACGGCGAAAGGTGATCTGAGGAGGAGTATGTGTTGTGGCAGGAGTCAATAGGAGGTTAAGAGTGATGAGAAAGTGATCTGAGGTGTGCAATGGAGTAACTAAAGTGACGTCTGTGGAGCAGTAGCGTGTGTAGATAAGGTCCAAATGGTTACCCGATTTGTGAGTAGCTGTAGTAGATACTCGCTTAAGGTCAAATGAGGCCAGAAGAGTGGTGAAGTCAGCAGCCTGGGACTTATCAAGGTGGATGTTGAAGTCACCGAGCAGTACCAGAGGAGTACCATCCTCGGGGAAGTGAGAGAGCAAAATATCCAGTTCCTCCAAGAAGTTACCCAGTTGACCTGGAGGGCGGTAAATAACTACAACATGGATTTTAGCAGGGTGAGTGATAGTGATTGAGTGTGATTCAAATGAGCAGTTGCCAGATGATGAAGGAATGGGCTCAAATTTCCAATCCTTTGAGATGAGCAAACCAGTACCTCCGCCCCTCCCAATCGGGCGAGAGGTGTGTGAAAAAGTGTAATTATTTGAGAGAGCCGCAGGAGTGGCAGTGTCTTCCGGTTTGATCCAGGTTTCAGTTAGAGCCATGAGACTGAGATGTGAGTGAGTGGCCAGAGATGAAATAAAGTCAGCTTTGTTTACAGCAGACTGGCAATTCCAGAGACCAATTGGAATGGACATTAATGTAGCAGAAGAAATAGGTACACTACGCAGATTATTAGGATTACGGCGTCTAGAATGTACTGAGCGTGATTTGCGGGTGTATGTGGTAATAGTAGAGATTTGGAAGCACATAGTGAATAAGGGTTAGAGAAATAAACAGATGAAAGCAAGCAAACACAAAAGTGAGCAAAGTAGAAGGAAAGCTATACTCAAGTGCCTTGTCTGTGTCCTTGCTCGAGTGGAGTCGCGCAGAGTAGAGTCGATGTCTTTACACTCTTCGGGCTTCACGCGATGAGGCTGAACGCTCCCGCTGACGCTTCCGCGCCAGCGTCAACGAGCGTATTAAATAGATGCTAATTACTACAATCAGAGCAGGTGAGGACGCTTTTGTAATTCTCCCAAACAATCAAGGGAACAGCCTGTCAATGGCTCATCAGCTCCAAAGCGAAACTATGACTCACGAGTAGTGAAATATCCAGCAATAGCAATAACAATTGAGTGCGGACGGGCGGCAAAAACAGCCCGTGTTATAATTCAAATACAATTATCTTAGCCAGTAAAATTATAAATCCAAAAAGAACTACAGAATCGAAATGTATCCACTTGTAAGTGTGTAATACGCTGAGCAAATACAGCAAACTGAGTAATTCCAAAAAACACTTACGTACGGCTTCAATATGCGCTCCTTTCACTGTCAGCACGCTTCTTTCTCGCGACTAACTGACCGACCTGACTTTATATATGTTCTGTCCACCTTTGTAATTCTCCCAAACAATCAAGGGAACAGCCTGTCAATGGCTCATCAGCTCCAAAGCGAAACTATGACTCACGAGTAGTGAAATATCCAGCAATAGCAATAACAATTGAGTGCGGACGGGCGGCAAAAACAGCCCGTGTTATAATTCAAATACAATTATCTTAGCCAGTAAAATTATAAATCCAAAAAGAACTACAGAATCGAAATGTATCCACTTGTAAGTGTGTAATACGCTGAGCAAATACAGCAAACTGAGTAATTCCAAAAAACACTTACGTACGGCTTCAATATGCGCTCCTTTCACTGTCAGCACGCTTCTTTCTCGCGACTAACTGACCGACCTGACTTTATATATGTTCTGTCCACCTTTGTAATTCTCCCAAACAATCAAGGGAACAGCCTGTCAATGGCTCATCAGCTCCAAAGCGAAACTATGACTCACGAGTAGTGAAATATCCAGCAATAGCAATAACAATTGAGTGCGGACGGGCGGCAAAAACAGCCCGTGTTATAATTCAAATACAATTATCTTAGCCAGTAAAATTATAAATCCAAAAAGAACTACAGAATCGAAATGTATCCACTTGTAAGTGTGTAATACGCTGAGCAAATACAGCAAACTGAGTAATTCCAAAAAACACTTACGTACGGCTTCAATATGCGCTCCTTTCACTGTCAGCACGCTTCTTTCTCGCGACTAACTGACCGACCTGACTTTATATATGTTCTGTCCACCTTTGTAATTCTCCCAAACAATCAAGGGAACAGCCTGTCAATGGCTCATCAGCTCCAAAGCGAAACTATGACTCACGAGTAGTGAAATATCCAGCAATAGCAATAACAATTGAGTGCGGACGGGCGGCAAAAACAGCCCGTGTTATAATTCAAATACAATTATCTTAGCCAGTAAAATTATAAATCCAAAAAGAACTACAGAATCGAAATGTATCCACTTGTAAGTGTGTAATACGCTGAGCAAATACAGCAAACTGAGTAATTCCAAAAAACACTTACGTACGGCTTCAATATGCGCTCCTTTCACTGTCAGCACGCTTCTTTCTCGCGACTAACTGACCGACCTGACTTTATATATGTTCTGTCCACCTTTGTAATTCTCCCAAACAATCAAGGGAACAGCCTGTCAATGGCTCATCAGCTCCAAAGCGAAACTATGACTCACGAGTAGTGAAATATCCAGCAATAGCAATAACAATTGAGTGCGGACGGGCGGCAAAAACAGCCCGTGTTATAATTCAAATACAATTATCTTAGCCAGTAAAATTATAAATCCAAAAAGAACTACAGAATCGAAATGTATCCACTTGTAAGTGTGTAATACGCTGAGCAAATACAGCAAACTGAGTAATTCCAAAAAACACTTACGTACGGCTTCAATATGCGCTCCTTTCACTGTCAGCACGCTTCTTTCTCGCGACTAACTGACCGACCTGACTTTATATATGTTCTGTCCACCTTTGTAATTCTCCCAAACAATCAAGGGAACAGCCTGTCAATGGCTCATCAGCTCCAAAGCGAAACTATGACTCACGAGTAGTGAAATATCCAGCAATAGCAATAACAATTGAGTGCGGACGGGCGGCAAAAACAGCCCGTGTTATAATTCAAATACAATTATCTTAGCCAGTAAAATTATAAATCCAAAAAGAACTACAGAATCGAAATGTATCCACTTGTAAGTGTGTAATACGCTGAGCAAATACAGCAAACTGAGTAATTCCAAAAAACACTTACGTACGGCTTCAATATGCGCTCCTTTCACTGTCAGCACGCTTCTTTCTCGCGACTAACTGACCGACCTGACTTTATATATGTTCTGTCCACCTTTGTAATTCTCCCAAACAATCAAGGGAACAGCCTGTCAATGGCTCATCAGCTCCAAAGCGAAACTATGACTCACGAGTAGTGAAATATCCAGCAATAGCAATAACAATTGAGTGCGGACGGGCGGCAAAAACAGCCCGTGTTATAATTCAAATACAATTATCTTAGCCAGTAAAATTATAAATCCAAAAAGAACTACAGAATCGAAATGTATCCACTTGTAAGTGTGTAATACGCTGAGCAAATACAGCAAACTGAGTAATTCCAAAAAACACTTACGTACGGCTTCAATATGCGCTCCTTTCACTGTCAGCACGCTTCTTTCTCGCGACTAACTGACCGACCTGACTTTATATATGTTCTGTCCACCTTTGTAATTCTCCCAAACAATCAAGGGAACAGCCTGTCAATGGCTCATCAGCTCCAAAGCGAAACTATGACTCACGAGTAGTGAAATATCCAGCAATAGCAATAACAATTGAGTGCGGACGGGCGGCAAAAACAGCCCGTGTTATAATTCAAATACAATTATCTTAGCCAGTAAAATTATAAATCCAAAAAGAACTACAGAATCGAAATGTATCCACTTGTAAGTGTGTAATACGCTGAGCAAATACAGCAAACTGAGTAATTCCAAAAAACACTTACGTACGGCTTCAATATGCGCTCCTTTCACTGTCAGCACGCTTCTTTCTCGCGACTAACTGACCGACCTGACTTTATATATGTTCTGTCCACCTTTGTAATTCTCCCAAACAATCAAGGGAACAGCCTGTCAATGGCTCATCAGCTCCAAAGCGAAACTATGACTCACGAGTAGTGAAATATCCAGCAATAGCAATAACAATTGAGTGCGGACGGGCGGCAAAAACAGCCCGTGTTATAATTCAAATACAATTATCTTAGCCAGTAAAATTATAAATCCAAAAAGAACTACAGAATCGAAATGTATCCACTTGTAAGTGTGTAATACGCTGAGCAAATACAGCAATGATTCAAAGACTCACTCATAAAGACTTGTTTCATTACTGGATGAATCAGTGTTTTTGAATGAATCTCTTGAGTGAGTGATTCAATGACTCACTCAAAAAGACTTGTTTCATTACTGGATGAATCAGCGTTTTTGAATGAATGAACGAATCTCTTGAGTGAGTGATTAAATGACTCGCTCATAAAGACTTGTTTCATTACTGGATGAATCAGTGTTTTTGAATGAATCTCTTGAATTAATGATTCAACGACTCGCTCATAAAGACTTGTTTCATTACTGGATGAATCAGTGTTTTTGAATGAATCTCTTGAGTGAATGATTCAATGACTCACTCAAAAAGACTTGTTTCATTACTGGATGAATCAGCGTTTTTGAACGAATCTCTTGAATTAATGATTCAATGACTCACAAATAAAGACTTGTTTACATTACTGGATGAATCAGGGTTTTTGAATGAATGAACGAATCTCTTGAGTGAGTGATTAAATGACTCGCTCATAAAGACTTGTTTCATTACTGGATGAATCAGTGTTTTTGAATGAATCTCTTGGATTAATGATTCAACGACTCGCTCATAAAGACTTGTTTCATTACTGGATGAATCAGTGTTTTTGAATGAATCTCTTGAGTGAATGATTCAATGACTCACTCTTAAAGACTTGTTTCATTACTGGATGAATCAGTGTTTTTGAATTAATCTCTTGCATGAATGATTCAATGTCTCACTCATAAAGACTTGTTTCATTACTGGATGAATCAGCGTTTTTGAACGAATCTCTTGAATTAATGATTCAATGACTCACAAATAAAGACTTGTTTCATTACTGGATGAATCAGTGTCTTTGAACGAATCTCTTAAATATGATTCAGTGACTCACCCATAAAGACTTGTTTCATTACTGGATGAATCAGTGTTTTTTAATGAATCTCTAGAGTGAGTGATTCAATGACTCACTCGTAAAGACTTGTTTCATTACTGGATGACTGGATGAATCAGTGTTTTTTAATGAATCTCTAGAGTGAGTGATTCAATGACTCACTCGTAAAGACTTGTTTCATTACTGGATGAATCAGTGTTTTTTAATGAATCTCTTGAGTGAGTGATTCAATGACTCACTCATAAAGACTTATTTACGCCGGGATGCTGAAGACGCGGATAAC
>CM042257.1:48052694-48075194 GCA_023566225.1 Romanogobio albipinnatus | reverse complement strand
TCCTACAAATCAGATGGTTTACGTTATTATTGGTGCTGTCAAATCGATTAATCGCGATTAATCGGATCTAACGTAAATGTTTGTAAATATATAATATATGTATGTGTGTGTGTGTGTGTGTGTGTGTGTGTGTGTGTGTGTGTGTGTGTGTGTGTGTGTGTGTGTGTGTGTGTGTGTGTGTTGAGTGATACAAGGAAGATTTTTTTGTTAAAAATCCTCAAAACTCCTACAAATCAGATGCATTGGTTTACGTTATTATTGGTGCTGTCAAATCGATTAATCACGATTAATCGGATCTAACGTAAATGTTTATAAATATATAATATATGTATGCGTGTGTGTGTGTGTGTGTGTGTGTGTGTGTGTGTGTGTGTGTGTGTGTTGGGTGATACAAGGAAGATTTTTTGGTTAAAAATCCTCAAAACTCCTACAAATCAGATGCATTGGTTTACGTTATTATTGGTGCTGTCAAATCGATTAATCGCGATTAATCGGATCTAACGTAAATGTTTATAAATATATAATATATGTATGCGTGTGTGTGTGTGTGTGTGTGTGTGTGTGTGTTGAGTGATACAAGGAAGATTTTTTTGTTAAAAATCCTCAAAACTCCTACAAATCAGATGGTTTACGTTATTATTGGTGCTGTCAAATCGATTAATCACGATTAATCGGATCTGACGTAAATGTTTGTAAATATATAATATATGTATGTATGTGTGTGTGTGTGTGTGTGTGTTGAGTGACACAAGGAAGATTTTTTGTTAAAAATCCCCAAAACTCCTACAAATCAGATGGTTTACGTTATTATTGGTGCTGTCAAATCGATTAATCGCGATTAATCGGATCTAACGTAAATGTTTGTAAATATATAATATATGTATGTATGTGTGTGTGTGTGTGTGTGTTGAGTGATACAAGTAAGATTTTTTTGTTAAAAATCCCCAAAACTCCTACAAATCAGATGCATTGGTTTACGTTATTATTGGTGCTGTCAAATCGATTAATCGCGATTAATCGGATCTAACGTAAATGTTTGTAAATATATAATATATATGGGTGTATGTGTGTGTGTGTGTGTGTGTGTGTTGAGTGACACAAGGAAGATTTTTTTGTTAAAAATCCCCAAAACTCCTACAAATCAGATGCATGGGTTTACGTTATTATTGGTGCTGTCAAATCGATTAATCGCGATTAATCGGATCTAACGTAAATGTTTATAAATATATAATATATGTATGCGTGTGTGTGTGTGTGTGTGTGTGTGTGTTGAGTGATACAAGGAAGATTTTTTTGTTAAAAATCCTCAAAACTCCTACAAATCAGATGCATTGGTTTACGTTATTATTGGTGCTGTCAAATCGATTAATCACGATTAATCGGATCTGACGTAAATGTTTGTAAATATATAATATATGTATGTATGTGTGTGTGTGTGTGTGTGTGTGTTGAGTGACACAAGGAAGATTTTTTGTTAAAAATCCCCAAAACTCCTACAAATCAGATGGTTTACGTTATTATTGGTGCTGTCAAATCGATTAATCGCGATTAATCGGATCTAACGTAAATGTTTGTAAATATATAATATATGTATGTATGTGTGTGTGTGTGTGTGTGTGTGTGTGTTGAGTGATACAAGTAAGATTTTTTTGTTAAAAATCCCCAAAACTCCTACAAATCAGATGCATTGGTTTACGTTATTATTGGTGCTGTCAAATCGATTAATCGCGATTAATCGGATCTAACGTAAATGTTTGTAAATATATAATATATGTATGTATGTATGTATGTGTGTGTGTGTGTGTGTGTTGAGTGACACAAGGAAGATTTTTTTGTTAAAAATCCCCAAAACTCCTACAAATCAGATGCATTGGTTTACGTTATTATTGGTGCTGTCAAATCGATTAATCGTGATTAATTGGATCTAACGTAAATGTTTGTAAATATATAATATATGTATGTATGTGTGTGTGTGTGTGTGTGTGTTGAGTGATACAAGGAAGATTTTTTTGTTAAAAATCCTCAAAACTCCTACAAATCAGATGCATGGGTTTACGTTATTATTGGTGCTGTCAAATCGATTAATCGGATCTAATCTAAATGTTTGTAAATATATAATAAATGTATGTATGTGTGTGTGTGTGTGTGTGTGTGTGTGTGTGTGTGTGTGTTGAGTGATACAAGGCAGATTTTTTTGTTAAAAATCCCCAAAACTCCTACAAATCAGATGCATGGGTTTACGTTATTATTGGTGCTGTCAAATCGATTAATCGCGATTAATCGGATCTAACGTAAATGTTTGTAAATATATAATATATGTATGTATGTGTGTGTGTGTGTGTGTGTGTTGAGTGACTCAAGGAAGATTTTTTTATTAAAAATCCCCAAAACTCCTACAAATCAGATGCATTGGTTTACGTTATTATTGGTGCTGTCAAATCGATTAATCGCGATTAATCGGATCTAACGTAAATGTTTGTAAATATATAATATATGTATGTATGTGTGTGTGTGTGTGTGTGTGTGTGTGTTGAGTGATACAAGGAAGATTTTTTGTTAAAATCCCCAAAACTCCTACAAATCAGATGCATTGGTTTACGTTATTATTGGTGCTGTCAAATCGATTAATCGTGATTAATCGGATCTAACGTAAATGTTTGTAAATATATAATATATGTATGTATGTGTGTGTGTGTGTGTTGAGTGATACAAGGAAGATTTTTTTGTTAAAAATCCTCAAAACTCCTACAAATCAGATGCATGGGTTTACGTTATTATTGGTTCTGTCAAATCGATTAATCGGATCTAACCTAAATGTTTGTAAATATATAATATATGTATGTATGTGTGTGTGTGTGTGTGTGTGTGTGTGTTGAGTGATACAAGGAAGATTTTTTTGTTAAAAATCCCCAAAACTCCTACAAATCAGATGCATGGGTTTACGTTATTATTGGTGCTGTCAAATCGATTAATCACGATTAATCGGATCTAACGTACATGTTTGTAAATATATAATATATGTATGTGTGTGTGTGTGTGTGTGTGTGTGTGTTGAGTGATACAAGGCAGATTTTTTTGTTAAAAATCCCCAAAACTCCTACAAATCAGATGCATGGGTTTATGTTATTATTGGTGCTGTCAAATCGATTAATCACGATTAATCGGATCTAACGTAAATGTTTGTAAATATATAATATATGTATGTGTGTGTGTGTGTGTGTGTGTGTGTGTGTGTGTGTTGAGTGATACAAGGAAGATTTTTTTGTTAAAAATCCCCAAAACTCCTACAAATCAGATGCATTGGTTTACGTTATTATTGGTGCTGTCAAATCGATTAATCGCGATTAATCGGATCTAACGTAAATGTTTGTAAATATGTAATATATGTATGTATGTATGTGTGTGTGTGTGTGTGTGTGTGTGTGTGTTGAGTGATACAAGTAAGATTTTTTTGTTACAAATCCCGAAAACTCCTACAAATCAGATGCATGGGTTTACGTTATTATTGGTGCTGTCACATCGATTAATCGTGATTAATCGGATCTAACGTAAATGTTTGTAAATATATAATATATGTATGTATGTGTGTGTGTGTGTGTGTGTGTGTGTGTGTGTGTGTGTGTGTGTGTGTGTGTGTGTGTGTGTGTGTGTGTGTGTGTGTGTGTGTGTTGAGTAAAACAAGGAAGATTTTTTTGTTAAAAATCCCCAAAACTCCTACAAATCAGATGCATTGGTTTACGTTATTATTGGTGCTGTCAAATCGATTAATCGCGATTAATCGGATCTAACGTAAATGTTTGTAAATATATAATATATGTGTGTGTGTGTGAGTGTATATAAACTGCATACACACACACACACACACACACACACACACACAATTAAATGCGATTAATCACAATTAATCGATTTGACAGCACTAGTTATTTTAGTATCACTGATATACTATTATTGTCTTTGTTAATATTTTGAATTAGATTTTAGTTTTCTGTTTTTTTATTTTAGTCATTTTTTGTCATTTTTAATTTTTTTAAAATTACTATATAGTTTTTTTGTTTTAGTTTATTTAGTTTTAGTACTTTTATTACTTCAAAACTTATTTGGATTAATGTTTATTTTAAGAAATATTTTTTGTAATTTTGGTTAAACACACATTTAAATAATTTATAATTAATTATATATTTTTAGTTACACTCACATTTAAATATATTTATATTATATATTTATATTAATTATATATATCACATTTAAATATGTATATTATATATTTATATGAATTATATATATTTAGTTAAACACACATTTAAATATGTATATATTTTATATTTATATTATTTATATGTATTTAGTTACACTAACATTTAAATATATTTATATTATATATTTATATGAATTATGTATATCACATTTAAATATGTATATTTTATATTTATATTAATGATATATATCACATTTAAATATGTATATATTATATTTATATTAATTATATATATTTAGTTAAACACACATTTAAATATATATATTTAATTTTTGTAATTTTGCTGTTTTTATCAGTTTTTTAACATTATTTTAGTTTTTAAATATAATTTATTTTAAATGTTATTAAGTTATTTTAATAATTTAGCTTAAATTAAACAAAACTGAGAGATATTGAATTTTTTATATATATATTTTTATTTATTTATTTTTTATTTATTTCAATTGAAGTAATGAAAATGTTTTTTAGTTCCACATGTCTGTCTCACTTTTGACAGACAGAGAGCATCATGGGAGGGTTTTCGCAGAACTCATTGTGAAATAGTAAATAAAATCCCCTAAAATAGAGAACATGGCAAGAATCACTATTACTATTTCTCACACTTACGGTGTAGCAAAATTTCACTGAAATTGACAATACTGACAAATGAAGCCGCTTTCTGAAGTCAACACTGAGCCGACTTAAACACGAGCATCTGCATGAGGAGCTTTTCCCATTGTGTGGATTTCTACGGCAATGTGACCGCGCCTTCAGGCTCAGTGAACTGACCAAGCCCCTGAAATATTAGACTATATGCATTCATTTTATAAGTGATCAGCTGATCGCAGCATAAGTAAATACATATCCCATAATATCATAGACTTAGGATCTTAGGATCTTAGACTTATCATAGACTTAGCAGCTCATCCAAGCCTTACATCACCAAGTGCAATGCAAAGCGTGGGATGCAGTGGGGTAAAGCGCGCCACCACTGGGCTCTAGTACATTGGAGACGTGTTCCCTGAGTGACCAATCATGCTTCTCTGTCTGGCAATCCCATGGACGAGTCTGGGTTTGGCGGTTGCCAGGAGAACGGGACTTGCCTGACTGCATTGTGCCAAGTGTAAAGTTTGGTTGAGGGGGGATTATGGGGTGGGTTGTTTTTCAGAGGTTGGGCTTGGCCTCTTAGTTCCAGTGAAAGGAACTCTTAATGCCAATCAGTCATTGATTTATTTTTTGGTTGCGCACGTTCTGAGTGTGATGGACGTACTGCAGCCACATCACAAACGCTATTTGCCTTTATGCACATACACACACACACACACACACAAACGCGCGCACACACACACACACACACACACACGCGCACACACACACATACACACACACACTACCTCTACCCCTTAACCTACCCCTCACTCACACACACACACACACACAAACGCGCGCACACACACACACACACACACACACACACGCGCACACACACACATACACACACACACACACTACCTCTACCCCTACCTCTACCCCTCACTCACACACACACACACACAAACGGGCACACACACACACACACACACACACACACTACCTCTACCCCTAAACCTACCCCTCACTCACACACACACACACACACACACACACACACACAAACGCGCAAACACACACACACACACACACACACACACACACACACACACACACTACCTCTACCCCTCACTCACACACACACACACCCACACACACAAACGGGCACACACACACACACACACACACACACACACACACACACACACACTACCTCTACCCCTAAACCTACTCCTCACACACACACACACACACACACACACACACACTACCTCTACACCTAACCTACCCCTCACATACACACACACACACACACACACACACACACACACACACACACACACACACACACACACTACCTCTACCCCTAAACCTACTCCTCACACACACACACACACACACACACACACACACTACCTCTACACCTAACCTACCCCTCACATACACACACACACACACACACACACACACACACACATACACACACACACACACACACACACATATATATATATAGGACAGACATCAAATCTTTCAGATATGTGGCATATACCCAGATTAACCAAAGCCTCACAGCTACACACACACACACACACAAACGGGCACACACACACACACACACACACACACACTACTTCTACCCCTAAACCTACTCCTCACACACACACACACACACACACATACAAACGTGCGCGCACACACACACACACACACACACACACACACACACACACACACACACACACACACACACACACACACACACACACACTACCTCTACCCCTAAACCTACCCCTCACTCACACACACACACACACAAACGCGCGCGCGCACACACACACACACACACACTACCTCTACCCCTTAACCTACCCCTCACTCACACACACACACACACACACACACACAAACGCGCAAACACACACACACACACACACACACACACACTACCTCTACCCCTCACTCACACACACACACACACACACACACAAACGGGCACACACACACACACACACACACACACTACCTCTACCCCTAAACCTACTCCTCACACACACACACACACACACACACACACACACACACACACACACACACACACACACACACACACACTACCTCTACACCTAACCTACCCCTCACATACACACACACACACACACACACACACACACACACACACACACACATATATATATATATATATAGGACAGACATCAAATCTTTCAGATATGTGGCATATACCCAGATTAACCGAAGCCTCACAGCTACACACACACACACACACACACACACACAGAGAGCGTGGCGCTCTATATTAAGAAACCTGGGGTTTCACAGACGCGTCTTGCAGTGAATGTAGCCGTTGACCCAGTGCTCTCAATCTCTGGTGGAGCGCGCTGTTCATAAATGCCCCTTTCTCACTCAATGAGCGCTCTCAGACATGCACATCAGCCAGGCCACACTGACACGACGACCCCGGTAACACTAGCATTAGCATCTAGTTACACACCGCATTCTGCATTATCTGTGTGGACCGTTGCATAAACAGTCATCATGTGAAGACTGAGACTTAATAACTGCAGTTAGTCCAGGGGCGATCAGCCTGACGCTTCAGATGCAAATGAGATTCAAATTGATTTGCATGAGCAACTGACCAGTGTTGGAGAGACAAATAACACGACTAACCTGTTAGACTAGTCTGAGCAGTTCATGCCACCGGACACTGATCAGATGCAAATGTCAAAACACATTTGGAGGTTTATATAATGCATTATATCTTTTCATCCACAATTGTGGCCAAAGTTAAAAAGCATTATATTTGCAGATTGCATGGTTGTTTGTCATGTGTTTGAATGCATTAGGCTTTAACAATGAATTAGTATTATTATAGCTGTGGTTACAATTATTCAAATATTAAAAATACTTCTGCATTATATAAAGGCTTTTAGTAAAGTGGCGAATCATTTTCCGAACGCATGATTCTGAATTAAAGCCCGTTCACAATGAGAACGATAACTATAAAGTAGTGTCAACGTGATTAATCTCATCCAAAATAAAAGTTTGTGTTTACATAATGTACACCGCTCAGGCATAACATTATGACCGGTGAATAACACTGATCTCTGTTAGTGGGTGGGATATATTAGGCAGCAAGTGAACATTTTGTCCTCAGAGTTGATGTGTTAGAAGCAGGAAAAATGGGCAAGCGTGAGGATTTGAGCGAGTTTGACAAGGGCCAGATTGTGACGGCTAGACGACTGGGTCAGAGCATCTCCAAAACTGCAGCTCTTGTGGGGTGTTCCCGGTCTGCAGTGGTCAGTCTCTATCAAAAGTGCTCCAAGGAAGGACCAGTGGAGAACCGGCCACAGGGTCATGGGCGGCCGAGGCTCATTGATGCACGTGTGGAGCGAAGGCTGGCCCGTGTGGGCCGATCAAACAGACGAGCTACTGGAGCTCAAACTGCTCCAGAAGTTAATGCTGGTTCTGATGGTGTCAGAATACACAGAGCATCTCAGTTTGTTGCGTATGACCAGTCAGGGTGCCCATGCTGACCCCTGTCCACCGCCCAAAGCACCAACAGTGGCACGTGAGCATCAGAACTGGACCACGGAGCAATGGAAGAAGGTGGCCTGGTCTGATGATCACGTGTTCTTCTACATCTCGTGGATGGCCGGGTGTGTGTGCGTGGCTTACCCGGGGAACACATGGCACCAGGTGCACTATGGGAAGAAGGCGTGGCGGCGGAGGCAGTGATGCTTTGGGCAATGTTCTGCTGGGAAACCTTGGGTTCAGGAATGGTTTGAGGAGCACAACAACGAGTTTGAGGCGTTGACTCAGCCTCCAAATTCCCCAGATCTCAATCCAATCGAGCATCTGTGGGATGTGCTGAACAAACAAGTCTGATCCATGGAGGCCCCACCTCGCAACTTACAGGACTTAAAGGATCTGCTGCTAACATCTTGGTGCCAGATACCACAGCACACCTTCAGGGGAGTCCATGCCTCGACGGGTCAGGGGGACCAACACAATATTAGGTCATAATGTTATGCCTGATCGGTGTATATATACATACACACACACACACACACACACACACACACACACACACACACACACACACACACACACACACACACACACACACACACAAATATTATGTAAACATAAACTTTTATTTCGGATGTGATTAATATAAAGATAACTAAAATAATAGCTATATTAGCGTCCACACCAACGGACGATAACGTTCTGTTTATTATAAGCGCATTGCAGTTTTATCGTCTTTAAATGCTTGAGCTCTTTAAAGCGGGATGGATTCTGATTGGCTCATCAGCTGGGATGAAAATGTATTAAACGTGATCTTTTCATCTTCAGAAGACTATAAAGTTGCTCTAATTACTCTTTTATGACGCTTGTGTAAGTTCAGTATAATGGAAAAGAGCAACCAGTACATTCTTCAAACTGTCTCATTTTGTGTTAGCCTGGCTCCGCCCTCCTACGTACTTCCGCTCAATTTTCATTTTCAAAGATGTGAGCGAAGCCATTCGGTCCGTTGTGGCACCGCTACCAAGTATCCAGAAGTTATAGCCGGAGCAAGAACAGTCTGTGCTGAGTTCTGTTGGTGGCCGTGATGTTGTGTCCCGGGAAAAGTTTGATTTTCCAGCTCGCTCTGTTAGTGGTGAAGGAGTTGCTGAAGCCCCGGATAGTGATTGTTTCTCGTGCGGTTGGAAGGTATGGTCATCATTTACAGCGGCTAGTCAGTGATTTTATTGCCGTCCGTCTCTCCCACCACCCGCGTGAAAATCCCCGGCCGAATGACCTCCTGCTTTAGACAAACACCAGGTCGTGTGGTCATTTAACTGCCGCCTGAATCCACATCTCTGAGTTTTCAAGAATATAACACTTCAAAATTCACTGTTTATATCCTTTTTGACCCCTGCAGAGCAGTTTCATGCGCCGTTCGCCTTTATTTCTCACATGGAAGTCCGTAAAAATAACTGCGCAGCCACCTAAAACCTAAAACCCGTGCATTCGGATGGTGATTTATTCACAGTGGAGAGTGTTGTGATGGGGAACGGCTGCTCACGGGGTCCGTCACATGATTGTGCTGTAAATAAAATATCATATGCTTGGTATGATGAGAATAAATGCTGCTGTAAATAACGGCCCAATTCAAATGTTTACGTGCTTTTCCTCTGTTTATGTTTTGAGCGGTGATGAAATATTGCTCTTGTAAATACTCGCCAGCATTTAAAGAAATACAAGTCTAGAAATGCATCCAAATGACAGTGAAGCGCAGCCGTACGGTGCTCTGCAGGGGTCAAAAAGGATATAAACAGTGAATTTTGAAGTGATATATTCTTGAAAACTCAGAGATGTGGATTCGGACAGCAGTTAAATGACCACATGACCTGGTGTTTGTCTAAAGCAGGAGTTCACTCGGCCGGGGATTTGTACGTGGGTGGTGGGAGACGGACGTGCATACGAGACGAGAATACCTTCCAACCGCACGAGAAACAATTACCGGGGCTTCAGCAACTCCTTCACCACTAACAGAGCGAGCTGGAGAATCACACTTTTCCCGGGACACAACATCACGGCCACCAACAGAACTCAGCACAGATTGTTCTTGCTCCGGCTATAACTTCTGGATATTCGGTAGCGGTGCCACAACGGACCGAATGGGTTCGCTCGCATCTTTCTCCGCCGCCATTACTGAACTACAACTCAAACTAGCGCACGACATCAAAGCCATCGCTCTCAGCCACGCCCTCTGTTCGCTGATTGGACCGGTTAAAAATTTGACCGGAGAAAACCTGAGAATATACCGCAGTCCCAGACGGAGAACTGAAGGAAAAGCAGAAGTACGTAGAAGGGCGGAGCCAGGCTACCGTACGGCTGCGCTTCACTGTCATTTGGATGCATTTCTAGACTTGTATTTCTTTAAATGCTGGCGAGTATTTACAAGAGCAATATTTCATCACCGCTCAAAACATAAAAAGAAGAAAAGCACGTAAACATTTGAATTGGGACGTTATTTACAGCAGCATTTATTCTCATCATACCAAGCATATGATATTTTATTTACAGCACAATCATGTGACGGACCCCGTGAGCAGCCGTTCCCCATCACAACACTCTCCACTGTGAATAAATCACCATCCGAATGCACGAGTTTTAGGTTTTAGGTGGCTGCACAGTTATTTTTACGGACTTCCATGTGAGAAACAGAGGCGAACGGCGCATGACATACGTCACGACCAAACGTCAGCTTGGTTATGGCCAGTGTTAATTTCGTTGACGAATAATTTTCGTCAACAACCTTTTTCCACTGACGAAAACGAGACGATAACTAAATAAAAACTAGTGTTGAATGACAAAAACTATGACGTCATTTTCATCAACAGATAAAAACGAGATGAACATGTTAGGGAGGGTCGATTAGGGAAGAGATCCAGTCAGAACTGATGTCCTGTGTCACAGATGCGCTGATCTAACCGCTGGAGAACACGGCGCTGTTGAGCTTCTACAGGCTCATCCCCAATCCAGCGCTCCAGAGCGGCTCAATCAATAACACACATTTATGCCAGGCAATTGATTATGAACTGATGCTGATGAATAATGACAATGTTTACTTTACGATGTTTATATAGTAATGTGTTTTAGACGGTTGTAGCAATGCATATTTTATCTCCTCATCTGAACTTGAATGAGCTCCTGCAACTGCAATAGTAAGGCGAGATTTCAAAATAAGAGTCAATGTGTATTTCGAGCTTGTTTATAATTAAAAGTCACGCATTATATATTAGTTTTTGCTTACACAATAAATTGTATTTAATTTCATTCCCATTTAATTCATAGTCAGGAGGAGAGACCAGTATTTGACACATATTCAATAAAGTATC
Source organism: Romanogobio albipinnatus (assembly GCA_023566225.1). Classification (NCBI taxonomy): domain Eukaryota; kingdom Metazoa; phylum Chordata; class Actinopteri; order Cypriniformes; family Gobionidae; genus Romanogobio; species Romanogobio albipinnatus. The sequence goes on along the minus strand of CM042257.1, from coordinate 48,063,458 downwards.
AGGGTTATAATAGTTCACTAAAACCATTAAAAAATTATCTTCATTACTTGAAATTAAATAAATGTTAACTGAAATTTAAAAAATAAAACAAACTTATTTGAAGCTTTAGCTTAACATGATATGGCCTACTGACTAAAACAGAAATACAAAGTTATAAAAACTATATAGATGTTTTTTTTAAAAAAGCAAAAAAGTGAATTGAGCTCTCTTTTGTGTGTTTATGTCAAAAACAAAATGATGTCAAAATGTCAGTTCAAGTGACAGTCGGTTATGTAATGCTTAAATACTTAATGTATTACAATTGAGCTAAACTAGAGAATAAAACTAGACTAAAACTAAAAACAATTCAGCTGACTAAAATATGACTAAAACTAAATGGCATTTTAGTCAAAAGACTATGACTAAAACTAAATCAAAATATGCTGTCAAAATGAACACTGATTATGGCAGATCCAATAGTTTTAAACTTGAACAGAGCTCCCGCCTTCAAGGAAGTTAACGCTGGTCAATGGAGAGCAAATGAAATGTACGAGAGTCTGGTAGGACCAGGCTATGGCTTTATGACCAAGTTGAACAAATCTGCTCATGTGTTTAATGAGTAACTCTATGAGTACAAATCCCACGGGCAAGCAGTGAGGAAGGTGTGTCGTGTGCTAGAGCCACTCCTCGATCTGCAGATAACCGGTCAAGTCAAGTGGGTAAACGACAAAACAAAGTCCATTGATTTGGTCACAAGCCTCTCTATCTCTCTCTGCCTCTCTTCAATCGCCCTCTTTCTCCTTCAAACAATCCCTTCACTGTTTCCTTCTACACAGATACTGACACAGTTTCTATCGGATTGCATCACTTCAAGAAGTCAAAAAACCTGACTTTCAGCGTACGGTTTGTTTTGTCACAGCCGGCCGCCGACACTCCCCTGTGTGCCCTCAAGGTTTACAGCTCAGCGTTTAGCAACACTCACACCTGAAGTGTGTCAAACGCAAGCGCTCGCCTTCGCAGTTTCTCTGAGATCGTGACACAAGTGTGTGAAGGGGCCGTCGGGCCTGTGTGTGCGCAGAGGGCGTGTATGTGTGAGAGATGCGGCTGACTTTACAGACCTTTCTTTCGCCCTCTTATTGTGGCTTCGCTTGTGTTTAACATTTTAGCTGAGGCTAACGGTGTAATTGTTATAGATAACCCTTTGTGGTTTGTATGCAGCTTTTATAAACTCTCAGACCTCAGCATTAACCGTGAAGGGAACAAACACACAGGGGTGTGAAACACACATAAAGGGGTGATGAATTGAGAAATTCCTTTGAGCCTTTGATATATAAAGGTCATCGTGATATAAGAATATCCTGTAAGTTTCAGAGATGAAAACGTCCTTGTTAGTCAAAGAAAAGCTTTTATAGACACCAGGCCCAGAAAACACTCGACCATTGACGTCATCGTGTGCGCCTCAAGCCCCGCCCACCGACTCGAGGAGCTAAACGGGTCTGAGCAATAAACATGCCGGCTCACGTGTGTAAGGGTGCGTTCACACTTGTCATGTTTGGTTGGATTAAAACGAACCCTGGTGCGATTGTTGGGTTAGTGCGGTTCATCTGAACACATGTGAACGCTGCCATCCGAACCCTGGTGCGCACCAAACCAGCGGACTGAGACGCTAAAGAGACGGGTCTCGGTCCGCTTCCAAACCAACTCTGGTGCGGTTCGATTGATATATGAACGCAACACGGCCTAAAGACATGTAAACGAACCAAAAACAGGACGTGATGTCACAAGATGCCGCTACAAGTCAGCTGATTTGACGACGCGAAAAGATCGGTGTAACCAAAATGAGTAGAGGAGGAAATCCTGCTGCTGTTCTGAATGTTTTGAACATTTTATGAGCTCTTTGTGAGTTCTCAGCTGGTAAAAATAAAACCACATGTACACGCATGAAATGATGGCGTTTAATCCAGCACACAGCATTGTTTTGAATGTTCGGTAAGCAGCTCCGTCGAGAAATATACGTCATAAAAGCCGACCAATCAGGTTGTGATCGTATCCCTATGCGTTTGGTTCGGTAACTTTAGGTTCGCTGTTAAAAATGCCAGTGTGAACGCAAAGTGGACCAGGACTATATGCATGGGCGTCGGAAGCCAAAAAAACGTGGGTGGGTCCTCTGAATTTTTTTACTGGAGTAGATGCCAATAAGTACAAATATACCGCGTATAGTTTGGAAAGACAAAATTACGGAAATCTCCATTTCATTGTGTGTGGCGGTAGTGTAGGGGTAAGATGCACGGCATCTAGTTTTGACACAAATCGACCCGCGAAATATTAGAAAAGTGGAAATAAAGCGTCTAACATGTGTTTAATAAGTTTTTATCGATTAGGGGTAGGTAAACAGACATGTGCTGAATGTTAAAGACGATAAAAGTGAGTGGGTCCAATATCATTGATCGTAAAAAGTGGGTGGGTCTTGTCCCACCCACATACAATGGTTCCGACGCCCATGACTATATGTTTTGTTTTTGTTTTTTGGTCCGGACCAAACGAACCAAACGAACCAACTACAAGTGTGAACTAAGACATTGCACGTTTGTTTGCTTAATTTCACTGTGGAATCGATTGCACTGCAAAAAATGCTCTTCTTATTTAGTATTTGTGTCTGGTTTCCAGTCTAAATATCTCAAAATTCTTAAATCAAGATGCATTTACTAGATAAGTAAAATTACATGAGATATTTTTTCTAGTTTTCTTGAAAATCAAATCAAAATTAAGTGAGTTTTTGCTTAAAACAAGCAATATTATCTGCCAATGGGGTGAGAAAAATAATCTTATTTCTGTTTGGTACAGAAACAAGATTTCAAATAGAAACAAGATTATTTTTCTCACCCCATTGGCATAATCTTGCTCGTTTTAAGCAAAAACTCACTTAATTTTGAGTTATTTTCCCCCAAAACAAGACAAAACTTTTGCTTGTCTAGTAAATGCTTCTTAATTTAAGATTTTTTAGATATTTGGACTGAAAACAAGACAAAAATACTAAGTAAGAAAAGCATTTTTTGCAGTGTAAGAAGAGGATTTTTTGCAGTGTGTACACAAGACACAGTTTGAGACTGGATTTGCAGACATATTGAGATTAAAACACAATGCTGTGCTTCTGGATCCGACAGGAACGGTGCAACACACTGATGTGAGTAAAACATGTGTTTATATGTGTTAGTATTGCATTGTTACAGATTGTTTGATATCTATTGATTACACACCTTAGCACGCGGTCACAGGCTGGAGAAGCTGTTATTGGTTCATTCGGGATCAGACTCGGACTTGTAACGCCAGGGCTCGCAAAGCCCAACGTCCCAGGGCTATGTGCTTTTCAGACAGGCTATCAATGGCCTGCCGACGGGCTGTAGTGAAATAACATTCCTTTCTTGTGCGCGCGCGAGTGTGTGTGTGTATGGTTCACGGTCACACTCTAAAAAATGCTGGGTTAAAAATAACCCAAGTTGGGTTGAAAATGGACTAACCCAGCAATTGGGTTGTTGTAACCCAGCGGTTGGGTTAGATATTTGCTTAAAACAACCCAATTGTTGTATTAGTCCATTTTCAACCCAACTTGGGTTATTTTTAACCCAGCATTTTTTAGAGTGTATATTCACTGAGGATCGGGCATCAGAAATATAATTCAAATCAATGGCGGGTGGATGAAAGATGAATCATTGTGTTTGTTTGATAAAGATATTTTGCGAGTCCTGTGAGCGTTTCTCCAGACGCTTTCAAAACAATCCCCACATGTACTGAGAGGAGCTGAAGCTCATTAAATATGCAAATCTTATCCAGTCCTAGCCGTGGGCGTTTACTTCCAAGTCTTCAGTGCGGCACGCCCATAAAAACAGAGCGTTTCTTGAGAGAGCCTTAAAACCAGGGCAGAAAATAGCCTATTACTGATTCATTATGATGTTTCTGAATATAAAAACCACACGAACGTCATAAGTTGACCTCAGACAACAGTATATATATAAAAAAAAGCCAGTTCATGACACCTTTAAAGCGGTTTTGCTGCCGTCTTCAGTATTTTGGCCTCTACTAACTGCATATGGAAACATTTACGTTTTATAATTTTGCAAACATTATGGAATTCTTACTTTTGAATGTAACCAATTGTATAACTAAAACGTTTCATGAAAAAAGTAATGTTTTTGTGCTAACATTTTGAGAACATTATCAAAGACGAACGTTCTATTAACGTTACTGGAAGAACGTTTGTTCATAACTTTGAGAGAACCTTTGGAGAACGTTCTGAGAACATTGAACAGATCTGTGCTGTGACTTCAGTGTAAACGCCCACTGCTGTGATTGGCCGCTGTGAGACGTCAGTGTAAACGCCCACTGCTGTGATTGGCCGCTGTGAGACTTCAGTGTAAACGCCCACTGCTGTGATTGGCCGCTGTGAGACTTCAGTGTAAACGCCCACTGCTGTGATTGGCCGCTGTGAGACGTCAGTGTAAACGCCCACTGCTGTGATTGGCCGCTGTGAGACTTCAGTGTAAACGCCCACTGCTGTGATTGGCCGCTGTGAGACGTCAGTGTAAACGCCCACTGCTGTGATTGGCCGCTGTGAGACTTCAGTGTAAACGCCCACTGCTGTGATTGGCCGCTGTGAGACGTCAGTGTAAACGCCCACTGCTGTGATTGGCCGCTGTGAGACGTCAGTGTAAACGCCCACTGCTGTGATTGGCTGCTGTGAGACTTCAGCGTAAACGCCCACTGCTGTGATTGGCCGCTGTGAGACTTCAGTGTAAACGCCCACTGCTGTGATTGGATGCTGTGAGACTTCAGCGTAAACGCCCACTGCTGCGATTGGCCGCTGTGAGACTTCAGTGTAAACGCCCACTGCTGTGATTGGCCGCTGTGAGACTTCAGTGTAAACGCCCACTGCTGCGATTGGCCGTTGTGAGACTTCAGTGTAAACGCCCACTGCTGTGATTGGCCGCTGTGTGACTTCAGTGTAAAAGCCCACTGCTGTGATTGGCCGCTGTGAGACTTCAGTTGTAAACGCCCACTGCTGTGATACAATATAATTATACAAATAATTAATGCTCCACTGAGACATTCACATTATTGGAGATAAATCCTATTCCTAGCATTAGGATCCTTTGGAAGGTGATGCTATTTGTAGTCCATCCTGTATCGCTAGTCTCTCCTCGTCATCTCACTAACACTCCAGTGGGCGGGGCAAAAATCACGATGATGAAGTAGGCGTCGATCTTCTTCGGTAGAGGCGGTCTTTCACCTTTATGAGTCATACAGTAAATACATGGTTGTGTATTTAAAACACATTCAGTTTATTAGTACTATATATTTATGTATGTATGACAAATATTAATAAAATGTTAAAACCGTCTATTTCATGCAATAAATCTTAATTTTATGCCCAAATATTTTTGTGTCAGTGATGATGTTCCAATAGTGGAGTATTGTTTTTCTGCACACTCCCTTCATACTTCATCTAATTATGCATATTGGCATGCCGTTATTGAGCCTCACATGTGTAAAGGTTCTTCTTTCCTTCTTCCTCAGAGCCGGATTGGGTGTCAGTGGTGCTGGGTGTGTTCGTGTGTCAAGGATGCTCGCTCATCCACAGAAGTATTCCCAGCCTCAGCCAGGTCAAGTCTGTGCTGCACGACGCATTTGAAGATAAGGAAATAGAGGTGAGGCACAGCAGATTTGGGCTGAAGGCTGTTTACTCTCCTGAACACCACCCAAGTCTGCAGTAATCTCAAGAGCCACAGAGATTGATTGGCTCTTTGCCTACATGAAAGATTGAGGATGAAAGCCATTAGTGCACAACATGAGCCTGGGAATCCTCTGAGAGCTGATGTTTGTGATAATCCTAACGGAGACATGATGGACAGAACCATCAGACCGGCGAATAATCGAGAGGTGCACGAGCAAATGGTGCATTTAATTAGAAAAACGCCTATTATAACAGTTCTGGGTTGCTTACCAAGGCTCAGATCTGATTTTTGGACGATGAAATGGGCAAAAAAATCCATTAGAATTACATTGAAAATTGTATAGACTCAAGTATCAAGATTTGCATGTTATACAGTGCATGCAATATATATTTTTACAGCATTTATTAACCTTTGTTAGTGTTAGTTAATAAAAAAGTTGCAAAAGTTCATAGTGCATGAATTAATGATAACAGATGCAACTTTTGATCTCAATTATGTATTAGTTTAGAGATTAACAATAGCTAAGATTATTCAATGCTGTAGAAGTATTGTTCATAGTCTGCTATATTTGCTTCTTATTTATTAAATTAGGCAATTATCTGTTGAAACATTGATTAAAATTAAGCTACAATTTATACAAAATGAAACTCACTTTAAAGAAAGGCTTTCTACAAAACAAAACTTAATTAAGTGCTCAAAATCCTTTCTGACCTTCTGTCTTCTGACATATTGCGCATCTTTTCACTTTTCATAATCAATATAGCCGAGATTAAATTTAAAAATAACATTATATTGTATTATATTTTAAGTTGTTAAGCTTATATTATAAGTGGATAACATTTCCATGTTCGGTCAGTCGTATTAACTCAAGTGAATGAAAGGCAATAATCAGCAAATGCACTCACGCATTGACTTTATTTGATTGTTTCAATAGTCATTGACACAGATGACTTTATTTGAATGTTTCCTTGATATAACATGACACTGAGAAATGCATAAAAAAGCATAAAATAAAAGCATAGTGACATTGCATGATGACGTCAGGAACCTATGAAGCGGCTTTTTGAACCGGTTCACGGAAATGAATCGGACTTCGCATCACTACAGGAAACAGGCTCTTTAATAACAAAACTCTCACAGAATAAACATCAGACACGTATAATCATTGACGAAGACGGACAAACCCTAGCCGCATTTCCATTACCCTTCAAATTGAAATTGCGAAGTGAAAATATTCGCCCAATGGAAACGCGTCAATTTCGCCAAAACTCCCATATATCGCAAAAAAGTTTTTAAGCTTGCATGAGGTGGTTATTCAGGCAATTCGAAAAAGGAAATTTTCGCAAAACTGCAATGGAAATAGTTTTTTTTTCCGTATTTACAGGTCACCTGGTTCGGTGACGCACTGCTGTCACACAGGGCCTACATTTTTTTTCAACTTAAGTATGTCATAATAACGAGATCTTATGTCGTTAAAACAACATATATTTTCTCCTAATAAGGACAGTGGTGTAACTTTAACCTAGTAAATATAGACCCCGGTGCTACCACAAATATCATAACTATCTATAGGCCTACTGTAATTAAGATATATATTCAAGAAATGTATTAAAATAGAAAGACGCTATAGTTTCAGCCCTACTCAAAGGCCGCGGAAACAGACCAGTTACGCACGCCAACCCATTCCCGACGATCTTGGTTTGCTTCTTATTTATTAAATATACAGCCAAATAGTTGATTAAACATTGATCAAAATTAAAATACAATTTATACAAAACAAAATTAATTTTAAAGAAAGACTTTTTAGAAAACAAAATTCAGTGAAGTGCTCAAAATCATGTCTGACCCTACTCCATGTCTCCAGACATATGCGCATCTGATTATGTGCCTTACTCATGCTGCTCATCTTTCATAATCAACATATGAAATTAAAAAAATATCATATTTAAACATAGCCTAACTATGAAACTAAATAGGCTACGTTTTCTTTAACCCTCTGTCTGACGAAGTCGTCTGCGCCTTCTAATGGATTTTTTTCCTTTATGACAGCGGAAACAACTCACAATCCTCCATCATTTTTAGCCATACAGATAAGTGCAATATATAATTATAAACAGTAAACTGTCTACTTTTATTTGTGTACACTCACAATAACAGCAAAGGCCGTGGACTCAGGAAACAGATTCTTTTGCACTCCACTCCAAACTCTGTATTCATTTCAAAAATATATTTTGTTTATTAAACGCTAAGATTTTCATTTCCATAAGCATTTCTAAATTCAGCTTATATTTCCAACAAACGAAATTCCAAGCCAAAATAACGAAGTGGTAAAAAACAACTTTGAGTTACCACATTTCGCTCGTCTCTGTGTGTAGCAGCAATGCGTCACAATAACCTGCGTATGTAAAAGTCGATCATTCTTTACAGATGATGGTGTGTTTAGACAGAAGACGAGACAGAGTTCTTTATTAAACTAATATAAATAATAGAATAGAAAATGCCACAATTTATCAAGAGCTTGAAGCAGATAAGAGAGAGAAACACACACACACACACACACACACACACACACACACACACACCTCATGTGCCGCTCAAGTATAGCCTACAGTGCTTTCCTTGCCATCAGTGTTTGGATAACACACACGTCTCATTAATAATAATGGCATACGGTGGCTGGGTTATACATAAACCTAACAACATACGTAGCATAATTTTTGGAATGACTTATCACGAGAGGAAAAAAATTGTTTTAGTCGCATTACATCATGCGCCGTCATTTCGCAATATTTTTATCGACTTATCGCAAAAGTTTTGCGTAAATCTGTAATGGAAACGCGGCTACTGAGGGAGAACTGCAGGCTTAAGTACACATGGCAAATGAGGTGATTAACGAGGCACAGGTGAATGACAGAACTAATCAGACAGACTGGGAACACAATAGAAACACAAGACAGAGCATACATGTAACAATAACACGTGTTACCTGTAATGTGTTACGTTCAGCACTGGTTAACAAATGAAACCTGTTTCCTGTTGTGCCTGTAAACCATGCAATGCTTTCTCTCTCTGTAGTTCATCACCTCTATGGGGAATGAAGCAGCAAAGGCCAAATACGAACAGCAAGTTCCTCCGTTTTACTACCGCCCCTCACACACAGACTGCAGGTAGGACTCAAACGCCACATTAGGGTAAGAACCTCAGTGCCGTCCTGTTCCCTGTTGAGTGCACTTACAGCCTTGCTGCTTTAAAGGGATAGTTCACCCAAAAATGAAAATTAGCCCATGATTTAGTCAAGTCATCTTAGGTGTATAAGACATTCTTCTTTCAGACGAACACAATCAGAGTTATATTAAAAATGTCCTGGCTCTTCCAAGCTTTATAATTACAGAGAATGACTGCATCCATCCATCATGAAAGTCAGAAGGCTTTTTATGATGGATGGATGTGCTTTTATGATGGATGGATGTACTTTTATGATGGATAGATGCACTTTTTATGATGGATAGATGTCGTTTTATGATGGATGGATGCACTTTTATGATGATAGATGCACTTTTATAATGGATAGATGCACTTTTATGATGGATGGATGCACTTTTATGATGATAGATTCACTTTTATGATGGATAGATGCACTTTTATGATGATAGATGCACTTTTATGATGGATAGATGCACTTTTATGATGGATGGATGCACTTTTATGATGATAGATGCACTTTTATGATGGATGGATGCACTTTTATGATGGATAGATGCACTTTTATGATCGATAGATGCACTTTTATGATGGATAGATGCACTTTTATGATGGATAGATGCACTTTTATGATGGATAGATGCACTTTTATGATGGATGGATGCACTTTTATGATGATAGATGCACTTTTATGATGGATGGATGCACTTTTATGATGGATAGATGCACTTTTATGATCGATAGATGCACTTTTATAATGGATAGATGCACTTTTATGATGGATGGATGCACTTTTATGATGATAGATTCACTTTTATGATGGATAGATGCACTTTTATGATGATTGATGCACTTTTATGATGGATAGATGCACTTTTATGATGGATGGATGCACTTTTATGATGATAGATGCACTTTTATGATGGATGGATGCACTTTTATGATGGATAGATGCACTTTTATGATCGATAGATGCACTTTTATGATGATAGATGCACTTTTATGATGATAGATGCACTTTTATGATGATAGATGCACTTTTATGATGGATAGATGCACTTTTATGATGGATAGATGCACTTTTATGATGATAGATGCACTTTTATGATGATAGATGCACTTTTATGATGGATGGATGCACTTTTATGATGGATGGATGCACTTTTATGAAGGATAGATGCACTTTTATGATGGATGGATGGATGTACTTTTATGATGATAGATGCACTTTTATGATGATAGATGCACTTTTATGATGGATGGATGCACTTTTATGATGATAGATGCACTTTTATGATGGATGGATGCACTTTTATGATGGATGGATGCACTTTTATGATGATAGATGCACTTTTATGATGGATGGATGCACTTTTATGATGGATAGATGCACTTTTATGATCGATAGATGCACTTTTATGATGATAGATGCACTTTTATGATGGATAGATGCACTTTTATGATGGATAGATGCACTTTTATGATGATAGATGCACTTTTATGATGGATGGATGCACTTTTATGATGGATGGATGCACTTTTATGAAGGATAGATGCACTTTTATGATGGATGGATGGATGTACTTTTATGATGATAGATGCACTTTTATGATGATAGATGCACTTTTATGATGGATGGATGCACTTTTATGATGATAGATGCACTTTTATGATGGATGGATGCACTTTTATGATGGATGGATGCACTTTTATGATGATAGATGCACTTTTATGATGGATAGATGCACTTTTATGATGATGGATGCACTTTTATGATGATAGATGCACTTTTATGATGGATGGATGCACTTTTATGATGATAGATGCACTTTTATGATGATAGATGCACTTTTAT
>CM042257.1:48042694-48047694 GCA_023566225.1 Romanogobio albipinnatus | reverse complement strand
GGCCTACTGATAATATTTACACAATATTTACACTACAGTAGGTCTACTGATAATATTTACACAATATTTACACTATAGTAGGCCTACTGATAATATTTACACAATATTTACACTACAGTAGGTCTACTGATAATATTTACACAATATTTACACTACAGTAGGTCTACTGATAATATTTACACAATATTTACACTACAGTAGGTCTACTGATAATATTTACACAATATTTACACTACAGTAGGTCTACTGATAATATTTACACAATATTTACACTATAGTAGGTCTACTGATAATATTTACACAATATTTACACTGTAGTAGGTCTACTGATAATATTTACACAATATTTACACTACAGTAGGTCTACTGATAATATTTACACAATATTTACACTACAGTAGGTCTACTGATAATATTTACACAATATTTACACTATAGTAGGTCTACTGATAATATTTACACAATATTTACACTGTAGTAGGTCTACTGATAATATTTACACAATATTTACACTATAGTAGGTCTACTGATAATATTTACACAATATTTACACTACAGTAGGTCTACTGATAATATTTACACAATATTTACACTATAGTAGGTCTACTGATAATATTTACACAATATTTACACTACAGTAGGTCTACTGATAATATTTACACAATATTTACACTACAGTAGGTCTACTGATAATATTTACACAATATTAACACTATAGTAGGTCTACTGATAATATTTACACAATATTTACACTATAGTAGGTCTACTGATAATATTTATACAATATTTACACTATAGTAGGCCTACTGATAATATTTACACAATATTTACACTACAGTAGGTCTACTGATAATATTCACACAATATTTACACTATAGTAGGCCTACTGATAATATTTACACAATATTTACACTATAGTAGGCCTACTGATAATATTTACACAATATTTACACTATAGTAGGCCTACTGATAATATTTACACAATATTTACACTATAGTAGGCCTACTGATAATATTTACACTATATTTACACTATAGTAGGCCTACTGATAATATTTACACAATATTTACACTATAGTAGGCCTACTGATAATATTTACACAATATTTACACTATAGTAGGCCTACTGATAATATTTACACTATATTTACACTATAGTAGGCCTACTGATAATATTTACACTATAGTAGGCCTACTGATAATATTTATACAATATTTACACTATAGTAGGTCTACTGATAATATTTACACAATATTTACACTATAGTAGGCCTACTGATAATATTTATACAATATTTACACTATAGTAGGTCTACTGATAATATTTACACAATATTAACACTATAGTAGGCCTACTGATAATATTTATACAATATTTACACTATAGTAGGTCTACTGATAATATTTACACAATATTTACACTATAGTAGGTCTACTGATAATATTTATACAATATTTACACTATAGTAGGTCTACTGATAATATTTATACAATATTTACACTATAGTAGGCCTACTGATAATATTTACACAATATTAACACTATAGTAGGCCTACTGATAATATTCACACAATATTAACACTATAGTAGGCCTACTGATAATATTTACACTATAGTAGGCCTACTGATAATATTTACACAATATTTACACTATAGTAGGTCTACTGATAATATTTACACAATATTTACACTACAGTAGGTCTACTGATAATATTTACACAATATTTACACTATAGTAGGTCTACTGATAATATTTACACAATATTTACACTACAGTAGGTCTACTGATAATATTTACACAATATTTACACTACAGTAGGTCTACTGATAATATTTACACAATATTAACACTATAGTAGGTCTACTGATAATATTTACACAATATTTACACTATAGTAGGTCTACTGATAATATTTATACAATATTTACACTATAGTAGGCCTACTGATAATATTTACACAATATTTACACTACAGTAGGTCTACTGATAATATTCACACAATATTTACACTATAGTAGGCCTACTGATAATATTCACACAATATTTACACTATAGTAGGCCTACTGATAATATTTACACAATATTTACACTATAGTAGGCCTACTGATAATATTTACACAATATTTACACTATAGTAGGCCTACTGATAATATTTACACAATATTTACACTATAGTAGGCCTACTGATAATATTTACACTATATTTACACTATAGTAGGCCTACTGATAATATTTACACAATATTTACACTATAGTAGGCCTACTGATAATATTTACACAATATTTACACTATAGTAGGCCTACTGATAATATTTACACTATATTTACACTATAGTAGGCCTACTGATAATATTTACACTATAGTAGGCCTACTGATAATATTTATACAATATTTACACTATAGTAGGTCTACTGATAATATTTACACAATATTTACACTATAGTAGGTCTACTGATAATATTTATACAATATTTACACTATAGTAGGCCTACTGATAATATTTACACAATATTAACACTATAGTAGGTCTACTGATAATATTTATACAATATTTACACTATAGTAGGCCTACTGATAATATTTACACAATATTAACACTATAGTAGGCCTACTGATAATATTTACACTATAGTAGGCCTACTGATAATATTTATACAATATTTACACTATAGTAGGCCTACTGATAATATTTATACAATATTTACACTATAGTAGGTCTACTGATAATATTTACACAATATTTACACTATAGTAGGTCTACTGATAATATTTATACAATATTTACACTATAGTAGGCCTACTGATAATATTTACACAATATTAACACTATAGTAGGCCTACTGATAATATTCACACAATATTAACACTATAGTAGGCCTACTGATAATATTTACACTATAGTAGGCCTACTGATAATATTTACACAATATTTACACTATAGTAGGTCTACTGATAATATTTACACTATATTTACACTATAGTAGGCCTACTGATAATATTTACACAATATTTACACTATAGTAGGCCTACTGATAATATTTACACAATATTAACACTATAGTAGGTCTACTGATAATATTTACACTATATTTACACTATAGTAGGCCTACTGATAATATTTACACAATATTTACACTACAGTAGGTCTACTGATAATTTTACACAATATTTACACTATAGTAGGCCTACTGATAATATTTACACAATATTTACACTACAGTAGGTCTACTGATAATATTTACACAATATTTACACTACAGTAGGTCTACTGATAATATTTACACAATATTTACACTACAGTAGGTCTACTGATAATATTTACACAATATTTACACTATAGTAGGCCTACTGATAATATTTGCACAATATTTACACTACAGTAGGTCTACTGATAATATTTACACAATATTTACACTACAGTAGGTCTACTGATAATATTTACACAATATTTACACTATAGTAGGTCTACTGATAATATTTACACAATATTTACACTACAGTAGGTCTACTGATAATATTTACACAATATTTACACTATAGTAGGCCTACTGATAATATTTACACAATATTTACACTACAGTAGGTCTACTGATAATATTTACACAATATTTACACTACAGTAGGTCTACTGATAATATTTACAATTTACACAATATTTACACTGTAGTAGGTCTACTGATAATATTTACACAATATTTACACTGTAGTAGGTCTACTGATAATATTTACACAATATTTACACTATAGTAGGTCTACTGATAATATTTACACAATATTTACACTACAGTAGGTCTACTGATAATATTTACACAATATTTACACTATAGTAGGTCTACTGATAATATTTACACAATATTTACACTACAGTAGGTCTACTGATAATATTTACACAATATTAACACTATAGTAGGTCTACTGATAATATTTACACAATATTTACACTATAGTAGGCCTACTGATAATATTTACACAATATTTACACTACAGTAGGTCTACTGATAATATTTACACAATATTTACACTATAGTAGGCCTACTGATAATATTTACACAATATTTACACTATAGTAGGTCTACTGATAATATTTACACAATATTTACACTACAGTAGGTCTACTGATAATATTTACACAATATTTACACTATAGTAGGTCTACTGATAATATTTACACAATATTTACACTGTAGTAGGTCTACTGATAATATTTACACAATATTTACACTATAGTAGGTCTACTGATAATATTTACACAATATTAACACTATAGTAGGTCTACTGATAATATTTACACAATATTTACACTGTAGTAGGCCTACTGATAATATTTATACAATATTTACACTATAGTAGGCCTACTGATAATATTTACACAATATTTACACTATAGTAGGCCTACTGATAATATTTACACAATATTTACACTATAGTAGGCCTACTGATAATATTTACAATAATATATTGAATTTGATAGGTGTCTCTCACATTGTCCCACAGCAGCATTATAATAGCCTACATTAATGTACAATGTTTTATAATAATAATAATTTATTCTATTTAGTGTCCAATTCATTCATTTAACATATTTAATATTGGGGGCATCCAAGTTATTTGACATTATTTGAACATTTGAAGAAAAAAAAAAGTAACACAGTAGTTACTTTCCCTGGTAATTAGTTACTTTTATAATGATGTAACTCAGTTACTATTTGTAAGAAGTAACTAGTAACTAATTACTTTTTTTAAGTAGCGTGCCCAACACTGCTCCAGCGCAACACCAGGTTGATGCCACCCGCGCACTCTCTTCCACCGTGCATGCAAGCTTTTATTGTAATATTGACATATTGTTATATTTTTCATCGCAGACTTTTGAGGGAGCAGTGGATCCGAGCCAAGTATGAGCGGCAGGAGTTTATACACATCGAGAAACAAGAGCCTTACTCAGCAGGTGAGCACAAACACATGAGGTCAGGCTCATTCTCTCATCCCTCTGCTCTCCAG
>CM042257.1:48032694-48035194 GCA_023566225.1 Romanogobio albipinnatus | reverse complement strand
AACAGACACTAGGACAGTTTAAGGATTAAATGTTAAAAGGGCTTGCCATATCATGAAAGTGTTAACCCTTAAATGCATGACTGTTTTGCCAAACATTCTTACGTATTGGGGTCTTTAGCGACCCGGATCTATATCTAACATGGATAGATCTATACCTGTCGTGATAATATATAAAACTCCTGATATTAGAGTAACAATTACAGAAGAATAAAATAAAACATATTTCGTTCCCTTTTGGAGCTTGGAAGGGTTCAGTTTGAGCAGATGTTTTACACCATCACCACTGTCCTCGTCAGAACTCATTTCCCAGTACATTCTGCGTCTGGATCATCTTCGCCATCTCACGCATATTCTCAAAACTCATTTTCAACCGATCCGACTTTTTCAGTCCTGATACCGATGGCTTTGTGTATCTGTCGATACACGATACCGATCCGATACTATTGTTGAATTAATAATAAACTGTATATCTTCCACCTTATGCCTTCCTTGAAGAGACTAAAGGCACCAGACTTTACTAACTAAACATAACTAAGACAAAATAACAGATGTATGTAAAGTGTTGAATTCTTATTTATTTAAAAAACAATTGTGCATTAAAATCTAAAATAGAATGTAATCAAACTTCTTTAAATAAATCAAACGTAGCAGTGGAAACAAAAAACAGTCAAACATACAATAGTAATCTGACAGTTACCAAACATTTGTTACACTACAGATCATTGTTTTGGTATATAATCATATCAATTAGCCTGACGTCGTCATACTCAATTCTAGTCAGAATATGAGTCTGATCTGCTCCGTTGGGCTGTGATTATGGGGTGTGTTTCAACCGAACCAGGAAAGACCTCAATTGGATAGACCTACAACCAATCAGAGCAGCGGAGCGACGCATAACGTTAGTTGTCAAATGTCAGCAGAACTCAACTGCACTGTGTTGCCAAGTCCGCCGGTTGAAGTGACCCCAATTATATGATACACAGACCCAGGAATGCGAAATTTAGCAGCCGTGCCAAAATAACAAATATTTTACCCCCCAAATGCCTTTTTTCCCGGAGAACCCCCCCACCCGGAAAGCTATTGGGCTTGTTTTTGGCTAGTTTTGAGTAGCAGTTGGGCGAGTTTTGCTGTAAAAACTTGGCAACCCTGTCACGCGCGCTGGAATAAGTCACGTTAGAAGAAGAAGATGAGTGTAAACGATCTTTGCCGGTGTTGTAATAAAAGAATTTAAGGAAACACAGAGTACTGACCAACACGATCATCATTTCTGAGAGAAATAGTAAAGGTGAACGCATATACGAACAAGTTCTCCGTTTAGGATTAGAACAAATTCAACCCAAGCGCCTTTGATGACGTGATGATGACGTTACTGTTGATCATCTGTCCATCATCGTCTAAAGCCCGCCCTGACAATTTCATTGGTCCGAACAGTTTCTGTTCGGGCATAATTACTTCTCTATGGATCAAGTCCAGACCGAACTGCCCGTGCAAATTTTTTTGTGGGCGGGGCTAAGTTCGTCTGGCATCCAGGCTACATATCAATATTAAAAAGTAGCATTACAAATTAACAAATAGTCAAATTTTCTGCCACATGCAACTTAATAAAAATGATCAGCTAGCTAATAATAACTTTGTTCTGGTTTCACCTCACTCCAGTCTAAATGATTGTAGGCTATTTATTTTACTACACATTGTCAACAGAAATAAGCTGAAATACTGTTCATAATTAAAAATAACTCTTACTACCCACTCTTGCTAAATTGGGTGAGCACACTTGTGTTCTCATTTCAGATGCGTTCTGAGTAAATTAATAAACTGATTCATGAGTTCAGTGTTGGACAGATCAGTTCTAACCAGTCGTTAAAATGATTCGGTTCAAAGGAGTCATCAGGTCATGAATCGGACATTAGCAGACGCGTTGTGTGTGAATCCCGTCTGTTAGAACATCGCGTAAGATGTCATCACACAGAAAACACTTCATAACTGAATATGATTTGTCTCCCGTTTATTGAAAGTATGCTTAATGTCAGCTGGTCAGAGAAGAGTCAATGTTTTTTGAGCGCAATTCACACCCAGCGATAATTCAAGGACAAAATTGTCCGAATGTGTCACGTGCAACATGGTTTCAGTCTTCCGACCTTTTGATTTGGATTAATATGTGAAATATGAGAGAGCTAACAGCGAACACTGATTATTCTGAAGACCCAGAGAGTGTGCGCGGGGAGGAGCTCTGATCACTCGTAAATCACAATAACTCAAATTAGGCTTTGGTGGCCGTCAAAAAAGTTCAATGCAGGAAAGACCCTGACTTTGCAGTAACACCACCTCCCCTCGAAACATTTAAGTTACTTTGCAGACATTGCAAACAGCCGATGAACTAGTTGGCGTGGCAAGCGTGAAATATCTCCTCCACACCGGACTCTCTGGCTCGCTCCGTGTTGCTCTAGCATGCGACACACGTGAAGCTGACGAATGACGGAGGTTCTGTTGCGGCGAAAAA
>CM042257.1:48015194-48027694 GCA_023566225.1 Romanogobio albipinnatus | reverse complement strand
AGCTTTATTCACGTTTGGTGTGAACGCAGTATTACACTTTTAGTTTTACACATCATCACACTAAAAATAATATTAAAATGTGATAATATTTAAGGCTTTGAAGTGCTGGAAAAAGTGTGAAACACTTGAATTTCAGGTTGTACGAACCCTGAGATGAATAATGTACCATGTTGACCATTTCTTCCACAATCCCATGTGGTGTTCCTTCATTAAATCCATGGTGAATGTTTATGATTTGTGGACTGAAATGAATGTTTCAGATGTTTCTCCTGGTCTCCACGTCAGCTCTGATCTGATATCTGTGGTTTATAACAGAGGATTCTGCACCGAACGCTTCCACTAGGTCTCGCAGTAGCGATGTTATTACATTGTTTTTCATTACTTTAAACAAATTTCCTAAACTCTTAACGCACCAACACACGTACATAACGCAATTGCCAAAACTGTTTATTTCAAGCTCAAAATCACACATTGTAAACTAAACTCCAAAACTAATTTTCAAAATACAATAATTCACTAACACAATACACTATTTCTACTAAAACCCAAACACATGTTCTCTTCCAACAGGAGCATTTAGTCAATCATAGCACAATGTTATAAAAACACTAACATGGAATTACAGAAACTGCATTATTTTATGTGTCAGGTCTGCCCTTATACAATAGACAGTATATTTTATTGATCATAGATTGTGTGTCTTTTGAAGAATCTCCACATTTTTGTTTTGTTGGGTTTAGTAAATGCATGCATTTTGTTTATTTTGCTGCAGAAATTGGATACAAAAAATGAATGACCCATCTCAGGGTATCTTTATAGAATGCCCTTCAGTTTTATTTCATTATCAGCAATCACCATGTTGACAATAACAAGTTCCTGTTCTTCATTTAGGAGCTTTCCTCTGCCCCCTGAGGGAGGTGGACATTGAATCCTTAGATAGACAAATACAGTTAGAGACCAGAGGCAAACAGTCACTGTAATACATGGTCAAATTATTTACACTTTGCAGTAGGAGAAGCCCTTTTTTTTCTTGTTATATTGTTTAAAATGTATTGATTGAGGAATACTAAGAAGGTTGATGTCTAACTTTATCAAATGAATGAGGAGGAGGGGCGTGAATGATGTCTCGGGTCGCTTAAGACCCGAGGTATACATTTAAGGGTTAAGGATTAAATGTTAAAATGACTTGCCATATCATGAAAAGTATTCATCTATAAAACTGCCTCTTAGTAAGATGTGTCAACACTTAAACCGCTTCAAAGTGTTTTTGTAACATTTGTATCGTTAGATATTTCACTGCGTTGAAATCCAATATTGGGTTGAAGTATTTACTTGCATTTAAACGTTTTTTACAACATTCAGAAACGAGTAGTAACATTTAAAACACATTAAACGTGTATAAATAATGTTTTGTGCTAACATTTTGAGAACATTATTAAAGACCAGATAACTTTAAACAAATGCTCTATTACTGTAAGAAAGTTTGTTCATAAGTTTGAGAGAACCTTGCAACGGACGGCCTATGGCAAGCTGTTTTAATATTTAATACTTAGTATCTATTTTCATGCTAGTATTTATTCATTAGACATTAGTTCTTAATTCAATAGTGACTAGTAACTTTTCTATTGTTACTACACCAAGTTGGGTTTAAAATGGACAAACCCAGCTGTTGGGTTGTTTTATCCCAGGGATTGGGTTGTTTTATCCCAGCGATTGGGTTGTTTTAGCCCAGCGATTGGGTTGTTTTATCCCAGCGGTTGGGTTGTTTTAGCCCAGCGATTGGGTTGTTTTATCCCAGCGGTTGGGTTGTTTTAGCCCAGCGATTGGGTTGTTTTATCCCAGCGGTTGGGTTGTTTTATCCCAGCGATTGGGTTGTTTTAGCCCAGCGATTGGGTTGTTTTATCCCAGCGGTTGGGTTGTTTTAGCCCAGCGATTGGGTTGTTTTATCCCAGCGATTGGGTTGTTTTATCCCAGCGATTGGGATGTTTTATCCCAGCGGTTGGGTTGTTTTATCCCAGCGATTGGGTTGTTTTATCCCAGCGGTTGGGTTGTTTTATCCCAGCGGTTGGGTTGTTTTATCCCAGCGATTGGGTTGTTTTATCCCAGCGGTTGGGTTGTTTTATCCCAGCGATTGGGATGTTTTATCCCAGCGGTTGGGTTGTTTTATCCCAGCGGTTGGGTTGTTTTATCCCAGGGGTTGGGTTGTTTTAGCCCAGCGATTGGGTTGTTTTATCCCAGGGGTTGGGTTGTTTTAGCCCAGCGATTGGGTTGTTTTATCCCAGCGGTTGGGTTGTTTTAGCCCAGCGGTTGGGATGTTTTATCCCAGCGGTTGGGTTGTTTTAGCCCAGCGGTTGGGATGTTTTATCCCAGCGGCCCAGCGGTTGGGATGTTTTATCCCAGCGATTGGGATGTTTTATCCCAGCGATTGGGATGTTTTATCCCAGCGGTTGGGTTGTTTTAGCCCAGCGATTGGGATGTTTTATCCCAGCGATTGGGATGTTTTATCCCAGCGGTTGGGTTGTTTTAGCCCAGCGATTGGGATGTTTTATCCCAGCGATTGGGTTGTTTTATCCCAGCGATTGGGTTGTTTTATCCCAGCGGTTGGGTTTTTTTATCCCAGCGATTGGGTTGTTTTATCCCAGCGGTTGGGTTGTTTTATCCCAGCGATTGGGATGTTTTATCCCAGCGGTTGGGTTGTTTTATCCCAGCGATTGGGATGTTTTATCCCAGCGATTGGGTTGTTTTATCCCAGCGGTTGGGTTGTTTTATCCCAGCGGTTGGGTTGTTTTATCCCAGCGATTGGGATGTTTTATCCCAGCGGTTGGGTTGTTTTATCCCAGCGATTGGGATGATTTATCCCAGCGATTGGGATGTTTTATCCCAGCTGTTGGGTTGTATTATGTCGTAACATAAGACAAGTAAAAAAGCAGTTGTGACTAGTAAGATAAGAATTACTAGACTTGAAGTATTTACTTGCATTTAAAAGTTTTTTAAAGAAATCCGGCATTTTCTGATGAAATAATCTTTTTTTAACGTAGCATTTATTGACCCTTTTGGCTAAATTAAAATCGT
This sequence comes from Romanogobio albipinnatus, assembly GCA_023566225.1. NCBI lineage: Eukaryota > Metazoa > Chordata > Actinopteri > Cypriniformes > Gobionidae > Romanogobio > Romanogobio albipinnatus. Next base: position 48,024,622 of record CM042257.1, on the reverse strand, counting down.
ACGTGTTTTTTTAGTTGTTGTTCGAGTATCATATTTGATGCATCAGGCTTTTATGGCTCATAAAGTCTGATATAGTGAGAAAATGCAGCTCAAAATATGCAATTTGGTGCAGATGCTGGTATTCATATGGACAGAAAGTGATGAAATTCTGATGCTTTTAATGTAAATCTATGAGATCTTTATAGCAGATACAGACATAAAATGCATATAAATATCAATATCTGCCAATAATATGTCTTAAGATGATATTTAAACGCTTAGTTTTATGATCAGAGCTCTGTAGTTTTAAACGTATAATGACAGATGAGCAAATATGAAAGTGATTATGTTTATTTGATAGTGATCAGATGACAGAAGGGCTGGAGGAGACTGTGTGAGACCGGTTTATCATCATTTAGAGGCTTAGAAATGTGCGTATGAAATATGATCGAGGGTAAAAACGACAGAAGAACTAGATTTACTGGAGGATCGGCACTGTCTCAGACGAGATGGAGAGATATTCTCCTCCTGTAAGATCTGAGATATCAGTGTTTCTGCAGCTCATACAGCAGTTATTAAATCATAAAGCATCCTCTGCTGGCCTCTAGTCCTCACTGCATGCGTGTGTGTGTGTGTGTGTGTGTGTGTGTGCAGGAAATGGTCGACTGGTTCACGGCGATCCGGGCCGCACGGTTTCATTACCAAAAGGTGGCGTTTCCTGGAGCTAATGATGAGGACGTATGTCAATCCAATTTCTTCCAGCATCTGACACACAAACATGAGTTATGAGTTATGAGTGTGAACGCATGCACTATATCACACACTTCTCATTTACACACCGCACACAATCCTCAGTGTTTGAATCTGGTTAATACTGAAGATATTAAGAGTTATTTCAGAGAAGCTTTATAACTGTAAGGTTAATGCAGAAAAACAAGAAAAAAAAATATTTCATTAAAATGTATTATTTTATGACAAGTCACACAATTTTGCTGCTCAATTAAAAATAAATGGGGCAATAATTGTTATACAATAATGTATTTTTAGAGAAGCTTTATAATAGTTAATTTTTCAGCATAAATTTAACAAAATGCAATAGTTAATGCAGAAAAACAAGAGAAAACGATGATTTAATTATTTGACGACACGCCATAATACACAGTTTTTATTATTTATATATAATTGAGAAATTAATTTTTAATTATATTTGCAGTATAATGTAGTACTGCATTTAATTAATAAAATATAATTTACTGTAATAAAAACATGAAACATACAAAAAAAATTGTATTATGATGCTTTATTAATTATAATATTGTATATTAGTAGTACTGTGTATTACTATATTTAACATATACTTATTTGATAAAATGATTTTGTAGTTATTATAATATTTTTTGTTATATGTTTATTATTATATTATTAGTCATACTGTGTAGTATTATATACTTATTTAATAAAATATGATATAATAAAATAAAAACGTATTATTATTTAAATGCGTATTTTAAAATAGATATATATTTATTCATTATATATATTTTCTAATATTTTAGTCCTATGTAGTACTACATTTAACAAATATTTATAAAATAAAATAAAATGTAATAAAAAAATTATTATATGATGTTTTATTAATTATACTATAATATATTTGCAGTACTATATTTAACATTTGATCAAATAAAATATGATTTTGTAGCAAGTTATTTGTAAATTACTTTTTTTTGTTATAATATGCTTTATATTTATATATATATATATATAATGTTATTATTATTATATATATTATATTGTGTTATATTTATTATATTATATCAAACAATGAATTATTATATCAAACAATTATAGCAAACAATCAGTTTCTTGTTCAGCATTTTTGTTGTAAATGTCGTAAAAACTCGAGAAGCATCAATAATTTTCAGATTATTTCTGAAAGCTTATGTATATTTTCAAGCATAAAATGTAACACAATGAAATAAGATTAAAACTTTATATTATGATTAAAATATTTCATTGACAAATCATATAGTATATTTGCTTCCCAATTAATAACAAAAAAATAAAAAAAAATTTAATGGGAAAAAAGGACAATAATGCTGATCAGATTTGCAGTTATTAATATATAATGATGATATGATCATATCAGTGTCTGCCTGTGCTTCAGCTCGTTCCCAGACTGACGAGGAATTTCATGAAGGAAGGATTCATGGAGAAAACCGGCCCACGGGTGAGTGGCTTTACTCTTCATCATCTTCATCATCTTCATCTTCACATCATCATGTTCCTGCTCAGTTGTGCTGTTCTCACATCACAAGTGAAATGAATATTGCGAATGCTTTTATTGCTGTATCTGGTAAGCAGTCGTGTAATAAGGCCGATCATGTGTGTTTCTGTATGTGCTGTACTGTGTGTTTAGCACACCGAGGGCTTTAAGAAGAGATGGTTCACCATGGATGACAGGCGACTGATGTACTTCAAAGATCCTCTGGTGAGGAAAACTTCACATTCACACTTTATTTCTGGTTTCTGCTTCGGTTTCATTTCCAGATCAGGGCCGGCCCTGACCAATTTGCTGCCCTAGGCAAGATTTGACTTTGTGCCCTTGTATGAAGGTTTAGCACTACATGTGTTCAGTCTAAGCTGCGGAAACACTGCTACTTAATGCATTGATGTTTTTTAATTTTGATTGTTTTTTATGATGTCCAGTCCATTCTACCCCGTCATTATGTTCATGATATTATTATTATTGAATTTTTTTTAAAAGGCTGATGATAGTTAAACTATACAAAAATAGCACCTACACCACATTACAGCCTAAACACAAATAACAAGAGTGCATCTGCATTCATGCACAAACTATTGAGAACTAGCAAAAGTGTTTGTTTTCCAGTAGATGCAGCAAACTTCCACTAATATGCACATTCATGTTTTCACCATGAATTAAACTGAGAAATTTAGATATTTAATGTGAAATTTACATAAAATGTTGCTATTTTAAATAAACCTGTATATAAATATCATTACTAATTTCGGCAAATACATTTTAAAATGTCCATATGTCCCCTTAAAACTGCACAACTGTAGAGTAAAAACATTAGGCTATTAAAAAAGTGATATTACATGCGTTTAAAAAAACAGATATGATTCTTTTTGACAAAATGCACTGGAGAACCCAGAACAGCTGCTGGCATATAGTTTAAGGTCAAACTGGAATTAATTAGCATACATTAGTATTTTACTACTATGCAAATAAATAAACTGTTCATTCATTACATCACTTTACCTCTGCAAAAAATGCTCTTCTTATTAAGTCATTTTTTCTTGTGTCCAGTCCAAACATCAAACAATTCTTAAATCAAGATGTATTTACTAGTAAAATGACATTAGATCATTTTTTCCTTGTTTTCTGGGGGAAAAAATCAAAATGAAGTGAGTTTTATCTTAAAACTAGCACAATTATCTGCCAAATGGGGGGAGAAAAATGATCTTATTTCTGTTTGGGACAGAAACAAGAATTCAATCAGAAACAAGATTATTATTCTCACCCCATTGGCAGATCATTGAGCTTGTTTTAAGCATAAACTCACTTAAGAAAAAATATAATTTTACTTATCTAGTAAATGCATCTTGGTTTAAGAATTTTTAGATATTTAGACTGGAAACATCCGTCATAATGATCAGGCAACTTTCACCGTGTCTACACCTGGAGCGAGCGGCCAAGCTCCCTAAAAAATGAAAGCAATCCTGTCTATATCAGATAGAGAGGCGGTGCGACACAACTCATTCCCAACGCTAAACTGATCACGCGTTATATTTCTGACGCACTTCAAGCTCGGCGGGGAGAATGATGAGGCGGACCGGGAAGATGCCGGGACTTAGTTAAGTTTTTTTGCGCTTTATTTGCTAATATTTCAAATTAATATGAATAAAATAGTATCAGTAATACATTTTGGTGCCCCTATGGATGAGTGGCGCCCCTAGCATTTGCCTATTCCGCCTATGCCACGGGCCGGCCCTGTTCCAGATGATTGTGTAACTCCTGACCTTCACATGCTTATGCCATATGTTACTGTTTATATCTATCAATCAATAAATCAATCAAATAAAATAAATATCATTTTTATTGCATTATATTATATTGGTGTATGTTAAATGCAGTACATTTAAGTATGTTAACATAATGTTAATTTAATGTAATAAAAATAAACACATTTTTAATATATATTTGATAATAATTTATTTTCAATTTTTTGAATGTTATATGTTTTATTTTATTTTATTAGTATTGTGTAGTACTAAATGTAACATATATCCGTATATGATAAAATAAAAAACATACAATAACATTTATTTGTAAACATTTATATTATATTATATTAATTATAATATTAGAAGTACTGTGTAGTACTTCATTTAACATATACTTATATAATAAAGTATGATATAATAAAAAACGTTATTTTTTTAAATGCATATTTTAAAATAAATCTATATTTATTTGTATTATAATATCATGTATTACTTATATAATATTAATTATATTTGTAGTATTATTTCGTACTACATTTAACAAATATTTATGTAATAAAATAAAATATAATTGAATGTAATAAAAATAATAAACATGTTATTTTTTTAAGTATATGTGTATTTTTTATTAATTATAATATATTAGTTGTACTATGTATTACTATATTTAACATATACTTATTTGAAGAAATAAAATATGACTTTGTATCAAGTTATTTTGAAATTAAAAAATTTATATTTGTAATTTTTCTTGTTTTAATATGCTTTATATTATATATTCCTAATTTTACATATACTTATAAAATATGATATAATAAAAATAAAAAACTTGTTTTTAAATGCATATTTGAAAATAAATATTTATTTTATTATAATATAATTTATTAATTATATTTGTAGTACTACATTTAACAAATATTTATATAATAAAATAAAATATAATTTAATGTAATAACATTTTTTTAAATAAAATTTTATATTTTAAATTAGTTTTCATATTATGCTTTATTAATTATAATATAATATATTACTATGTAGTGCTATATTTAACATACTTATTTGATCAAATAAAATAGGATTTTAGTGAGTTATTTTTTAATAATTTTAATTTTTAAATATTTTTTATATAATATGCTAATATTATATTAATTGTATATATTATGTTCATTATATTTATTATATATATTATATTATATTAAATTATATTATATTATATTATATTAAATTATATTATATTATATGAAATTAAATTATATTATATTATATTATATTATTTTATATATTAAATTATATTATATGAAATTATATTGAATTATATTATATTATATTATATTGAATTATATTATATTAATTATATTATATTATATTATATTATATTATATGAAATTATATTGAATTATATTATATTATATTATATGAAATTATATTGTATTATATTATATGAAATTATATTATATTATATTATATTATATTATATTATATTATATTATATTATATGAAATTATATTGAATTATATTATATGAAATTATATTGAATTATATTATATTATATTATATTATATTATATTATATTATATGAAATTATATTGAATTATATTATATGAAATTATATTGAATTATATTATATGAAATTATATTGTATTATATTATATTAAATTATATTATATTATATGAAATTAAATTATATTATATTATATTATATTATTTTATATATTAAATTATATTATATGAAATTATATTGAATTATATTGTATTATATTATATGAAATTATATTGTATTATATTATATTAAATTATATTATATTATATGAAATTAAATTATATTATATTATATTATATTATTTTATATATTAAATTATATTATATGAAATTATATTGAATTATATTGTATTATATTATATGAAATTATATTGTATTATATTATATGAAATTATATTGAATTATATTATATGAAATTATATTGAATTATATTATATGAAATTATATTGTATTATATTATATGAAATTATATTGAATTATATTATATGAAATTATATTGAATTATATTATATGAAATTATATTGTATTATATTATATGAAATTATATTGAATTATATTATATGAAATTATATTGTATTATATTATATGAAATTATATTGAATTATATTATATGAAATTATATTGAATTATATTATATGAAATTATATTGAATTATATTATATGAAATTATATTGAATTATATTATATGAAATTATATTGAATTATATTATATGAAATTATATTGTATTATATTATATGAAATTATATTGTATTATATTATATGAAATTATATTGTATTATATTATATGAAATTATATTGAATTATATTATATGAAATTATATTGTATTATATTATATGAAATTATATTGAATTATATTATATGAAATTATATTGTATTATATTATATGAAATTATATTGTATTATATTATATGAAATTATATTGAATTATATTATATGAAATTATATTGTATTATATTATATGAAATTATATTGTATTATATTATATGAAATTATATTGTATTATATTATATGAAATTATATTGAATTATATTATATGAAATTATATTGTATTATATTATATGAAATTATATTGAATTATATTATATGAAATTATATTGTATTATATTATATGAAATTATATTGTATTATATTATATGAAATTATATTGAATTATATTATATGAAATTATATTGAATTATATTATATGAAATTATATTGTATTATATTATATGAAATTATATTGTATTATATTATATGAAATTATATTGAATTATATTATATTATATTATATTATATTATATTAATTATATTATATGATCTTTTGTAGGATGCATACGCGCGTGGCGAGGTGTTCATTGGCAGTAAGGAGAACAGTTATACGGTGTTGTCCGGCCTGCCGCCCGCGACCCAAGGGTACCACTGGAAGTACGGCATCACTATCGAAACCCCCGACAGGAAGTTCCTGTTCGCCTGTGAGACCGAGGCGGAGCAGAAGGACTGGATCGCAGCCTTTCAGAGAGTCGTCAACCGGCCCATGATGCCACAGGAGTACGCAGGTACACACACACACACACACACACACCAGTGGCGGCTGGTCAATAGAGGGCGCTGGGGCGCCACCCCATCAACATTCCAGAAATATACATGTATAATGCTATAAAAATGAAATAAAAATAAAATAGTTTACTCATACGACGGGCCGGCTGTTATTAAGAGCCTCAGTATTTAATAAAAACTGGCTTTAATGGGTTAACTATTTTATATGTTCTTCAATATGTTTCATGCGCGAGGGACGCCGGACAAATGGACGTCTATCTGAGTCCAAAAATCTACGGGCAGCATGTGACCTGAAGCTGGTCTCTAATTGGTTTCTTAAATCTTAAATCTTAAATCTGATTGGTTCTCGTCAGCTGTCAATCAACTTTCCGTTCTTGGCCACTAAAGCGAAAGTGCGCGGGCGAAACACTCACTCCGACTCCGCCTAAACCTTGTTAGGATGATCACTTTCGTAGAGATGGCAGCAGTTAAACCAAATTCTTTCACAAGGCGTTCGCTGGAAGAGAAAAAAGGATAAAGGATCCCGGACCAACACGATTTACAAATCCAGCAGCCGGCCAGTGCCAGGACGCAGCTGCACTCGGAGCTTCACGCGCTTGTGATGAGAAACGTGAGTTAGGTGGCTGGCTGGATGTGTTGATAGCAATGCCCTTTATTGCTTTCCCTGTCTTTTTAATTCAAAGTGTCGGTCCTGAAGTTTTGTGGACAACAACGGGGGTAAGAGACCTCGAATATCTGACTGAACAATGCAAACGTCATGACACTACTGAGACGACTTTCATCAGAGAGTCATTGAGAAATTTGCTGGCCAGAAAGAAAGGAGACAAAATGTCTGTTCAAGTAGTCAACATGCTAGTCTGTTGTTGCTGTTTTCTTTTGTTTTTCCTTTCCTCATTAAGTTAGATTAGATTAGATTAGATTAGATTCAACTTTATTGTCATTACACAAGTACAAGGCAACGAAATGCAGTTTAGGTCTAACCAGAAGTGCAATAGCAGCAAGTGCAGGATATATACAACGGATGCATAAGTGCAGAGAGAGATGGTTATTACTATAAACAGAATTTACAGGTGAATATGTACTATGAATATAATATAATATACCAATGGCTATTACTATGAACAGAATTTTACAGATAGCGGTATACAATATGTTAGGCTAAGATGAGGATTATAGCAGTGGATTAAGGTAGTGCAATGAAGTATGGACAGAGCTATCCGAAAAAAAAGTGTAAAGTGCAGTGGAAGTGATTGCATATTACTAGTTATTATTGCATATTACATATTATTAGTTAGAAGTACGGTGCAAAATGCATATGTATATGTCGGTAGTGCAAATGAGCATAATCCAGTTAAGGTATGGTAGTGCAAGATGCATAAGTAAACGGTAAAAAAAGAAAGAAAGTGGGATATAGATGTGTTATATGTGGGAAATGAATGTGTAAAAAGATAAAAGTGAAGACACTGTTTTCTCTTTAACCCTTTAACTGTCACCCCCCTTTCTGAGAATACACATGAAAATGCACTATCCAAACTTAAAGGGCTGTAATTCAAGAATGCTTTGGAATATAGACCTAGTTAATTACAGTTTAAATGATTAGTTTGGTCTTGTTTTAAAGCAGACACCCAGCAGATTATTTCTAAAGTGAAAGCAATTCAAAATATGAAAGTATGAAAAAGTTATGGAAGTTTAAATTTACTGTAAATAAAAAATACTGTACTAAATATTTTTTATTTTATATAAAATATATATTTTACAATACGCAACACAGCTTCTTGTCCAGGCCCTGGTTATCTCTAGACTTGACTACTGTAATGCGCTTCTGGTTGGACTCCCCTCTTGTGCGATCCAATCACTTCGAATGATCCAGAATGCAGCAGCACGTCTTGTCTTCAACGAGCCCAAAAGGACCCACACCTCTCTTCATCTCCTGCACTGGCTACCACTCGCTGCTCGCATCAAGTTTAAGGCGCTGATGCTTGCACACAGAGCCACCACGCGCTCAGCTCCTGCTTACTTTGACTCCATTCTACAAATCCACACCCCCACCAGAAGCCTTCGCTCAGCAAAGGAACGACGGCTTGTGGTCCCATCACAGAGGGGGAAAAAATCCCTTTCCAGAACATTTTCATTCAACGTTCCCAGCTGGTGGAACGATCTTCCCAACGCCATCCGAAACGCAGAATCATTGACGTCATTCAAAAGTCACCTTAAAACTCAGCTCTTCCGTGAGCACTTAACCTCATAAAAATAAAAAAAAACACTTTCCTTTCCTCTTTCTCTTTCTTCTTCCCTCCCTACTCTAGCCTGTGCTACACTGAGCAATGTACACACTCTCAG
>CM042257.1:47990194-48007694 GCA_023566225.1 Romanogobio albipinnatus | reverse complement strand
AATCGTTCATTCAACCTCGTATTATTAGGTGTGTTCGACATCGGCTGCGGCCGGATTCAACTGATCGGCAAGAGTAGCCGCGTGCAGGCGGGGAGGAGCTGCAAACGGAGACGTGAAGTCGGACACTTTCTGCTTCCCGTAGTGACGCTCGCGCTGTGTTTGCATACTTTATCAGCTGAAGTGAAATAAATGCAATATTTGGCAATACACAGATGTTTCAGAGACATTATTGTCATGTAATACTTTATGCTCTGCTTAATACAGTGTGTGTTTGTACAAGAATAAAGTTCAACATATAATCCTACACTATCAATGAAGTGGGGTCTACGTTTTTAATCAGTTTTATTTTGATAAACATGACAATATAACATCGCGACTACATGAAAGCAGGTTTTACTGTTATAAAAAACAGATTTGTGCGCATTAGTGGAGCTGAAGGTTTCAGAATAAACACGAAACACACGTGATCGCTGTCATGCGGTGAATCCAGCCAATCGAGGAACAGCTGTGTCGTCATCAGAGTCCGTGTAGCCTCCTGCAGCTGCTCTGGAGAAACTGCACCGGCTGTATCAGCCGACTGCTCTCGAATCGCTCTCGCGGGGCTTTGTTGACATACATCACGGTCACGTGGAGTTGGCGCTGCCTCAAGTCGGACAAAATTTCTAACCGGCATGCACTGCTTCAAGTCAGCCGCCGATCGGTCTGCGCATCGCTGGGTGAAGTCGAACAAGCCTAATGAGTGAGTCATTGAATCAATCATGCAACCGATTCCTTTATTCAGCTAAACCTATGAGTGAGTCATTGAATCAATCACTCAACCCATTAATTCACTCAGTGAAACCTATGAGTCATTGAATCAATCACTCAACCGATTCATTCACTCAGTGAAACTTATGAGTGAGTCATTGAATCAATCACTCAACGAATTAATAAATTCATTCAGCAAAACCTATGAGTGAGTCATTGAATCATTCCCTCAACCGATTAATTCACTCAGTGAAACTTATGAGTCATTGAATCATTCCCTCAACCGATTCATTAATTCAGCGAAACCTATGAGTGAGTCATTGAATCAATCACTCAACCGATTCATTCACTCAGCGAAACCTATGAGTGAGTCATTGAATCAATCACTCAACCGATTCATTCACTCAGCGAAACCTATGAGTGAGTCACTGAATCAATCACCTAACCGATTCATTCACTCAGCGAAACCTATGAGTGAGTCATTGAATCAATCACTCAACTGATTCATTCACTCAGTGAAACCTATGAGTGAGTCATTGAATATTTCCCTCAACCGATTCATTCATTCAGCGAAACCTATGAATGAGTCATTGAATCAATCACTCAACCGATTCATTCACTCAGTGAAACCTATGAGTGAGTCATTGAATTATTCCCTCAACCGATTCATTCACTCAGTGATACCTATGAGTGAGTCATTGAATATTTCCCTCAACCGATTCATTCATTCAGCGAAACCTATGAATGAGTCATTGAATCAATCACTCAACCGATTCATTCACTCAGTGAAACCTATGAGTGAGTCATTGAATCAATCACTTAACCGATTCATTCACTCAGTGATACCTATGAGTGAGTCATTGAATCATTCCCTCAACCGATTCATTCACTCAGCGAAACCTATGAGTGAGTCATTGAACCAATCACTTAACCGATTCATTCACTCAGTGAAACCTATGAGTGAGTCATTGAATCATTCCCTCAACTGATTCATTCATTCAGCGAAACCTATGAGTCATTGAATCAATCACTCAACCGATTCATTCACTCAGCGAAACCTATGAGTGAGTCATTGAATCAATCACTCAACCGATTAATTCATTCAGTGAAACCTATGAGTGAGTCATTTAATCAATCACTCAAACGATTCATTCACTCAGCGAAACCTATGAGTGAGTCATTGAATCATTCCCTCAACTGATTCATTCATTCAGCGAAACCTATGAGTCATTGAATCAATCACTCAACCGATTCATTCACTCAGTGAAACCTATGAGTGAGTCATTGAATCAATCACTCAACCGATTAATTCATTCAGTGAAACCTATGACTGAGTCATTGAATCAATCACTCAACCGATTTATTCATTCAGCGAAACCTATGAGTGAGTCATTGAATCATTCCCTCAACCGATTCATTAATTCAGCGAAACCTATGAATGAGGCATTGAATCAATCACTCAACCGATTCATTCATTCAGCGAAACCTATGAATGAGGCATTGAATCAATCACTCAACCGATTCATTCACTCAGCGAAACCTATGAGTGAGTCATTGAATCAATCACTCAACCGATTCATTCACTCAGCGAAACCTATGAGTGAGTCATTTAATCAATCACTTAACCGATTTGTTTAAAAGCACTGATTCATTCAGGAATGAGAGATGCTCAGAGATTTTGTTTTCACTGGTGGAGTAGAAACAGAGAAAGTAACTGCCAATGTCAATTAAATGTCAGTTTATGTGTTGTAGATTGAACCAGGGGCGGTTCTAGACCCTTTTTGCCAGCCCCCTTAAAGCTATCAACTATCATGTTATCAAAATGTATTGAAAGTGGGAATCACAGAATCAACACTGGCCGCCACATATTGCGTGCCGTTATTCATTCTTTTAACGCTATTTAAAACACGCGTATTCGTTCAGCTGCATGTGTTTTACCTGCTCTCTCTCCGTCTCTCTGTCACTCACGCGTGTCTCTCGCTCTCAAATAGCCAAACCTGCTTTTAATATGAAACAAAGTCTAAGCTTTTAAAATTTTAATACGAAATTCAACCAATAAATAGCGTATTTATAGTTCTCAATAGTTCTAAACAAACCAGCGCTGTGTCAATACATTTGAATGGCTTAAGCGGATACACAACAGCTTCACTATACAGGTGTTTGCAGCAAGTTTTGGTAAACAGTACAGCAGAGTGTTCATTGATTATTATGTCAACCATATTTACAGTATCATTTTATAATGGAGAGTGATGGAGATCCAACATTGTTAACATTAATGTTAATGATTTTCTTGTACACTCTAAAAAAACGGTTCTATATGGCAGCAAAAGTGGTTCCCCTATGATCAGAGGCGTAGCAAGCTTTTCAAAAGTGTGGGGGATGGATGTGGTTTGTTTGTAAAAATGATAAAAACAATAAAAACGATGAATAGAATGACAGAAGGGTACTAAAGGTATAACATACAAGATATATAAACATACATATATAAATATATATATATACACACCTAAAGGATTATTAGGAACACCACACTAATACTGTGTTTGACCCCTTTGGCCTTCAGAACTGCCTTAATTCTACGTGGCATTGATTCAACAAGGAGCTGAAAGCATTCTTTAGAAATGTTGGCCCATATTGATAGGAGAGCATCTTGCAGTTGATGGAGATTTGTGGGATGCACATCCAGGGCACGAAGCTCCCGTTCCACCATATCCCAAAGATGCTCTATTGGGTTGAGATCTGGGGACTGTGGGGGCCATTTTAGTCCAGTGAACTCATTGTCATGTTCAAGAAACCAATTTGAAATGATTGGAGCTTTGTGCCATGGGGCATTATCCTGCTGGAAGTAGCCATCAGAGGATGGGCACATGGTGGTCATAAAGGGATGGACATGGTCAGAAACAATGCTCAGGTAGGCCGTGGCATTTAAATCATGCCCAATTGGCACTAAGGGGCCTAAAGTGTGCCAAGAAAACATCCCCCACACCATTACACCACCACCACCAGCCTGCACAGTGGTAACAAGGCATGATGATCCATGTTCTCATTCTGTTTACGCCAAATTCTGACTCTACCATCTGAATGTCTCAACAGAAATCCAGACTCATCAGACCAGGCAACATTTTTCCAGTCTTCAACTGTCCAATTTTGGTGAGCTGGTGCAAATTGTAGCCTCTTTTTCCTATTTGTAGTGGAGATGAGTGGTACCTGGTGGGGTCTTCTGCTGTTGTAGCCCATCCGCCTCAAGGTTGTGCGTGTTGTGGCTTCACAAATGCTTTGCTGCATACCTCGGTTGTAACGAGTGGTTATTTCAGTCAAAGTTGCTCTTCTATCAGCTTGAATCAGTCGGCCCATTCTCCTCTGACCTCTAGCATCAACAAGGCATTTTGGCCCACAGGACGGCCGCATACTGGATGTGTTTCCCTTTTCACACCATTCTTTGTAAACCCTAGAAATGGTTGTGCGTGAAAATCCCAGTAACTGAGCAGATTGTGAAATACTCAGACCGGCCCGTCTGGCACCAACAACCATGCCACGCTCAAAATTGCTTAAATCACCTTTCTTTCCCATTCCGACATTCAGTTTGGAGTTCAGTAGATTGTCTTTACCAGGACCACACCCCTAAATGCATTGAAGCAACTGCCATGTGATTGGTTGAAAGGCTAGATGTCTCGTCCGCACTGCTGGCCAATGGAGGTCGACGTCCGCACCCGGTGGCCATCTTGTCACAGTCAGGTCGCTCACTCGTAACATTGTGTTTTAATGGTGCTTGCACTCTTTAAATAACCATAACTTGCTCAATTTTCTACCGATTTTCAAACTGTTTGGTTTGTTATAAACGTCAGAGATGTAGTTATGACACTGCATAGCCTACTTATGAAAAGTATTCATAATTTGTTTAAGCATCCATAATTATAGCCACGTTAATAACGTCTGTAAGAAACCAAACCATTTGTAAATCCGTCAAGATTTCAGTGAGATAAGAGTATTTTTCACTCGCCTTACATCAGGTACCACAGAGCCCTGCCTGCTGGGGTGGACTGGGGAAAAATAAGTGGCCCTGGACTTTCTGGCACAAAGCGGCCCATCACACCCGCTCTGCAAAACACCTCACCATAAACCCACCAGCTCATTATACACAGAGCAATTTTAAACACCGAAGCTATTCATACAAAAATATGAATTATATTAATTGTTTTATTGAAATGCTTATCATACTGAATGACTGGCATACTTCTTCAGGTTATAATTTGTCTTTCCTGGTGCACATGGCAAATCGTTTTTATTTTTATTTTTTTATGCAAATTTTGATTTCTCTTTTCCATACACTGTAGTTTAATATCATTAAGTTCAATACCTACCATAAAATCAGACCGTATACAATGCTATGGATACTTAGGATGTAGTGCAGAATGTGGACTGTTTTAGGGGGCCTTTCTAGTGGTTATAGTATCTAGACATCTGTAATTTTATGGAATAGAGCTCAAATAGTGGAAAAGAGTTTTAAAATTATATGAAAAATACAGCATATTAAAATGATTTCTGAAGGATCATGTGACACTTACTGAATTAATGATGCTGAAAAGTCAGCTTTTACAGAAATAAATTACATTTTACAATACATTCTCATAGAAAACAACTAGGCCTATTGGAAATTGTATTAATATTTGTGGTTTTACTGTATTTTCGATTAAATAAATTCAGCCTTCTTTTTTCAAAAGCATTTTTAAAAGTCTTAATTATTTCAAACTTTTGATTACCAGTGTGTAAAATAATGCATGTGAACTAACTAGCGAATTATATATTTATTTTCATATATTACACTTTCCATAGGCTACTTGAATATGAAAGTTGCCAGTTTTAGCATGATGTTTGTGTAGCTAAGCCTACGTTTCAGAAATACATGTTGAGTATTATGAATAATTTGAAAATGATTGTGAAATTACTGAAGAAAGCCTGGAAACAGAAAGACAAGCATTCCCTCTGACATGCTGAAAATGTTTCTTTGTGCATTCTGTGACGAAAAACGTGACCCATATTCAGCTCTTACCTCGGCTCGCATTCAAGTGTGCACAGTAAATCCCGCCTCCTTTAATTCGATTGGATATCGTAAACATTTTGAAATTGACGAGTGCTTTTGCACCACTGAGACACAGGCTATAGATTCGAGTTTTGCCTCAGGTGGGCTGCGCGGGCCATTCGTCTGGGCTGACGGAAGGATATAGGCTACGTAGTTTTACTATAATTTATTCTTCATATAGGGTGATATCAGGTAAAATGGGCCATTTAAGGTTTGGAGGTCCCAGCCCCTCTGGAATTTAAAGCAAATGACTGAAAAGGATTTCAAACTGTTGTCATAACTGTGCTTGACAAGTAACAGGTGATTTTTTTAATTGGTTTATGGTTGCTATGGTGGGCGGGGCAATAATTCAAATCAAGACTGCACCAGAAAGCTGCATGGTAAGTAGCCTGGCATACCAAATCTAACTAAACTACACTCTAAAAAAAAAAGGTTCTATATGGCACCAAAAATGGTTCTTGGCTCGTAATCATAGGGGAACCTTTTTTAGTGCTATATAGCACCAATTTTGGTCCTTCAGTGGTTCTTCAGCGGTTCTTCAGAGGTTCTTCACCGGTTCTTTGACTAAGGTGCTATATAGCACTACTACCATATACAGAACATGTTAAGATATGGTGCTATATAGCACCAAAAATGGTTCCTCTATTATTACGACGAAGAACCTTATTTGGTACAATATAGAACCTTTTCTTTATAGAACCTTTGAGTGTAGAAAATAAGAGTAAGTAAATCATAAAGACAGAAATGTCATTGTATAAAAGGAACGACCCACCAGATGGCCAGTCCGCCCCTGCCTGCCTGTGACAAGATGGCCGCCGGTGAAGACGTTAGAGACTCCGCTGTAAGACATCTAGCCTTTATTATGTATATCTATGGTTAAAACACCCACATCCCCCACGGGCGACGCCCTAAGAACCATTTTTGGTGCCATATAGAACCTTTTTTTTAGAGTGTATTTAGCCCTCAGGTATTCCGCACTAATTGCTCACACTCGTACTCAAATATGAGTGAGTATGAGTATGTGATGGTCAAATGTGACCATACACCTTAACTATTTTTCAATTAAATAAATTATTGAGATCTTTTGGTGATAAATAGGCCTACACTCTAAAAAAAAAAGGTTCTATATGGAACCAAAAATGGTTCTTGGCTCGTAATCATAGGGGAACCTTTTTTAGTGCTATATAGCACCAATTTCGGTGCGTCAGTGGTTCTTCAGCGGTGCTTCAGAGGTTCTTCAGCGGTTCTTTGACTAAGGTGCTATATCACCGCTACCATATAGAGAGCATGTTAAGATATGGTGCTATATAGCACCAAAAGTGGTTCCTCTATGATTACGACGAAGAACCATTTTTGGTGCCATATAGAACCTTTTTGTTTTAGAGTGTATATGTACAGTAGGCTATATACATATTAATTGATACTGAATCAAGATCGAAATCGATATTTGTGCCAATCACCAACCCCAAATAAACGAATGTAATTCAGCTATGAGCACATTTGTGCTATCCTTTATATTTCCGCTATCGACATTCTGCAATACACAGCCATTACACTCAGTAGTGTTATCAGCAGTGAGGGCTAAGGGTGAAATCCTAGAACCGAACTCTGACCTAGTCAGCTTTTCATTTCTAGCACTTTTGATGTGTGTTAGGTTGTCTAGGGGTCTCTTAAATGGCTTTTTGTTTATGACCACAATCGTCACTGTCCAGTTTTAAGACCCAATAATGTCGGCAAACACAATGATATATGCGCTGTACATGTCAACACTGTTTGTGTTCTCCACTTTGAGATCATCAATGTAATAAAATGCAGTGAAAGGAAAATAAGTCCTGGTCCACCCACACCCATCTGCTCTGAAATCACTGGCTCATTTCCACAGCATGAAGAACTTATTCTCTTACTCTGCACTCAATTTATGCATTTTCTGCTGCTTTTGTTGCTGTTTACCCAAATAGCAGAGGGTAGCGTCTGTTCTGGTGCTCGTCTTTCATGTAACGGCATGCAGTGGTAATGATTTTCTGCTTTGTATTTGTTTTGTTCCCTCTCTTAATTAATGCCTCTTTTATAATGAAAACAAAGAGCCCTTTGAGACGCTGTCATTCTGAATCAACCTTCTCTCTCTTCTGCTCTCTCTCTCTCTCTCTCTCTCTCTCTCTCTCTCTCTGTTTTGGCTTTGTGAAGGCTCTGTTGTATACTAGCATCATCTCGGACTCTAATATGAGTTATTTTACTAGCTGAAGGCCTCAACAGTAAAGACATTAGGCAGTATTGCACATTCATTCATTTTACATTTGAATAGCATTTAGCACAAAGTCATTGAATCAATCACTCAACCGATTCATTCATTCAGCGTAACCTATGAGTGAGTCATTGAATCATTCACTCAACCGATTCATTCATTCAGCGAAACCTATGAGTGAGTCATTGAATCATTCACTCAACCGATTCATTCATTCAGCGAAACCTATGAGTGAGTCATTGAATCATTCACTCAACCGATTCATTCATTCAGCGAAACCTATGAGTGAGTCATTGAATCAATCACTCAACCGATTCATTCATTCAGCGAAACCTATGAGTGAGTCATTGAATCAATCACTCAACCGATTCATTCATTCAGCGAAACCTATGAGTGAGTCATTGAATCATTCACTCAACCAATTCATTCATTCAGCGAAACCTATGAGTGAGTTATTGAATCATTCACTCAACCGATTCATTCATTCAGCGAAACCTATGAGTGAGTCATTGAATCATTCACTCAACCGATTCATTCATTCAGCGAAACCTATGAGTGAGTTATTGAATCATTCACTCAACCGATTCATTCATTCAGCGAAACCTATGAGTGAGTCATTGAATCAATCACTCAACCGATTCATTCATTCAGTGAAATCTATGAGTGAGTTATTGAATCAATCACTCAACCGATTCATTCATTCAGTGAAACCTATGAGTGAGTCATTGAATCATTCACTCAACCAATTCATTCACACAGCGAAACCGATGAGTGAGTCATTGAATCAATCACTCAACCAATTCATTCATTCAGCGAAACCTATGAGTGAGTCATTGAATCAATTACTCAACCAATTCATTCATTCAGCGAAACCTATGAGTGAGTCATTGAATCAATCACTCAACCAATTCATTCATTCAGCGAAACCTATGAGTGAGTCATTGAATCATTCACTCAACCAATTCATTCATTCAGCGAAACCTATGAGTGAGTCATTGAATCATTCACTCAACCAATTCATTCATTCAGCGAAACCTATGAGTGAGTCATTGAATCAATCACTCAACCGATTCATTCATTCAGCGAAACCTCCCTCTCTTCTGCTCTCTCTCTCTGTTTCTTGGCTTTGTGAAGGCTCTGAAGGCATCATCTCGGACTCTAATACGAGTTATTTTACTAGCTCAAGGCCTCAACAGTAAAGACATCAGGCAGTATTGCACATTCATTCATTTTAATTGCATTTAGCAAAAAAAAAAAGACAAATCCATGATTGCATTTAAATAGCGCATTGAATATTGATGACAGCATCTCAATCAACAAAAAAACGAACAAAAACACTTTTATCCAGACCATAGTATAAACAAAAAGACATTCAATATTGAGAAGTGAACCCAAAATTGTAACACTTTACAATAAGGTTGCATTTGTTAACATGAATTGACAATGAAAATACTTCTAAAGCATTAGTCAATGGTAATTTAAAAATTATTTAAAACCCAAAGTTGTATTTGCTAACATTTGGTTAATAAATAAGAAGATTAATAAATGCATTATATATATTTGTTAGCTAATGCATCAACTAATGTCAACGAATGAGACCTTTGTAAAGTGTTTCCAGAACATCTAAAGGTCAAAATGATCAGAAAAGTTTATGAAATGTCGAGATAAATCATCTGACAGTATCAGTGTGAGTCTTCATGTCCCGTGATTCTCCCGATGGCATCAGGGCCGTGTTAAAGTCGTGTAAACTGGTTGCTCCCAGTTTGCACCGGGACTATGAGATGGACTGGACAAACTGTTGAGGACGGGAGTCACATACGCCCTTCTGGAGGAGTGGAAGTACGGATATTGATAAATGCCAGCGGGATACCCGGAAAATGTGGTGAAGTACGTTGAGTTGTGCATGTCGGGACAGTCACTGAGTTCAGATTGGGTCGGCGACCCGTGAGAGTCTCCGTAATGAGAAGGACTCAATTGTTCTGTTTTAATGAGCGGCCTGTGATGGCTGGAGTTATGCGAGGATGTGGACGCTGACCCGGACGCCTTGTTCCATGCCGAAACGCTGCCGTGATGGTGATAGGACGCGCTGAAACAGCCGGGGCTGGAGTGCTGCCCGCCGTTGTTCTCGGCGTGGCCGTTTAACGGCAGGTACTGGTCGAACTCATGCACGTCGAACGGGCCCATGCTGCCAATGACGTCGCTGCTGAGCTCCGATATGTCCACGTTGCTGAAGTCGATGTTCTGTCTAGTGTTTTCCGTCGCTCGCTTCACGCTCTGATGCTGATCGGACTTCGGGGTGGTTGGAGGCGTCGGCGGGCCGTGTCCTTGAACTGGGTCGGAAACATCAAATATAGTTTGTTGGGTTGAGTTGAAAAAAAATAAACATGCATGTAGTGGTCAACCGATATATCAGCCGATATTTGACATTTTTCAATCATTCTGTTTGGACAACATGGTATTAATATACTGGCTGATTAGTATAAATGAATGTATTTAGGTTAATTCAGCAATATGAATATTATTGGAGATTCCAACTGAGTCGGAAACATCAAATATGGTTTGTTGGGTTGAGTTAGAAGTATAGTGGATGACCGATATATCGGCATTTCTCAATCATTCTGTTTGTCTGATTTGTATGTTGTATTCATGTCATAAACTGTAAAAAGTGTTAACTGTAAACTAGAAGAGCGGATTTCTGCTCAATTTTATTGGTATAAATGAATGTATTTAGGTTCATTCAGCAATATTAATATTATTAATAAACATGCATATAGTATAGCGGTCGACCGATATATCAGCCGATATTTGAGAATTTTTAATCATTCTGTTTGGCCGATATGGTATTAATATATTGGCCGATTGTTATAAATGAATGTATTTAGGTTAATTTAGTAATATTAATATTATTGGAGAATCCAACTTGGTCGGAAACATCAAATATGGTTTGTTGGGTTGAGTTAGAAGTATAGCGGTCGACCGATATATCGGCAAAACCATAATATCGGCCAATATTTGGCATTTTTTTATATGATATTTTTGGAGATGGGATGGAAATATCAAATATGGTTTGTTGGGTTGAGTTAGAAGTATAGTGCACCAATGATATATATCGCCAAAACCAAAATATTGGCAAATATTTTGCATATTTCAATATTTATATTTTTTGAGATGGGATGGAAATATCAAATATGTTTTGTTAAGTTGGGAAAATAATAAACAATAGCAGTCGACTACGGGGCCCAGCACATGACGTGCAAGAAAAATAAATAAATTGTGCGCACAATTTACTACTTCGTTCCCTTGATTTGCTAAACCGTCCACACGATTTACTAATTAGTTCCCTCGATTTATAAATCATGCACACAATCTACAAATCGAGGGAACGAATTAGTAAATCGTGCGCACGATTTAGCCTACTATTTTTTCCTGCATGTCATGTGTGGGGCTCCGTAGTCGATATTTGACATTTTTCAATCATTCTGTTTGGCCGATATGGTATTAATATACTGGTTGATTGGTATAAAATAATGTATAATTCAGAAATATTACTATTATTGGAGATTCCAGCTGAGTCGGAAACATCAAATATGGTTTGTTGGGTTGAGTTTGAAGTGTAGTGGTTGACCGATATATTGCCAAAACCAAAATATCTGCCAATATTTGCCATTTTTCAATATTATTATTTTTGGAGATGGGAGGGAAATATCAAATATGTTTTGTTGGGTTGAGTTGAGTTGTGAAAAAAATAAACATGCATATAGTATAGTGGTCAACCGATATATCGGCTGATATTATAATTGATTTAGATTAATTCAGCAATATTAAATAATATTTTTGGAGATTCCAATTGGGATCGAAACATCAAATAAGTTTTGTTGGGTTGAGTTGGAAAGAAATATACATGAATATAGTATAGCGGTCAACCAATATATCGGCCGATATTTGGCATTTCTCAATCATTCTGTTTGTCTGATTTGTATGTTGTATTCATGTCATAAACTGTAAAAAGTGTTATCCTGCAACTGTAACGTTAAAGAGCTCTTTTGTATTTAAGTTTATTGGTATAAATATATGTATTTAGGTTAATTCAGCAATATGAATAATAATTTTGGAGAATCCAACTGATGGAAACATTGAATAAGTTTTGTTGGGTTGAGTTAGTAGTGGACGACCGATATATCGGCTGATATTTGGCATTTTTCAGTCATTCTGTTTGGCCGATATGGTATTAATATATTGGCTGATTAATATAAATGAATGTATTTAGGTTAATTCAGTAATATTCATATTATTGGAGATTCCAACTGGGTCGGAAACGTCAAATATGTTTTGTTGGGTTGAGTTAGAAGTATAGCAGTCGACCGATATATCGGCTGATATTTGGCATTTTTCAGTCATTCTGTTTGGCCGATATGGTATTAATATATTGGCTGATTAATATAAATGAATGTATTTGGGTTAATTCAGTAATATTCATATTATTGGAGATTCCAACTGGGTCGGAAACGTCAAATATGTTTTGTTGGGTTGAGTTAGAAGTATAGCGGACGACCGATATATCGGCTGATATTTGGCATTTCTCAATCATTCTGTTTGTCTGATTTGTATGTTGTATTCATGTCATAAACTGTACAAAGTGTTAAAGGGATAGTTCACCCAAAAAGGAAAATTCTTTCATGATTTTTTTCACCCTCAAGTTGTTCCAAACCTGTATGAGTTTCTTTGTTCTGCTGAACAAAAAAGAAGATATTTTGAAGAATGTTTGTAACAAAGCAGAGAGAGCAACCATTGACTAATATAGAAGGGGGAAAAATACTATGGTAGTCAATGGTTGCTCTCTCTGCTTGGTCAGCAGAGCAAAGAAACTCATACAGGTTTGGAACAACTTGAAGGTGAATAAATCATGACAGAATTTTCCTTTTTGGGTGAACTATCCCTTTAACCTGCAACTGTAAACTAGAAGAGCTGATTTCTGCTTAATTTTATTGGTATAAATGAATGTATTTAGGTTAATTCAGCAATATTAATAAACATGCATATAGTATAGCGGTCAACCGATATTTGACATTTTTCAATAATAATATTCTTGGAGATGGGATGGAAATATCAAATACGTTTTGTTGGGTTGAGTTGAAAAACAAACAAACATGCATATAGTATAGCGGTCAACCGATATATCGGCCGATATATGACTTTTTTGAATTCATCTGTTTGGCTGATGTGTATGTCATACACTGTCAAAATGGTAACTTGCAATTATTACTTTACAGAGCTGTTTTTACTTAATTGAATCCATAAAGAGTAATTTTCTTGGTATAAATTAATGTTAATAATAATTTAATTTGATTCAGTGATGCTAAATAATGTTTTTGACTTGAATAAAACCAGTTATCATTTATAGGGTACAATTTGTTTGTATGTATTCTAATTATATATTATTTATATATATATAATATTATTTTGCATATTATATATTATATCTAATTCTATATTAAATATATACATATTTTCTAATTTTGTGAAAATACATTTAATTTGAGCAAATGTTACGCATGTGTTAACTTTAAATGAAACCGTGCAATATCAAAAAATACATCTAAATTAAGCTAAAAACATAATTTATTATTGCTGAATCAACCTAAATACATCAATTTATATCAACAAAATGTATTTTTATGGGTTAAAGCGAGTAATAAACATAGATATCAGCATCTGCAATCAAAAGTGTGGGACAGTTGATGTTGCATAACTCACCACCATGCACCGGTTGATTGTGCATCCCTCTCATTCCCGCTTCCGTCTTGTACATGTGATCCGAGGGATGGTGGATCTTCTCAGCTCCCGCGTCCAGTTCACTCTGACCCGGCTTCAGGCTCTTCCGTCTCCGCGGCTGGTACTTATAATCCGGATAGTCTTTCTTGTGCTGGAGTCGCAGTCTCTCCGCCTCCTCCACAAACGGCCTCTTCTCGCTCTCAGAGAGCAGCCTGGACAATCCGGCAGAAAGCGTGCACAGTTAAAGCACATCGAGTGTGAACGGACTTCAGAGAGATCCGGATTAAGATGGAAGCTGCAGACTGTCTTAAAAACAGAAGGTTTATCAGCAGCTCCAGCATTTATTCATTCCTAGTGACTACACACTAAATTACTCACTGCATTAGTTAACAATGAACAGCAGTTTTCAATCTTAATGTTAAGAAAATATTGCTCAATCATAACAAACGAGACCTTATTGTAAAGTGTTGCCCAACTTTCTTTGCTATAGTCACTGTCTGAGTGGTGATAACTAACTAGGTGATAGTTACATTGTACTCACTCAAATAAGTACTGAGTACCCTCTAAAAAATGCTGGGTTGAAAACGACCCAAGTTGGGTTGAAAATGGACTAACCCAGTAATTGGGTTGTTTTAACCCAGTGGTTGGGTTAAATGTTTGCTTAAAACAACACAATCGCTGGGTTAGTCCCTTTTCAACCCAAGTTGGGTCGTTTTTAACCCAGTGTAATATTAACTAACAACATGTACTTACTACAGAGTTAGGGTTTGGTTTGGGGTTAGTTAATATGCATTATTTACTGCTATTATGTAGTAAGTGCATGTAGTAACGTGTAACTATGTCACCTTACACTCTTTTGTTTTTATCAATTGTTGTTTTGTTTTAACAATTGTTTTTATCCCAGCGATTGGGTTGTTTTAACCCAGTGGTTGGGTTGTTTTAGCTTAGCAATTGGGTTGTTTTAGCCCAGATATTGGGTTGTTTCCCAAATCCCAGCGAGTGGGTTGTTTTTATCCCAGAGATTGGGTTGTTTTAGCCCAGCGATTGGGTTGTTTAATCCGAGCGAGTTGGTTGTTTTTAACCCAGCGGTTGGGTTGTTTTAGCCCAGCGATTGGGTTGTTTTAGCCCAGTGATTGGGTTGTTTTAGTCCAGTGATTGGGTTGTTTTATCCCAGATATTGGATTGTTTAATCCGAGCGAGTGGGTTGTTTTTAACCCAGCGGTTGGGTTGTTTTAGCCCAGCGATTGGGTTGTTTTAGCCCAGTGATTGGGTTGTTTTAGTCCAGTGATTGGGTTGTTTTAGCCCAGCGATTGGGTTGTTTTAGCCCAGTGATTGGGTTGTTTTAGTCCAGTGATTGGGTTGTTTTAGCCCAGTGATTGGGTTATTTTAGTCCAGCGATTGGGTTGTTTTAGCCCAGTGATTGGGTTGTTTAATTCCAGCGAATGGGTTGTTCTATCCCAGCAATTGGGTTGTTTTAGCCCAACGATTGGGTTGTTTTAGCCCAGATATTGGGTTGTTTAATCCCAGCGATTGGATTGTTTTTATCCCAGCGATTGGGTTGTTTTAACCCAGTGGTTGGGTTGTTTTAGCTTAGCAATTGGGTTGTTTTAGCCCAGATATTGGGTTGTTTCCCAAATCCCAGCGAGTGGGTTGTTTTTATCCCAGAGATTGGGTTGTTTTAGCCCAGCGATTGGGTTGTTTTAGCCCAGCGATTGGGTTGTTTTAGCCCAGATATTGGGTTGTTTTAGCCCAGATATTGGGTTGTTTAATCCCAGCGAGTGGGTTGTTTTTAACCCAGCGGTTGGGTTGTTTTAGCCCAGCGATTGGGTTGTTTTAGCCCAGCGATTGGGTTGTTTTAGCCCAGTGATTGGTTGTTTTAGTCCAGTGATTGGGTTGTTTTAGCCCAGTGATTGGGTTGTTTTATTCCAGTGAATGGGTTGTTTTAGCCCAGTGATTGGGTTGTTTTAGCTAAGCGATTGTGTTGTTTTATCTCAGCGGTTGGGTTGTTTTATCCCAGCGATTGGGTTGTTTTAGCCCAGCGATTGTGTTGTTTTATCTCAGCGGTTGGGTTGTTTTATCTCAGCGGTTGGGTTGTTTTATCTCAGCGGTTGGGTTGTTTTAGCCCAGTGGTTGGGTTGTTTTATTCCAGTGAATGGGTTGTTTTAGCCCAGCGGTTGGGTTGTTTTAGCCCAGCGATTGTGTTGTTTTATCTCAGCGGTTGGGTTGTTTTATTCCAGTGAATGGGTTGTTTTAGCCCAGTGATTGGGTTGTTTTATTCCAGTGATTGGGTTGTTTTATTCCAGTGAATGGGTTGTTTTAGCCCAGTGATTGGGTTGTTTTATTCCAGTGAATGGGTTGTTTTAGCCCAGCGGTTGGGTTGTTTTATTCCAGTGAATGGGTTGTTTTAGCCCAGTGATTGGGTTGTTTTATTCCAGTGAATGGGTTGTTTTAGCCCAGCGGTGGGGTTAAATGTTTGGGCAGTTTTATTTAACCCAACTATTGTTTTAAGTCACTATATGGCTGGCTTAAAATAAACCCAAAATAGGTTGGAAATCAAAAATCAGACACATAGAGGCAACAATAATAATCAAAAGGTGAACATTTATATAATAAGCAATTTAATAAATGTTTATTGTTTAATTGTTATTCATTAAAGTTATTACTAATGTTAATTTATTAATCATTAATACATTTTAATTTCCAACATACTTTGGGTTCAATTTAAGAAAGGAATACAGTCATTTTTAAAGAATAGTTCAGTTAAATAAAACAACACAACTGGGTTTGTCCATTTTCAACCCAACTTTGGTTGTTTTTAACCCAACAGTTTTCAGAGTGATAAATGTTCACCTTTTGATTATTATTGTTGCCTCTGTGTGTCTGATTTGTAATTTCCAACCTATTTTGGTTTAGTTGGTTTTAAGCCAGCCATATAGTAATTTTCAAACAATAGCTGGGTTAAATAAAACTGCCCAAACATTTAACCCAACCGCTGGGTTAGTCCATTTTCAAACCAACTTGTGTTGTTTTTAACCCAAAGTGTAGTGTACTGTACTAATGCTGTACTCTTTGTGTAAGTGGGCCTACATAATGTGCACAATAATGTGAGCCATGTGTCGTACCTCCAGAGCTTGCCCAGGGTCTTGCTGAGCTCCGCGTTGTGCAGATGCGGGTATTGATCCGCGAGCTTCCTGCGCGCCGCCTGCGCCCACACCATAAACGCGTTCATGGGTCTCTTCACGTGCGGCTTGTCTTTCAGAGACCGGCTGCCCTGCATGGGAATCGGCACCAGGGACCAGTCGTAGCCCTTGAGAACCTGCGACACCGCATCTCGGATGCACGGGGGGAAACGGGCGTCTTCCTCGCTGTCCGGCCGGTTGCCGGTGCCGGTTTGCGCGCCCTGCTCGTCGGACACTGATGGAGAAGACGGGGAATCAGAGTCCGCATCGGCGATTAAAGAGCTTTCTGTCCCAGAACTAGCTTTATCCGGCTCCTTGGACATTTTAAAATCCTCGCTGACCTCATGCGCAATTACGCGACGATAGCTTTACGCGCACGCAGCGCGCGCTGGTCACTCCGGATAAACCTCTTGATTTCTTGCTTCCTTGAATCTCAAGCCTCGGTCGATCAACGTTTCACAACTTGTTGGTAAGAGAGAA
>CM042257.1:47945194-47982694 GCA_023566225.1 Romanogobio albipinnatus | reverse complement strand
CTCATAATTAAGACTCCTGAGTTATGATTTAATCAAAGCATGCTTGTTTTCTTATATGGTGATAATGAATGTCCTATATCTCTGTTTTCTCCAGGTACTCGTTTGGTGAGTAAACTCTCTGATGTCCAGTAGTGATATCCTCACGGAACTCTGGGATGTGGGTTTTAATGAAGTATTGGAAGTCTAGAGTAACCCAGAGCCTCTTCTCCCAGAATTCCCTTCAGTGTTTAGAGTTATGTAGCAGTGTGACCGATCGAGGCTCAGAAGCCAATGCGTTGGGTAAGACGTGGCCTAAATCATCTGAACTTTTACCCCATCCCACCAACCACATCTGAGCTTGGCCTCTTCAAATGTTCCATCCCAGCAGATCCCAAACTCCCCAGATAAACAAGACCGCCACAAACGGGCTCCACTGGCCAATCAGGTTTTAATTTAGGCCCATTGTTGAGTGGAAGACAGGAACATGTTTTTTGATTTATATTTGGATATTTCTTTTTGTGTTTTACACCGATTTTGTCATTTCAAGCCGTTCCTGGTTTTCGGGATCAATCCAAGTGCATGTAACAGTGTGATGCCACTGTAACGGATCCCAGATGATCATAAATCATATCCATTTTAATAGTAGCCATACCAGGGACGTCACATTACATCAATATGGACTAATGATTGGATGTATTGATGCAATGCTTATAAAATCATGCGTATTATATAAATATATATACACAGCACACCTTCAGGGGTCCAGTGGAGTCCATGCCTCGACGGGTCAGCAAAAGGGGGACCAACACAAAATTAGGAAGGTGGTCATAATGTTATGCCTGATCGGTGTATATATATATATATATATATATATATATAATATATTAGTGCTGTCAAATCGATCCATCATGATTAATCACATCCAAAATAAACATTTGTAACAATAATTATACACAGTACACACACAAACTTTATTTTGGATGCTCTTAAAGCTGCACTATGTAACATTTTTTTCAGTCAAATATCCAAACACCACTAGGCCAGTGTTATATATTGTGTTCAGTTGAGTACTTACAATATCCCAAATGTTTCCAACTATTTGTAAACCGTGAGATGCTATTTTACCCGAGGAACTGGGACGTGTGAGGGCGTGGCCTGTTGATGACATCGGCGACTGTGTCATAATAAAAGTCCCGCTGCTCGCGAGGCGTGTGTTGCGTTCATCTCATTAACAATCGCTCCAGCGGTTCCTCAGCTCCACAACACTCGCTCCTGCTCTGCTTCACACTACAGTAACGTTAATAATCACATCAACATGATTTCTGCCCGAGTCCTATCCCGACTCTCTCCCACCGGCTGTGAGCTGAAGACCACATGTCCCAAGAGTCTGCGCTCAAACGTGACGTCATCAAACTACGCCTCTGTTTTGAACAGGCGACCTCTAGCGGACGGAAAACTTACATAGTGCAGCTTTAATCGATTTGACAGCACACACATATACAGTATATAAATTAATGCGTTAACGAATGAGATAAATGTTTTCAGTTTAACGCGTTAAAAATATTTAACGCAATTAACACAGCATCTATTTTCTTCCTTTGGCTAGTGTTACATTATGTGATCACGCTCTTATTCATGCAAATGCTTTTAAACCATTCAAGCGTGTGGAATTATTACAAACATTTATGTTAGGTGCAATTAATCGTGATTAATTACAGAAAATAGTGTGGTTTAATTATTTAATTTTTGAATCGATTGGCAGCAATAATAATGAAAAAAAAAAAATATATATATATATATATACCGATCAGACATTATGACCACCTTCCTAATTTTGTGTTGGTCCCCCTTTTGCTGACCCGTCGAGGCATGGACTCCACTAGACCCCTGAAGGTGTGCTGTGGTATCTGGTACCAAGATGTTAGCAGCAGATCCTTTAAGTCCTGTAAGTTGCTAGGCGGGGCCTCCATGGATCGGACTTGTTTGTTCAGAACATCCCACAGATCCTCGATTGGATTGAGATCTGGGGAATTTGGAGGCAGAGTCAACGCCTCAAACTCGTTGTTGTGCTCCTCAAACCATTCCTGAACCCAAGGTTTCCCAGCAGAACATTGCCCAAAGCATCACTGCCTCCGCCGCCACGCCTTCTTCCCATAGTGCACCTGGTGCCATGTGTTCCCCAGGTAAGCCACGCACACACACCCGGCCATCCACGGGATGTAGAAGAACACGTGATCATCAGACCAGGCCACCTTCTTCCATTGCTCCGTGGTCCAGTTCTGATGCTCACGGCCACTGTTGGTGCTTTGGGCGGTGGACAGGGGTCAGCATGGGCACCCTGACTGGTCATACGCAACAAACTGAGATGCTCTGTGTATTCTGACACCATCAGAACCAGCATTAACTTCTGGAGCAGTTTGAGCTCCAGTAGCTCGTCTGTTTGATCGGCCCACACGGGCCAGCCTTCGCTCCACACGGGCATCAATGAGCCTCGGCCGCCCATGACCCTGTGGCCGGTTCTCCACTGGTCCTTCCTTGGAGCACTTTTGATAGAGACTGACCACTGCAGACCGGGAACACCCCACAAGAGCTGCAGTTCTGGAGATGCTCTGACCCAGTCGTCTAGCCGTCACAATCTGGCCCTTGTCAAACTCGCTCAAATCCTTACGCTTGCCCATTTCTCCTGCTTCTACCACATCAACTCTGAGGACAAAATGTTCACTTGCTGCCTAATATATCCCACCCACCCACTAACAAACACAAACATTCACTTTTGGAATATCTTTTTTTATATATATAGGTGTGTGACAGTACAGGTGTCACACCGGTGGACATTATCTGTCACACCATAGATGTTTCAGCCTTTTTAGTCAGTTAATTACCTTGCTGTTTGCAAGACACATTTGTATAATTTTCCATGATTATGTAGTTTAACATACATTGTAAATAAAAAATATAATTTAGGGGCGTCACAACAAAACTTAGCTAAAACTAACCATGTGCACATGTCATGTGCTTCACAGGGGGCTTCAGTAACATGACCCTGAATTGGGTCCTTCAACTAATTAAAGTTGCCTGTAGAATTGCCCGATTTAAAATCAGGATATGGTGTCACACCAGAGGACCTGGTTTTCAGTGACAAAATGTATCAAGTTCCTACGCTTTTAGAAATATATGGATGGAAAAAATGATTGCCATTTACTAAAATAGACACTTGTAAAATGATGCTATCACACAGTCACACCATTGGACAATTTTGAGATTTGGGTTAAAAAATGTCAACAGAAAAAAAATCTGATAACACAGCCGTTTTTATAACATTAGGTCCATGTAAGACAAAGAAATGTTTAACCATTTACTGCATTTTAAAGGATGACAATACTAATTATAATTTTTTATCTATGAAATTCCATGTCACGTCAACAACCCATATATTTATTTTTAAGAGATTTAGAGAGCACAGAAGACTCTTATTTGTCTGTATTATTTAAGAAACTAAAGTGCACCGTTTAGTTGTCGATGTCCCACTTGGGATACAGGATTTTAAATTTAATTCATGCTATATTTAGATTGCATTTGTGAGTTAATAAAAATGTAACTGGTTGTGTAAATTAGGCACATAATATTGATCTGAAACCGCTCTAATCGTTTCATTTTTATGAACAGTAACTTTAGTGTGAGTGTTAAACTTTTAATTTTATTTGGATAGGAGTGCCATGTAAAAAGCGTCTCGTAACTCCTGTTGAGTCCAGTTAGGAGTAAACTAAATTAAGAGCCAAGAGAACATGGCATCGCCTCAAAAATGCAGGATCTTCTGTTCTCCTCCCAAGACTCAAATCCAATCAGCGGAGCTGCAGATGCAATGAATTATTCAGGCCCAAACCAAATAATTGTTCCTAGAAATTTGATTAGGGGGTGTAAAAATAGTGCTGGAGCGATTCTGCCGCCCATGATATAAATGTGAGCACCTCCAAAATCGGTCACGCTCCAATCACTGACGTCTGCACACTCTCCAGTGCGATCCACACTAACCTCCTACAGGCTCTGTGTGTGTAAACACACACTCGCTCAAAGGACACGTCCTTCCCAGAGCAAAACCTTCTCATCGCTCTCTGAGGAGACGTTTAGATGGCCGACGCTCGTTCTCTGTGCTTTATTGGTTCCTTTAAACCAGCAGAAACACACATGGCTGGAGATGCATGCCAAGTGAAATACTAAAGAGGATATCTGATTATTCATAGATGCCCGGAGAATGTGTGTTAAAAGCTTTAAAGATGACCAGCGACGACTATAAAGTCAGGGTTTTTCCTGGCTCAAAATGAGGCGGAGGTGGTCGCGATAATCCCGACTAATTGTCAGTTTTAGGGCTTTTTTCCTATACATCTAATCATTAATTATGAATTTAAGTTTTCATTTAGCAGTGTAAGATTACAGCTAACACCTTTAAATATTTAAGTATGTATTCAATTCAGTAAATAACTGGAACAATCACAACAAACTGGCAAATTAAGTGTTTTAAATGTATCATTCATATATTTCTATCACTATATATCTATACATCTGTGTTTGTGGAAATAATGGTCACTCTTTTATTTGTTAAACACAATCCAGAGTCACTTCACTTGTAGAGAAAACAATAAATTAATAAAGTTGCAAGCAGCGATGAAAGGGACCCGCGGTGGCCTCAAGAAAACAGTCAATAGACATGCATTTAAGTGGGTATATATAGGAGAAATATATTCATATTCAGGTGGCGCTTTGACTATAACTGAATATTGGCGTGTAGAGTCTCCAGGTCAGGACTTTTATCAAACGTGAAGTTTAAGGCAGATTGGACATTGTATGCGTGAGTAACTTCCTTTTTAATGGCGAAACATCAGACTTTGTGAGGCCGCCACGGAAACGCCCTTCAGCGAAAACTCAAGATCTTCACAATGTAACATCACAAAGGCCTTTAGATTACACCTACCAAATTTGATAATGATCCGATTAATACTGTAGGAGGAGTTTGTTAAAGTATGAGGCTTGGAAACGGCAAACATTTCGACAAATATCTCACTTCCTGTAAGTTTTCAGATTTTGCTCCCAGAGACTTTTTTGTAGGTGTTGGGCTGTTACATGTGTGTACCGAATTTCATACTTGTACGTGAAAAGTAGTGCGAACGGCACTTAATTGAAATTTTGTAGGTGGCGCTGTTGAGCCATTTTGCCACACCTAATTCTGAAACCCATATCAGACCAAATTTGTCAGCATTTCTGACGCGTGTGCAAAGCTTTGTGAGTTTTCGAGCATGTTTAGGCCCTCAAAAATGACACCATCAGGCTTGGAGCGGGTGGTCCGAACAGAAGGGGTTACACTAGGTGAGTGGATAGTTACAAAAATGACAAAAAAAGTATTTTGGAAAAACAAATTTGGACTAATTTGATCAAATCTAAACATGTTACAAAAGGTACAATGTTGCAGTCATGAAAAACAATTTATATTATTCGATTTATATTTATGTATGAATGTAAATCATTATAAAAAGGCCTACACAAATAATATAAAATTACAAGATGCTTATTGTAAACGTAATGTGCAGCTTTTTAATGGGGCAACAAAGATATGACAGATATGAGAGAAACAAGATTTTAATAATCTTTCACGTGCACAAAACCATAATAATATGAAACGCTTCAAAACATAAATAAAATACAAATATAAATGAATTAATTCAAGAATATCTAATTAATAATCAATGTAAAATAATTGTAATTTAAAATGATAAAATAATATACAACGCAATAAAATAAATTACGTTTATTTGTTAAAAATATTCTTAAGTGAATTTACTTTTATTTTTTAATTAATAAAGAAATAAAGATGTAATTAAATTAATTTAAGAATAATTAATAATCTATGTTAAATAATTTATTTTAATTTACAATAATAAACAAAATTATTTTATTATATTTAAATGAAATGAAATAAAATAATTCAATATTTTTATATTAATTTAATTACTTATTTTATTTTAGCAATGTATTTTTAGGGTGTGTGAACTTTAACAGAATATTTTTCGAGAAATGTTTTCAGAGCTCAATGCGTTTCTTTTCTTCTCTAGTGTGCCGTATATCGAGTGCATCGCTTCTCAAACAAGAACAAATGTAGGGCGGGGCTTGATTGAGTGTGTGGGGAATTGATTGGATGGTTGTGGTTTGCTATTGGTGGATCTCATGTGAGTGACAGGTGGCCCCGCCCTCGTCATCAGAGAAGAGATTAATAGGAATATGAATGATGAGTTTGGATTTCAATAACATCCACTGCATTATGTATTTATTCTTCCCTCTTTTCAGTGGTGAACACATTCGCCTCTCTGGTCCAAAATAAAACACACCCCATTACTGATAAACATCTGCTGACAATCACATGCAATTTTAATATGTTAAAAAAACTCTCAAACTTATGGCAATCTCTTGGAATATCAGATTTATTGGATTTTGGGAGAAACTGAGATACGACAGCATGTGGAATCAGTCAGATTTCATAAGCAGTGATTTGATTATCATGCTGGGTTTGTTTTTCTGCAATAACATGACAATGTAAATGAAATGAAATCTGGTGTAATGTGATTGTGTGTGTGTTCAGGTTGGGAAAGCCAGCTTCTGGAAACAGGTTTCCTGGGGATCTTCCTGTGTCCGCTGTGGAGTCTGGCACAGATGCCGCGCCGCTGCCCGCCTTCGCTCATCTGCATCTGGACCTTCCGCTGGCTCATCGTGCGCATCATGCTGGGTGCGGTCAGTACGCTTACATGCACATTTCCCTCCACACCTCCAGTCATGCATGGAAAAAAAAAAGTGCAATGCCGTCAGACGACTTCTGTCTGGGTTTTTTATGGCTTGTGCGACTGGCCCATAACTATTGTCTGCCAGAGGACGGAGGTTGCCATGTAGATGAAAATGTTTTTCCAATTAGCCCCGTGAATGAGGAGGAATGGGGAAGGCGAGCTGCACGTTCGGTTAAACGAGGCCAGGAATATAATTGCCTTTAAGTGCTTACAACTGTAAAAACCCTGCAGCCGTTTCCCCTCAGACTCACGAGGAATAAAACACGCCTCGCAGCAAACGCTGGCTTTAATCGTGTGCTAATGATTATCACTCATCTCCGTCCAGTGTTGATGATGAGATGTGTGGCTTTGTCCATTAGCAAGACATCTATTCATTAATATGAAGTGGATTTAAGCTTTATTTGCAGGCTTTACCAGGTCAAAAATTAAGATTAAGTCTCTTCTGAAATATTATTAGAATTTAAAACAGATGTTTTCTATGTGAATGTATAGAAAAATGTAATTTATTCCTGTGATCAAAGCTGAATTTGTTTTATTAAAAATACAGTAAAAATAGTGGAATATCATTACAGTTTAAAACAGCTGTTTTTATGTGAATATATATGTGTGTGTATATATATATATATATATATATATATATATATATATATATATATATATATATATATATATATATATATATATATATATATACAGTGAGGAAAATAAGTATTTGAACATCCTGCTATTTTGCAAGTTCTCCCACTTGGAAATCATGGAGGGTCTGAAATTGTCATCGTAGGTGCATGTCCACTGTGAGAGACATAATCTAAAAAAAAAAATCCAGAAATCACAATGTATGATTTTTTAACTATTTATTTGTATGATACAGCTGCAAATAACTATTTGAACACCTGAGAAAATCAATGTTAATATTTGGTACAGTAGCCTTTGTTTGCAATTACAGAGGTCAAAGGTTTCCTGTAGTTTTTCAGCAGGTTTGCACTGCAGGAGGGATTTTGTCCCACTCCTCCACACAGATCTTCTCTAGATCAGTCAGGTTTCTGGCCTGTCGCTGAGAAACACAGAGTTTGAGCTCCTCCAAAGATTCTCTATTGGGTTTAGGTCTGGAGACTGGCTAGGCCACGCCAGAACCTTGATATGCTTCTTACAGAGCCACTCCTTGGTTATCCTGGCTGTGTGCTTCGGGTCATTGTCATGTTGGAAGACCCAGCCTCGACCCATCTTCAATGCTCTAACTGAGGGAAGGAGGTTGTTCCCCAAAATCTGGCAATACATGGCCCCGGTCATCCTCTCCTTAAAGGTCCCCTTCTTCGTGATTCCACTGTTCAAACTGTAGTTAGTGTGTAATGTTGCTGTTAGAGCATAAATAATACCTGTAAAATTATAAAGCTCAAAGTTCAATGCCAAGTGAGATATTTTATTTAACAGAAGTTCCCTTTCAAAGCCTACAGCGAACGGCCGGCTTGGACTACATCCTGGTACTTCCTTCTTTAACTACGTCAGTAGAACAGTAGAACAGACTAACCTCCGCCCACAAGACTACGCGAAAAAAGGGGGCGTGGTCTTGTTGCTGTCCCACGTGGAGAAGAGGAAGTGTCGCGTGGAGAAGAGGAAGTGTTGCGTTTGAGTGTGTTTGTCGCCATGTCGTCGAGACGCTGTTATTTTCATCCCGGAGTCAAGTCACCTTTGTTTGGCTTTCCCAGGGACGCTGTAGAGATCATTGAGCGCATACATCTCCCGTTAAGAGGCGTGACCTTTCCACGTGCGCAAAGCTGCTGTCCAATCACAACACAGGACCGTGCTACGTTCGCTAAGCTGCGGTCAAATTGCAACACGGGAAGCGCTGGCACAATCAGAACTCGTTCCGTATTTCTGAAGGAGGGACTTCATAGAATAAAGGAACTCATCAGCCGTTTTTAGGACAGTGAAAACAGCGGTGTACAGATGAGTAAATTGTGTTAAAAATACTGTTTTTTTTTACACGCGAAACATGAACACATGTTATATTGCACACTGCAAACACAATCAAAGCTTCAAAAAACCGCGAAGAACGGGACCTTTAATACAGTGCAGTCGCCCTGTCCCATGTGCAGAAAAACACCCCCAAAGCATGATGCTACCCCCCCCCCCCCCATGCTTCACAGTAGGGATGGTGTTCTTGGGATGGTACTCATCATTCTTCTTCCTCCAAACACGTTTAGTGGAATTATGACCAAAAAGTTCTATTTTGGTCTCATCTGACCACATGACTTTCTCCCATGACTCCTCTGGATCATCCAAATGGTCATTGGCAAACTTAAGACGGGCCTTGACATGTGCTGGTTTAAGCAGGGGAACCTTCCGTGCCATGCATGATTTCAAACCATGACGTCTTAGGGTATTACCAACAGTAACCTTGGAAACGGTGGTCCCAGCTCTTTTCAGGTCATTGACCAGCTCCTCCCGTGTAGTTCTGGGCTGATTTCTCACCTTTCTTAGGATCATTGAGACCCCACGAGGTGAGATCTTGCATGGAGCCCCAGTCCGAGGGAGATTGACAGTCATGTTTAGCTTCTTCCATTTTCTAATGATTGCTCCAACAGTGGACCTTTTTTCACCAAGCTGCTTGGCAATTTCCCCGTAGCCCTTTCCAGCCTTGTGGAGGTGTACAATTTTGTCTCTAGTGTCTTTGGACAGCTCTTTGGTCTTGGCCATGTTAGTAGTTGGATTCTTACTGATTGTATGGGGTGGACAGGTGTCTTTATGCAGCTAACAAACTCAAAAAGCTGAATTTATTTGATTAAATAGTGGAATAATTTTCTAATTTAAAATAGCTGTTTTTTATGTGAATATATGTTAAAATGTAATTTATCCCTGTGATCAAAACTGAATTTATTTGATCAAAAATACAGTAAAAATTGTGGAATATCATTACAGCTTAAAACAGCTGTTTTTATGTGAATATATATATATATATATAGTAAAATCTAATTTATTCCTGTGATCAAAGCTGAATTTATTTGATCAAAAATACAGTAAAAATTCTGAAATATTATTATTACAATTTAAAATTGACAGTAAAAGTGACAGTAAAGACTTTATAATGTTACAAAAGATTATATTTCAAATAAATGCTTTATATTCATCAAAGAATCATGAAAAATCAAATATATCAC
The DNA here is from genome assembly GCA_023566225.1 of Romanogobio albipinnatus. NCBI lineage: Eukaryota > Metazoa > Chordata > Actinopteri > Cypriniformes > Gobionidae > Romanogobio > Romanogobio albipinnatus. Next base: position 47,972,730 of record CM042257.1, on the reverse strand, counting down.
AGTTTTCAACACTGATAATAATCATAAATGTGTGTTGATCATCAAATCCTCATATGAGAGTGATTTGTGAAGGATCATGTGACATTTATAATTTTTTACTGTATTTTAAATCAAATAAAAGCCTTGGTGAGCTGAAGAGACTCTTTGACAAACATAAAAACAATCTTAATTATTGCAATATTTTGCCCGGTTGTGTATTTGCTGGATCCTCTTAGCTTTAAAACATCTGTGGAGGTCAGTTACACAAAGCTCTCATTGGCCGAGTTCTTCTTCCTCTGTGTTTTAACAGTGCAGTTAAATCAGACGTGTTGTGTTGAAACCTTCATTAGCACCGAGGCTTTGCTGTAATTGGCTGTGCTCGCCAAATGACCAGAAGTGTTGTTCAGCGTTTCACGAGTTGCTCTCTCTTCCGAGAAGCAGTGAAGGAAACGCCAGCGGTTTATGAAGTCTACTCAAGGTCTCCGCTAGGATCCGTGGCCAAGCTGTCGTTCACCATCATTTCTTTCTCTCAGCGAGGGAGGTTTTTCAGCACACATCAAAGCTCTCCAAAGCCTTCAGACTCCAGGCCTGGGTTTCTGACTGGACTCGCGGTTCGCACCATTCCCTCGGCTACACACATTTATTATCTGTTGGAGAGTTATTTTCGATGTCAGGAGAGAGTTGCTTCGTGTTTGTCGGGAATCTTTCACTTAGCGACTGAAGTTCACACATTCCACCAGGAGTCAAACCGCTCGTGTTGAAGCCTTCTCAAGCGTCCCCTCCATCTGTTCATATTCTTAAGCGTTTGCTGCAGACATGGATCAGAATGCAGTAAATAAATGGACCGTACGGCTGATAGTGCAGTAAAATAGCCCAGATAATCTGGAGCAGATCAGGATGACATTATTAGAGATTCGATCTCTCATTACTCCAGAGTTGCCTTTACTTTTAATATAATCAGATGTTCTTAAATTCATTTAACTACATGTTTTTTTTTTTTTTTAAATTAAATTATCAATACAATAAAATAATATAAAAAATGTTTTAATTTAAAATTAAATAAAGATGTATTTTAACAATATCTAATTAATAATCTATCTAACATAATTTAATTTAGTTTAAAATGAAGTAATAAAATAAAAACCACACAAAACAATTAAATTAATTAATGTTATTGTATTATTTTTTTATATTTTATTTTTAAATTAAATTAAATTCAAATAAAATATATATTTTGAAATTAAATTAAAATAGTATCAGGAATAATGGAATAGTAAAAAATAAATAAAAAGTAATAAAGTAATAAAATAAAAAATAATAAAATAAAGATGTAATTAAATTAACTTTAAAAATATCTAATTTATCATTTATCAAGAATAATTATAAAATAAAACAGCACAATAAATTTTTTTTTAAATTGTATTAATTTATTTTAGATAGATTATTAATTAGATATTTTAAACTAATTTGATTAAATTGGTATTTTATTTTTATTTATTTAACCAATGTGTGAATTATGTAATTTTTTTTCTCAATCCGCTTCAAGCCGAAATGTTTTTTTTTAGCATCCCTAATTCACCAAATTTCAATCATCTTCAAGATATAGCTCACTCAGAAATGAAAATGTCCTCGTGTTGTTCCTAACCTGCGGGACTTTCTTTCACAACACAAAAGAAGAAATTTGATGAACATTTGATTTGGTCTCCATTGACATCCATTGAACCTAAACACTTTTCTCAAAATATCTTCTAAGTCCATTTTAATAAAGAATAAACTGTCAGCACTAAAAATAAAAACAGAAAAATAGTTAGTCTTTACTCTCACTTTTCAGTAATTATTTCCTAAAGAATAATAAAACCTTCCAGAAGTCAAATGGCTCGTGAATGGAGTTTCACATTTTTACGGTTTAGTCATTCTAAAACTAACTTTATTATTAAATGGAGCACACATTTATTCCTTTGCAGATTATATTATGGTCTGAGTGAACTTTTTGGATTGCACTTAAAGGGGTGGTAAAACACATTCTTTCGAAGGCTTGATTGTGTTTGTGGGGTGCACTGTAACGTGTTCATGCTTCGTTTTTAAAAAATTGCATTATTTTTCATATATTTGACCTTTATTCTACACTGCTCTGTCCCTGCTTGTAAAAACGGTCTGGTGGTTTCCGGGTTGTATGAAGCCAGTCCCACAAAAATACGCAATGGGCTCAGATTGGTTAGCTGGCCCAGTGTGTTGTGATTGGCTAACCGCCTAGTGCACGTTTGTCGGAAACGTCCCGCCCCTTCCTTTTACCGGTAGACTGTGCTTTGGGTACAATGGCGTCAATAAAACCAAACCAATTTGAGCCCGAATCAGACCCAGACAATTTTAGTGAAGATGATCGAGCAGAACCTGTTCAGTCCTCAAGAGTAAAGACTGCGGATCTATAGTGATCGCTACTGAATGGCACCGTTACTTTTGTATTTTTAGAACGAATTGCCAAATATCTGTCGCAAGAACGAACACAAAACATTGGCTTTACAGGGAGTGCAGAATTATTAGGCAAGTCTTATTTTTGAGGATTAATTTTACAACATTAATAATTAAACAACAACCATGTTGTCAATGAACACAAAAAACTCATTAATATCAAAGCTGAATATTTTTGGAAGTGGTTTTTAGTTTTAGCTATTTTAGGGGGATATCTGTGTGTGCAGGTGACTATTACTGTGCATAATTATTAGGCAACTTAACAAAAAACAAATTTATACCCATTTCAATTATTTATTTTTACCAGTGAAACCAATATAACATCTCAACATTCACAAATATACATTTCTGACATTCAAAAACCAAACAAAAACAAATCAGTGACCAATATAGCCACCTTTCTTTGCAAGGACACTCAAAAGCCTGCCATCCATGGATTCTGTCAGTGTTTTGATCTGTTCACCATCAACATTGCGTGCAGCAGCAACCACAGCCTCCCAGACACTGTTCAGAGAGGTGTACTGTTTTCCCTCCTTGTAAATCGCACATTTGATGATGGACCACAGGTTCTCAATGGGGTTCAGATCAGGTGAACAAGGAGGCCATATCATTAGATTTTCTTCTTTTATACCCTTTCTTGCCAGTCACGCTGTGGAGTACTTGGACGCGTGTGATGGAGCATTGTCCTGCATGAAAATCATGTTTTTCTTGAAGGATGCAGACTTCTTCCTGTACCACTGCTTGAAGAAGGTGTCTTCCAGAAACTGGCAGTAGGACTGGGAGTTGAGCTTGACTCCATCCTCAACCCGAAAAGGCCCCACAAGCTCATCTTTGATGATACCAGCCCAAACCAGTACTCCACCTCCACCTTGCTGGCGTCTGAGTCGGACTGGAGCTCTCTGCCCTTTACCAATCCAGCCACGGGCCCATCCATCTGGCCCATCAAGACTCACTCTCATTTCATCAGTCCATAAAACCTTAGAAAAATCAGTCTTGAGATATTTCTTGGCCCAGTCTTGACGTTTCAGCTTGTGTGTCTTGTTCAGTGGTGGTCGACTTTCTGCCTTTCTTACCTTGGCCATGTCTCTGAGTATTGCACACCTTGTGCTTTTGGGCACTCCAGTGATGTTGCAGCTCTGAAATATGGCCAAACTGGTGGCAAGTGGCATCTTGGCAGCTGCACGCTCTAATCAAAGAATCATTTACACTAATGCCAATTTCGCTGTTGAGGTTTAAAACAGTTTGTAGCGTGAGGTGTTTGTCGGATAACGTTAAGTATGAATGAGCATTTAACAAACTGGTTTGCAGAGCCAAATGAGCGTTGTCATCGGTGTACTTCCTTGTTACAACGTACAATTAACAATACGAACTATTACAGGAAAACACATCGACGAAAAATAAATCACACTTACAGGTTGTGGCCCGTAAACAGCTTCTGTTTTTAAATCCATCTTTCAGGACAAGCCGTTGTGCGAATCCTGCATTGAACTGGTGCAGATTGTGGAAGCTTTCCTCTGTGAGATGTGCAGCGGGAGCCCGTCTCACACTGGCAGTGTGTGTCTTGCGCAGCTGAACCGCGGCTCGTGTGTTGCAAATACAGACGAATATTGTCCATTATGTCACATTTTCCGGTCTTCTTCTCTGACCCCTGTCTGTCTCGTGCTTTGATTTATGATGGGCAGCATATATCTGCTGCAAATGCAACCTGTTCCCCTCTGTCTCATACACACATGCATATAACATGTTGTATGTTAAACGCACTGCAGCACTCAACCCGTCCCTAGGAAGGCTGAACAAAGTGGACCTGCAATCCGGATGAGAATAACAGCGTTTCGTCGGCATTGGCAACAACACTCCAGCCTACTAACTAGCCTATCACAACAACTCTTCCCCGCGGCGATACAAAATGGCCTCGCCCCTCTTATTTCATATTCTCGGAGGAGGGGTTTATGTAAATATTGGGGCTGGTGATGTCAGAGACTCTGATTTCTTTAAAAGCAAATATTTCCCTTTGCTTTGAACGTTGTAACTTTGCAGATGTTGTTTATGCTCAAACAGCAACATTACACACTAGCTAAAGTTAGAAAAGTGAAATCGTGGTTTACCACCCCTTTAACTATTAAATAACCTCAAATATTTTTTTTGCATATACTATTTTTCCTTATTGGAAATGAGATCTGCGGTGGTTTATATCGATGAGTAGGAAGCATTAGCCGTGTTCTTCTGGTCTGTAGAGGTGTTTGACATTCCCACAAATACCCTTAAAGGTCCCGTTCTTCGTGATCCCATTGTTCAAACTTTAGTTAGTGTGTAATGTTGCTGTTAGAGCATAAATAATACCTGTAAAATTATAAAGCTCAAAGTTCAATGCCAAGCAAGATATTTTATTTAACAGAAGTTCCCTTTCAAAGCCTACAGCGAACGGCCGGCTTGGACTACATCCTGGTACTTCCTTCATAAATGACGTCAGTAGAACAGACTAACCTCCGCCCACAAGAATACGCGAAAAAGGGGGCGTGGTCTTGTTGCTGTCCCACGTGGAGAAGAGGACGTGTCGCGTGGAGAAAAGGAAGTGTTGCGTTTGAGTGTGTTTGTCGCCATGTCGTCGAGACGCTGTTATTTTCATCCCGGAGTCAAATCACCTTTGTTTGGCTTTCCCAGGGACGCTGTAGAGATCATTGAGCGCATATATCTCCCGTTAAGAGGCGGGACCTTTCCACGTTTGCTAAGATGCGGTCAAATCACAACACGGGAACCGCTGGCACAATCAGAATCACAATCAATCGTTACGTATTTCTGAAGGAGGGACTTCATAGAATAAAGGAAGTCATCAGCCGTTTTCAGGACAGTGAGAACAGCGGTGTACAGATGAGTAAATTGTGTGAAAAATACTGTGTTTTTTTTACACGCGAAACATGAACACATGTTATATTGCACACTGTAAACACAATCAAAGCTTCAAAAAAACACGAAGAACGAGACCGTTAAAGGGTCTGTTCAACAAAACATGAATATTCTGACAATAATTCCTCTCCCTCATGTCAGACCTTTGTTCATCTTCAGACACAGATGAAGATATTTCTGATGAGATCCGAGAGCTCTCTGACCCCTCCATAGACAGCAACTTTCAAGGTCCAGAAAGGAAGTAAAGACATCATCATGTGACTCCAGAGGTTCAGCCTTAATGTGATGAAGAGATGAGAATACTTTAGTGCGCAAAAACACACACAAATACTCACTTTGTTGGGCTATTCACACAGTGCAGCGCTTCCGGGTTCTAAGGCAGAACGCTGGCTCACTATTGGCCGAGCACGATCACATGATCACATGCATGCGTTATGGTGCTTATGTGAATCGTGTTGGAGAGTGACACGAAAGAGAGAGATTGTTGAATAAAGTCGTTATTTGTGTGTGTTTTTGCGCACTAAAGTATTCTCATCTCTTCATCACATTAAGGCTGAACCTCTGGAGTCACATGACTATTTTAAAGGGGTCATGACTTGAGAAATCAACTTTTCCTTGAGCTTTTGATATATAAAAGGTAATGGTAATATAAGAATATCCAAGTTTCAGAGCTGAAAACTTCCTTATCAGTCAAATAAAGCTTTTATTGACCCCAGGCCCAGCAAACGCTTGATCTGTGAATTTGCGTGAAAACCTGTGATGTCAGAGAGCAGTGAAACACCGCCTCAACAGAAGAAGGACGCCTAGTTCTGCAGCCCCGCCCTCCGACTCGCTCATGACATGTGATAGGTCAATAACAGGAGCTAAACACGCCGCTGAAGATTACACAATAGTGTAAAGAACATAAGCTTCCTTCAGACTCCAATATTAGGAATGCAGTTGAACTTTATGTTTAATGAAGATCCCGCTCACGTGGGGAAGACATTGAGCGTTTGTTCGCTTCATTTCTCCGCGGATCCATTTGTAAAGACACTGGATTTGCAGACAGAATGAGATTAAAAACGATGCTGATCCTTCTCTATTGATCCGACTGGAACTGGGGCTGGGTGATAAAACGATAACGATATGTATCGCGATAGACACATAATCGATATCAATAAAAACTGCGTTCGATAAAACCTTCAATAATTGTTTTTCTTCGTCGGAAGAAACCAGAGGTTGCGAAGCATGTTTGGTTGCATGAACGGAGTGACAGGCTAAAAGCCAATCATGTAACAGTATCATGTCTGGTTGCGCCATATCGTTGTCTCGTGTTGGACTCTTCAGTAACAGAACCGGCGTGGAGTGATAAGTGGAAAATCTCACTACAGTGGCTCTACAATAATTTTACAAAGCGACGACAATAGTTTTTGTGCGCAAAAAAAAAATCAAAATAACGACTTTATTCAACACGAACTTTGGCCTCTGCCGTGAAGTCATGAAGTACATGACGCATGCGCGAGAATATGACGCAGAACCGGCGTTCGGACACGTGACCCAGAAGCGAGGAGGAGATTTGTTTACAATGAGCAGAGGAAGACGCGGCGTATCTAAGCTGTTGAATTCTACATTGATCGTGCTTTAGGTCTCGGCGTAGTGCTCAAAATGGGACTAAAGTGTGCATTTCATGGATTCCCGAACGCCGGCGCTACGTCATATTCTCGCGCATGCGTCATGTCAACAAATGCACGTGCGATGCATCCCCTGATGTAGGATGACAGAGTTTACGACAGTAGTAGAGGACAATACTGTTTCCCAACTGTAGGGGGACCCCGAGAGCAAAACCTACCTAGTGCTGCTTTAATGAATTAAACAGACAGGGCAAAAACATCTGATATTTCAAGAGATCTGTGCATTAGTGTGAATGCCCCGCTGTCTATGATGATGTCATCATTAATAATCAAACAACAGTAAAGCTGAGAAAGAGAAAGATCACTCCCAGTTCAGACACTCTTAAATACTGAAAGCACTCTTTGTTCATTGCTTGTAATATGTTTTTTTGTTCCTCTTTATGATTTACTAGCTTATGTTTTGCAGCTATATTAGTTTATATATTTAAAATTATTAACATGCAATTGTTTTAATTAAAATGTTATAATGTGTAGTTATTTAAAAAAGCTTATTACATATTTCATAATAAAAAACATTTTAATGTTTAATTTTATGTTTTGGAATCGGATCGTGAGGTACCAATTCAAGATTTCCACCATTACTATACAATGATGTATTGTTGAATAATACAGAAGATAGATCGCATATTAAATCGCAATATTGGTTAAAAAAAATCACAATTTGATTTTTTTTCCAAAATCGTTCAGCCCTACATGTGACTGCGGTTTCGTGTCTGGTTGGTTAGTTTCTCCAACTATGCGTCATACTATGGTAGTTAAGCAGCGAGTCTGATCGTTGGACGTACGGGAAATGTGTCCCAGATCTGGTCGAGAATACATTTTAGGTGCATTTGGTTATTATTTTTCATGCACGGATTACATAAAACACATTTAGGACGAGACATTCAGCTTTGCTTTGGTTAAAGCCGAGTGCCTCCTGTTTCAGATCTGTGTGTGTGTGTGTGTGTGTGTGTTTGTCATTTCCTCTTTTGGATGGTTGGCAGGAGCTCCTGGCGTTCCTCAAGGCTGTGTCAGGCCTGGGCAAGAGCAGCTCTCTCTGGCTTCTCCGTCTCCTGTCAGCCTAACTTTTACAGAAGTGAATGAGTTTTTAATTGGGCTGTAAGCAAGCGCCCATCTGATAGCTCGAGTCTGGTCAGACTCATGTCTCGCGCACCTGTGTGCTTTGGTTTTGTTCAGTAATATCGCGCTCATGCATGACTGACACTAATCACCTAGAGATTATTTGGTCGAAATTGAAATGGGACGGAACTGGCCTTGCCGTTACCTGTGGCTCCTGTGGGCAAGGTTATTATAGTTCTGCATTTTTTATTTTTATTTCGTTTTGACTTTTTGTTTTCAAATTCAGTTTAGTTTTTATTCATATTTAAAGTGGGTTTGCTAGTTTAGTTTTTATTTTTTGAAAATGCTTAGTTTTAGTGTTAGTTTTAGTCTTCTTTTGTAATTTGGGTTATTTGTCAGGAGCAAGATTTAAAAAGGTCAGAAAAAGTATTGCAGAGCTGCCAACTTTTCGAAAAATCTTGGAGTGAGATTTGGTGGGGCCAACCAAAATTTTGTCGCCATACAAAGCAAATTTTTTTGGCCTCATTCAGCATAATATATATATATATATACATTTACATTTATGCATTTAGCAGACGCTTTTATCCTTACAACTTGGGGGTACATGAAGCGATTGGTCATGAAGAGTCGAGAAGCGCAATAAGAGCCTGAAATCCTGAGAGCGTGTACATTGCTCAGTGTAGCACAGGCTAGAGTAGGGAGGGAAGAAGGAAGAGAAAGAGGAAAGGAAAGTGTTTTTTTATTTATTATGAGGTTAAGTGCTCACGGAAGAGCTGAGTTTTAAGTTGACTTTTGAATGATGTCAATGATTCTGCGTTTCGGATGGCGTTGGGAAGATCGTTCCACCAGCTGGGAACGTTGAATGAAAATGTTCTGGAAAGGGATTTTTTCCCCCTCTGTGATGGGACCACAAGCCGTCGTTCCTTTGCTGAGCGAAGGCTTCTGGTGGGGGTGTGGATTTGTAGAATGGGGTCAAAGTAAGCAGGAGCTGAGCGCGTGGTGGCTCTGTGTGCAAGCGCCAGCGCCTTAAACTTGATGCGAGCAGCGAGTGGTAGCCAGTGCAGGAGATGAAGAGAGGTGTGGGTCCTTTTGGGCTCGTTGAAGACAAGACGTGCTGCTGCGTTCTGGATCATTCGAAGTGATTGGATCGCACAAGAGGGGAGTCCAACCAGAAGCGCATTACAGTAGTCAAGTCTAGAAATAGCCAGGGCCTGGACAAGAAGCTGTGTTGCGTGCTCTGTTAGGAACGGTCTAATCTTCCTGATGTTGTGGAGCGCAAACCGGCATGAGCGAGCTGTCTTAGAAATGTGTTCTCTGAAGGACAGCTGGTCATCAAATGTTACTCCAAGATTTCTGACTGACTTTGATGGGGAAATCAAGGATGTACCTAACTGGATGGTGAAGTCATGTTGTATGGTGGGACTGGCGGGGAAGATGAGAAACTCAGTCTTTGCCAGGTTGAGCTGCAGGTGATGTTTTCTCATCCATGCAGAGATGTCAGCCAGACAGCTGGAGATTCGTGCAGCTACTGTGGGGTCGTCTGGGTGAAATGAAAGGTAGAGCTGAGTGTCATCAGCATAGCAGTGGTATGAGAAGCCATGTGCCTGAATGATGGGTCCCAATGAAGTAGTGTAGATGGAGAAGAGGAGAGGACCAAGCACTGAGCCCTGGGGAACCCCAGTGGTCAGTTGATGTGCTTGGGATTCCTCCCAAGCACATCAACTGTGTGTGTGTGTGTAGTGCGACCAAAAGCTCCATTCCGCTTTGGGTTCTGACGAGAACGAGCCTAACAGACGGAGCGCATAGAATAGGAACGCAATAATTCTGACTAAAATATACATGTTTCTAAAATATTTGTTGTTGAACAGTAAACCAAAATTTTGTCGCCATACAAAGCAAATTTTTTTTGGCCTCATTCAGCATAATATATATATATATATACACACACACACACACACACACACACACACACACACACACACACACACACACACACACACACACACACACACACACACACACACACACACACACACACACACACACACACACACACACACACACACACACACTCCAGTGGTTCACCACAGAAAACATTCTCTCTGCATCAGCATTTTAATGGGGTAGTATTGTTTTTTTGTTGTTGATTTCTTTGTCTATTAAGACAAAATGCATCTATAAGACACAATTTTAAAGCACTATGTAGTAGAGGCATGATTTTGTTTAAATAGAACTACTTTAACTTACAAGCTACTTGTAAGTTAAACTAGTTAAGTTACATTCAAGCTACCCTTTTGAAAAAATAGCTAAGTTACTATCAAAAAGCATTTTTACAATGGCATTGATACAAATAACTGAACAATTGTTAATGAAGAATGATATAATATTTGGGGTTTCAAGCAACATAATGCAATGTAATTATGATTTCAGAGAGAATGGGGTGAATTCAGGGTTATTGGGACACTTTTTTCCCAGTCATTTCAATGGCAAAAACTGTCAGAATCATTCGATTTTGTAAACCCAATACTTTTTTGGTTGAATAGTTGAATCTGTACTTATTTTAAAGCTACACTGTGTAACTTTTTTAGTTTATTCTTAGCTAAAAACACTTAGTTCTTTCAAAAATATATGTGCTCATTAATGTATATTTACTTCTTTCAAGTAATAAAGTATTCTCGTAAGTTTATAATATGCCATTGAAAATACATACGGGTAAGGGGTTCGAATGGGGGTCGCCATGTTGCCCCTCCATCTTGAAAGTACATTAGCCAAAGAGGGACATACCCGTAAATTCAAGCTTCGCCTTTCGCGTTTTAACACTCGATGGCACCGTGTCGAATGTGAAGAGGGGGATTGCTTGAGACTGCTACAATGTAAACTTTGCCTTACGCTAGTGATGTCGTACAATATACAGAATAACGATAGCACTGATTAAAGTTACTTTACTAAGATTAGCTTGCATTCGTCTGGGAACCTGATAGCTGATGTTAGCAATGAAATGGTAAATAAATTACGAAAACGTAAAACTAATATTCATTTTACATTCATTTTACATAGATGTCATAACCTACATGTTAACTGACAAATTAAATAACTGCAAATTATGATAGTTTTCTAAAGTAACCTCATCACTTGAAGGAACACTAATGGACGAGGTCGAACTGGAAGCCATGTTAATCTTGGACTAAATCGGCCACCGTAGGAGTTAAAACCAAATCGGAATTGGGAGGAACAGAAACTAATATTTACTGGATGGTCATATACCCTTTCACCGCTAGATGGGGGAAAATATCACACAGTGTAGCTTTAATAATAGTTTTATTTCACATCCTGCCCACTGATGTCCTAAAAGCAATGATGATGTTGAAATACAATGAATGTAATAGGCTATGCAATACATTGTGCAAAAAGGGGGTTTATGTGGTTAATAATTTTGTTTTTAAATTCACTAAACTAAAAATTATAATAAAAACAAAAGCATATGAGAATACTTGATTACCCTATAATGGTCACTTTCATAAAAATATATTTACTTGTGGGTTTACAATTCCACATATATTTACAATTTACAATATATTTACAATTTTAATATTTACAAATACACATATGTTTACAATTCCACGTGTGTGTGTGTGTGTGTGTATGTATGTATGTATGTATATATATATATATTATGCTGAATGAGGCCAAAAAAATTTGCTTTGTATGGCGACAAAATTTTGGTTTACTGTTCAACAACAAATATTTTAGAAATATGTATATTTTAGTCAGAATTATTGCGTTCCTATTCTATGCGCTCCGTCTGTTAGGCTCGTTCTCGTCAGAACCCAAAGCGGAATGGAGCTTTTGGCGCACTACGCCGTATTTATTTGCACATTTATCTTGAACCCCCTCACTGAAAGCATAACTACTGTAGTCGATAACGAGTAGCTGGTAACGGGTAGATCTATAAACTCATCTTTCAGGCATTTGACCGACCAGGTTGACACTTCAGCGCGAGAAATCGGGGGTGTGGCTTGTGAAACCAATCAAATGCGTGTGTCTCACGGCCAATGCGTGAGAGTTGGCAGCTCTGGTATTGTGTAATAATAACTCAACAAAAACATCATACAATTTTAGAAAATATTAATTCTAAAATAAAACCAGTGCATAAAATGTACATATGGCCACAAACATGTAAACAGTCTCAACACTAAAATGTGTGTGTGACGTGTGCCAGTAAAAAACCTAAAGAGCCAACAGACTAAAGAAGACACATGAACCGCATGGATTCAACACATTTTTATCTAAATTGAGCTAAACCTATACAAATGCCACAGCTGTACACTTCTCACACCCTATACTAAATGTACCCTATACAATAGCCTACTCATCTGCCTACTCATCTGACACACACACACACACACACACACACACACACACACACACACACACACACACACACACACACACACACACACACTCACATCTGGACTGAAGCAACAAACATTCAGTGTAAGAGTAAACAAATGACATAACATTATTTAATATTTGAATCACAGCTTATATAGTGTTTAACATGTTTATAGCATTTTTAGCCCATTCTTAACACACTGCTAGCATTACTTAGCATATTGCTAGCATGTTTCAAGCATTAATTACACATTGCTAGCATGTTTTAGCATGTTGCTCTAATGATTTATCACGTGCTAGCATGCAACTTGAATGAATTAGCACACATTCATAACATATTTAAACATGATGCTAGCATGATTTAGCATATTGTTAACATGTTTCAAGCATGAATTAACACATTGCTAGCATGTTTTAGCATGTTGCTCTAATGATTTATCACGTGCTAACATTCAACTTGCATGAATTAGCACACATTCATAACATATATAAACATACTGATAGCATGATTTAGCATATTGTTAACATGTTTCAAGCATGATTTAGCAAATTGCTACCATGTTTTCGCATGTTGCTCTAATGATTTATCACATGCTAACATTCAACTTGCATGAATTAGCACACATTCATAACATATATAAACATGCTGCTAGCATGATTTAACATATTGCTAGCATGTTTCAAGCATGATTTAGCAAATTGCTACCATGTTTTAGCATGTTGCTCTAATGATTTATCACATGCTAACATTCAACTTGCATGAATTAGCACACATTCATAACATATTTAAACATGATGCTAACATGATTTAGCATATTGTTAACATGTTTCAAGCATGAATTAACACATTGCTAGCATGTTTTAGCATGTTGCTCTAATGATTTATCACGTGCTAACATTCAACTTGCATGAATTAGCACACATTTATAACATATTTAAACATGATGCTAACATGATTTAACATATTGCTAGCATGTTTCAAGCATGATTTAGCAAATTGCTAGCATGTTTTAAAATGTTGCTCTAATGATTTATCACGTGCTAGCATATAACTTGCATGAATTAGCACACATTCATAACATATTTAAACATGATGCTAACATGATTTAGCATTTTGTTAGCAAATGCTAAACATGGATTAAAAATGTATAGCATGTTGTTGACATGATTTAACACATTTGTAGCATGATTTAGCATTTTGTTAGCATATTTCTTAGCACGTTGTTAACATTTTGCTAGCATTTTCTTTACATGATTTAACTTGTTGCTAGTATGTTTTAGCCTTCAGGTTTCTAGCCTGAGTTAGCACATTGCTAGCATATTGTTACAGATCTAGCATGTTTTAACATCAATTAGCACATTGATGTTAAAACATGAATGTCCTCACTGTTAGCATGTTTAACATGTTGCTTTGCTAGCATTTTCTTTACATGATTTAACTTGTTGCTAGTATGTTTTAGCCTTCAGGTTTCTAGCCTGAGTTAGCACATTGCTAGCATATTGTTACAGATCTAGCATGTTTTTAACATCAATTAGCACATTGATGTTATAACATGAATGTCCTCACTGTTAGCATGTTTAACATGTTGCTAACATGATTTAGCACAATGCTACCACGATTCTAACATGAAATAGCAAATTGCTACCACATTTCTATGACGATTTAGCACATTGCTAAATATAACATGTTTACCTAATTCTTAACATGTTGCTAGCATGATTTAGCCCATTCTTAACATACTGCTAGCATGACTTAGCATATTGCTAGCATGTTTTGCTATTATGATTTAGCACATTGATAACACGTTTCTAGCATGATTTACAACATGTTAACATGTTATACAACATTGCATCTCCAAATTGGATATTTTAATCCAAAAACTTACATATTGTGCCTTTAACCCACATAGATCTTTCTCTGGAACAAGTCATAGATTAATAAGAGTAAATATTGCCTGTTTGATGCCCTAAATTAATTATATATCCATGTTTAACCAAGAGATTTCTAAGCACAGATGAGCTAAAATAAAGTGTACATGCCTGTTGCATGTTATAAATGTCCGAATAAACGACTGATTCCCTTATGATTTGGGTCTATTGACCGTATTAAAGTGATTTAATCTTCTAGTTTATGTGTAATTTAGATGGCATGGATTGCAGTCATTAAAGCGGGGTGAGAGTTGGACGTCTGCGCCGGACGCTCTTAATGCTGGCTTTATTTATTGGCCAGCTGATCGGTGGGAGTCAGTCATTTTCACATTAGTGCAGTCGCATTTTAGGAAGCTAATACTCATTCCAGCGTTCCTTATTACATTACCCTTAATGACATAAATGCAAGAATGCACTTGATAAGCAGCGAGAGTTACTGATGCAGTGGTTTCTGCTCCTGGGATGTGAGCGCTTGAGAATGATGTGGATGAGCTGGCGCGGAGAGATCGGATCACCGCGGGTTAAGAGAAACAGCTGTCAGTGGTTACAGTGTTTAAAACACGGGGAGCCGGTTCTTAAAGGGACGGTTCAGACAAAATGAAAAGTTGTTTTTTATACTCTCATGTTGTTCTAAACCTGTATAAAAGTCATTTATCCTGATTAGCCTGACCTAAAAACAACCATTCAGTGTCAGTAGAATAAACCTCATTAATTTACATCACAAGCATCAGAATTTCATCACTTTCTGTCCATATAAATATCAGCATCTGCACCAAATTACATATTTATCTCAGTCTCTGAATCAAATTGAGCTCCATATTCTCACTATATCAGACTATATGAGCCATAACATTGTAATATGTCGGGCTAATACATGCTAATTAGTGCTAACAATGTGTTAAAACATATCAGCAAACATGCCAAAACTTGATAGCAAAATGCTAATTCTGGTTAGCATAATGTATGCTATCAAAATGCTACATCATAGCATGCTAATTCATATTAACATGTTAATCCATGCTAGCAAAATGTGCTATGGTAAAATATGTTAGCAAACATGCTAACAATGTGTTAAATCATGTCAGTTAACATGCCAAAACATGATAGCAAAATGCTAATTCTGGTTATTGCAATGTGCTAGCAACATGCTAATTCATATTAACAACATGTTAAAACATATCAGCAAACATGCCAAAACTTGATAGCAAAATGCTAATTCTGGTTAGCATAATGTATGCTATCAAAATGCTACATCATAGCATTTGCAAAGTGCTAACAACATGCTAATTCATATTAACATGTTAATCAATGCTAGCAAAATGTGCTATGGTAAAATATGTTAGCAAACATGCTAACAATGTGTTAAATCATGTCAGTTAACAACATTATTCATGTTAACAATCTGTTAAAACCTGTTTATTCATGCTAGCAAAGTGTTAAATCATGCTAATTCATATTAACATGTTAAAACATGCTAATCAATGTTAGCAATGTGCTATGGTAAAACATGATAGCAACATGCTAACTAATGCTAACAATGTGTTAAATCATGTCAGCAAACATGCCAAAACTTGATAGTAAAATGCTAATTCTGGTTAGCATAATGTATGCTATCAAAATGCTACATCATAGCATTTGCAAAGTGCTAACAACATGCTAATTCATATTAACATGTTAATCAATGCTAGCAAAATGTGCTATGGTAAAATATGTTAGCAAACATGCTAACAATGTGTTAAATCATGTCAGTTAACAACATTTTTCATGTTAATTCATGCTAGCAAAGTGTTAAATCATGCTAACAAAATGCTAATTCATATTAACATGTTAATCAATGCTAGCAAAATGTGCTATGGTAAAATATGTTAACAAACATGCTAACGATGTGTTAAATCATGTCAGTTAACAACATTTTTCATGTTAATTCATGCTAGCAAAGTGTTAAATCATGCTAACAAAATGCTAATTCATATTAACATGTTAATCAATGCTAGCAAAATGTGCTATGGTAAAATATGTTAACAAACATGCTAACGATGTGTTAAATCATGTCAGTTAACAACATTATTCATGTTAACAATCTGTTAAAACCTGTTTTTTCATGCTAGCAAACTGTTAAATAATGCTAATTCATATTAACATGTTAAAACATGCTAATCAATGTTAGCTATGTGCTATGGTAAAACATTATAGCAACATGCTAACTAATGCTAACAATGTGTTAAACCATGTCAGCAAAAATGCCAAAACATGATAGCAAAATGCTAATTCTGGTTATTGCAAAGTGCTAACAACATGCTAATTCATATTAACATGTTAAAACATGCTAATCAATGCTAGCAAAATGTGCTATGGTAAAATATGTTAGCAAACATGCTAGCAAAGTGTTAAATCATGCTAGCAACATGCTAATTCATTTTAACATGTTAAAACATGCTAATCAATGTTAGCAATGTGCTATGGTAAAACATGATAGCAACATGCTAACTAATGCTAACAATGTGTTAAATCATGTCAGCAAATATGCCAAAACTTGATAGCAAAATGCTAATTCATATTAGCATAATGCATAGTATCAAAATGCTACATCATACTAACAACATGTTAACAACATTATTCATGTTAGCAATGTGTTAAAACCTGTTAATTCGTGCTAGCAAAGTGTTAATACATGCTAGCAAACATGCTAATTCTTATTAACTACATGTTAAAACATGCTAATCAATGCTAGCAATGTGTTGTTACATGTTAGCAAAATGCTAACTAATGTTAACAATGTGTTAAATCATGTCATCAAAAATGCCAAAACATAACATTCTAATTCATGTTAGCATAATGCATGCTATTAAAATGCTACATCATACTAATAACATGTTAACAACATTATTCAAGTTAGCAATATGTTAAAACCTGTTAATTAGTGCTAGCAAGGTGTTAATTTGTGCTAGCAAACATGCTTATTCATATTCACCACGTTAAAACATGCTAAACAATGTTAGCAATGTGCTATGGTAAAATATGTTAGCAAAATGCTAAGTAATGCTAAAACATGTTAACAAATTTTAAATACTGCTAACAATGTGCCAAATAATTCTAGCAATGTGTTAAAACATGCTAGCCATGTCAATTCATTTGAACAAAATGATAAATCATGTTAACAACAATGCTAAATAATGATAGCAATGTGCTAAAACATGCTAGCAATATGCTAATTCATATTGACTACATGTTAAAACAAAACATGCTAATCAATGTTGGCAATGTGCTAAGGTAAAATATGTTACCAATATGCTAATTAATGCTAAAACATGTTAACGAAATGTTAAATAATGCTAACAATGTGTTAAATCATTCTAGCAATGTGTTAAAACATGCCAGTAGTATGTTAATTACAACATTCTAATTAATGCTAAAACTTGCTAGCATGTTAAATCATGTTAACAGCATGTTAATTCTTGTTAGCAATTTATTAAATCATGATAGCAACATGCTAATTAATGCTAGCAATGTGTTAAATCATGTTAACATTCTAATTTATGTTAACAAAATTTTAAATCATGATAGCAGTGTGCTAAAACATGCTAGCAATATGCTAATTCATATTAACATGTTAAAACATGCTTATCAATGCTAACAATGTGCTTTGGTAAAACATGTTAACAACATGCTAATTAATGTTAAAACATGTTAGCATGTCAATTAATTTTAGCAAAATGATAAACCATGTTAACAACAATGCCAAATAGTGATAGCAATGTGCTAAAACATGTTAATAAAATGTTAATTGCAACATGTAAATTAATACTAAAACATGTTAACAAAATGTTAAAACATGCTGATCAATGTTAGCAATGTGCTATGGTAAAACATGTTAGCAAACATGCTAATTAATGATAAAACATGTTAACGGAATATTAAATAATGTTAACAATGTGCTAACTCATTCTAGCAATGTGTTAAAACATGCTATCAATATGCTAATTGCAACATGCTACTTAACAAAATGTTAAATAATGTTAACAATGTGCTAAATCATTCTAGCAATTTGTTAAAAAATGCTAGCAACATCAATTCATTTTAGCAAAATGCTAAATCATGTTAACAACAATGCTAAATCATGTTAACAACAATGCTAAATCATGTTAACAATGCTCAATCATGTTAACAATGCTAAATCATGTTAACAGCAACGCTAAATCATGTTGACAACAATGCTAAATAATGTTAAATCATGTTAACAATGCTAAATCATGTGAACAATGCTAAATCATGTTAACAAAAATGCTAAATCATGATAGCAATGTTAAATCATGTTAACAACAATGCTAAATCATGTGAACAATGCTAAATCATGTTAACAAAAATGCTAAATCATGATAGTAATGTTAAAGCATGTTAACAACAATGCTAAATCATGTGAACAATGCTAAATCATGATAGTAATGTTAAAGCATGTTAACAACAATGCTAAATCATGTGAACAATGCTAAATCAGGTAAACAATGCTAAATCATGTTAACAATGCTAAATCATGTTAACAAAAATGCTAAATCATGATAGCAATGTTAAAGCATGTTAACAACAATGCTAAATCATGTTAACAATGTTAAATCATGTTAACAACAATGCTAAATCATGATAGCAATGTTAAAGCATGTTAACAACAATGCTAAATCATGATAGCAATGTTAAATCATGTTAACAACAATGCTAAATCATGATAGCAATGTTAAAGCATGTTAACAAAAATGCTAAATCATGATAGCAATGTTAAAGCATGTTAACAAAAATGCTAAATCATGTTAACAATGTTAAATCATGTTAACAAAAATGCTAAATCATGATAGCAATGTGTTAAAACATGCTAGTAATATGTTAATTGCAACATGCTAATTAATGCTAAAACATCCTAGCAAAATGTTAAATCGTTAGCAATATGCTAATTAACGCTAGCAATGTGTTAAATCATGTTAACATTCTAATTTGTGTTAACAAAATTTTAAATCATGAGAGCAATGTGCTAAAACATGCTAGCAATATGCTAATTGCAACATGCTAATTAATGCTAAAACATGCTAACAATATGTTTAATCATGCTAGCAATGTGTCAAACATGATAGCAAAATGCTAAATAATGTTAACAATGTGCTAAATCATGCTAGCATCGTGCAGTATATACAGTAAATATCACATGAGCTCAATGCCATTGATTGTTGTGTTTTTGACTTATGATTTGTAAATATTGTCTTTCTCTGGTGTCATCAGGGTCTGATCAAGATCAGAGGTGACCGCTGCTGGACGGAGCTCACCTGCATGGACTTCCATTATGAGGTGCGAGTGTGAATCTTTCTTTTGTTTCTGCTTTTTGAAGGTTTAGTTTATTCATGTGAAGCTTTATCATAATAATCAGCTTCGTCCATAATAAATATCTTCTTAGATCTTCTATCTATTCTTAAATCAAGATACATTTACTGCAGAAGCACAATGACATGACTCACTTTTAAAAGTAGTTTAAAGAAGTTTTAAGTTTGAAGGTTTGTAGTTTTTGCTAAAAATGAGCATGTTAAAACATGCTAGCAAACAAACTAAATCATGCTAACAGAATGTTAAAACATGTTATCAAAAATAATGTGCTAATTAGCACTTTGTTAACACGATTCTACCATAAATTAGCATATCGTTAACATTTTCCTAGCATGCTTTAACATATTGCTATCATGATTTAACATGTTTTAACATTAATTAGCACATTGATAGCATGTTTTAGCATGCTGTTAGTTTGATACTACCATGAATCACCTCACTGTTAGCATGTTTAACATGCCGCTAGCATGATTTAGCCCATTCTTAACATACTGCTAGCATTACTTAGCATATTGTTAGCATGTTTCAAGCATGAATTAGCAAATTGCTAGCATGTTTTAGCATGTTGTTCTTGTGACCAATTGCTTGATTTAACATGTATACTAACATGTTTTAGCACTTTGTTAACACGATTCTACATGCCGCTAGCATGATTTAGCCCATTCTTAACATACTGCTAGCATTACTTAGCATATTGTTAGCATGTTTCAAGCATGAATTAGCAAATGGCTAGCATGTTTTAGCATGTTGTTCTTGTGACCAATTGCTTGATTTAACATGTATACTAACATGTTTTAGCACTTTGTTAACACGATTCTACCATAAATTAGCATATCGTTAACAGTTTCCTAGCATGCTTTAACATATTGCTATCATGATTGAACATGTTTTAACATTAATTAGCTCATTGATAGCATGTTTTAGCATGCTGTTAGTTTGATACTACCATGAATTACCTCACTGTTAGCATGTTTAACATGTCGCTAGCATGATTTAGCCCATTCTTAACATACTGCTAGCATTACTTAGCATATTGTTAGCATGTTTCAAGCATGAATTAGCAAATGGCTAGCATGTTTTAGCATGTTGTTCTTGTGACCAATTGCTTGATTTAACATGTATACTAACATGTTTTAGCACTTTGTTAACACGATTCTACCATAAATTAGCATATCGTTAACAGTTTCCTAGCATGCTTTAACATATTGCTATCATGATTGAACATGTTTTAACATTAATTAGCTCATTGATAGCATGTTTTAGCATGCTGTTAGTTTGATACTACCATGAATTACCTCACTGTTAGCATGTTTAACATGTCGCTAGCATGATTTAGCCCATTCTTAACATACTGCTAGCATTACTTTGCATATTGTTAGCATGTTTCAAGCATGAATAAGCAAATTGCTAGCATGTTTTAGCATGTTGTTCTTGTGACCAATTGCTTGATTTAACATGTATACTAACATGTTTTAGCACTTTGTTAACACGATTCTACCATAAATTAGCATATCGTTAACATTTTCCTAGCATGCTTTAACATATTGCTATCATGATTTAACATGTTTTAACATTAATTAGCTCATTGATAGCATGTTTTAACATGCATATGTTAATAGTATTTTTTTCTAGTGTGGATTAGCACAATGCTAGCTTGTTTAGCATTGTTAACATTTCTATAACATGATTTAGCATTTTAGCATTTTGCTATCATGATTTAACACATTGCTATCGTGTTGTTTACCCGATTTAACGTGTCTAGCATGTTTAAGTGTGTCACACACATAAGCACATTGTCATCATGCTTTAACATTTTGCTAACATGATTAAGCTTGTTTCCATCATGAATTAGCATGTTGTTAGCATTTTTTCTAGCATTATGTAGCACACATTGCAGGCATGTTTCTTCTACGAATTAGCATGTTGTTAGCATCTTTTCTAGCATGATTTAGCACACATTGCTTGCATGTTTCTACCGTTAATTAACACATTGGTAGCATTTTTTCTAACTTGATTTAGCATTATGTTAGCATTTTTTCTAGCATGATGTAGCACACATTGCTCGCATGTTTCTACCGTTAATTAACACATTGGTAGCATTTTTTCTAGCTTGATTTAGCATTTTATTAGCATTTTTTCTAGCATGATTTAACATGAATTAGCATGAATTAGCATGTTAACATTTTTTCTAGCAGGATTTAACATGGATTAGCATGATGTTAGCATTTTTTCTAGCATGATTTAGCACATTGCTCGCATGTTTCTACAATGAATTAACACATTGGTAGCATTTTTCTAGCTTGATTTAACATTTTATTAGCATTTTTTCTAGCATGATTTAGCATGAATTAGCATGTTAGCTTTTTCTAGCAGGATTTAACATGGATTAGCATGATGTTAGCATTTTTTCTAGCATGATTTACCACACATTGTGTGCGTGTTTTCTAGCACGGATTAACAAATTGCTTACATGTTTTAACATGTTCTTAACACGGATTAGCACATTGCTAGCATGATTTAGCACATTGTTAGCGTGTCTTAGGCTAGTTAATAGGTTTTATTAAAGACGGATAGATATTTGCACTGTAAAACAAGTCAAAATACTGAAGAAATGAATATTTTTTGCAGTGTGTTGATTCGGACCATGTTTCTGAGAATATAGTCATATGAATGATGTCTTATGTAACCCGTCTCAGTCTTGAGGTCTCACGCTTTGCTACCGTGCAGCTAGAAATGCTCTCTAGTGTGTGTGAATGTATTGAAATGATCTGGGCTGGTCTCAGAGGTTACATAAGAAGGTAAACGGATCTGCTGTGTTTGGGATGATTGATGTGTAAACTGAACATGGGAAGACTCAACGTTTGGCAGGTCAGTGTTGCGGCCGAACTCGGAATAACTGAGGGATAGGATTGAAGAGATTGGGTTATGTTGAAGAGAAAGGCATTATTAAAACATGTCACATGATACCTGGGCTGAATGAAGCATGAGGGAATCCTGATGGATTCTGCACCTGCTTTCCAGCCAAAATGGCACAGGAATGACTGGAAAACAACAATGTCATTGTCCCGGAGTAACGGTGTCAGAGGATTCAGGATCCGGTCGCTCCCGGTCAGCCGGGGAATCACATTATATCACAGTGGGAAAAAAGACACGGTTTCATACAATTTACCACCCCTCTAAATTGTTGTAATAAAATAAAATAAAACAGAAATTAAAAATGTATAAAATACAAAATTACTAAAAAATTTACTACAAATGAAAATACAAATAAGAACGAATTAAATTAGATCAGGGTTATTATAGTTCAATAAAATTAAATCCATGAAAAAAGTCTAAAATTAATTTAAAAAAATTAAACTAAAATAAACTTTAAAAAATTGTTTCGTTACAGCCATGAAAAAAAAAAATCGCCCCATAAAATGAAATAATATGAAGTAAAATATAAAAAACTTTAATTAAAGTTTACATTTTTACATTATTTATTTGCCAATAAACCAAAACCAAAATTAAAAATTAATAAAAAAATATAAAGAAATTATTTAAAAAAAACCAACGACTAATAAAAATGAAATTAAAAATGAAAATACAACAAAATTACAAAATGAACTAACTTTAAAAATGAAAATATAAAACAAATGAAATCCGATAAATGTTATTAACTGAAACCATAAAAAATTATGACTTTAAATAAAATAAATGGTAAAAGAAATAAAATATTAAGAAAACTTATTTTATTTCATAATTTCACATTTTTACATAGTTGAACTTACTAAAATAATTAAAACGCAAATAAAAAAAAACTAAAAACAGTTTATATATATACATATATAAAAATTCAACAAAATTAAAAAAACTTTAACTAAAATTAAAATGACAATCGAAAACATACAAATAAGTACTAATTTAATTAGATCAGGGTTATTAACTAAAACTAAAACACACATTTTCTCTATATATATTTGTAATATATAAATATATTTATATAAATATTATATAAATATAAAACAAATATAACATTTTATTTCAAGTCATTTTCATT
Source organism: Romanogobio albipinnatus (assembly GCA_023566225.1). Lineage (NCBI taxonomy): Eukaryota > Metazoa > Chordata > Actinopteri > Cypriniformes > Gobionidae > Romanogobio > Romanogobio albipinnatus. The sequence continues at coordinate 47,948,925 of CM042257.1, read as the reverse complement.
AATTCACAAATTACTAAAATTTTAAAATAAAAATGGAACATTTTAAAAAGAAGAATTAATTCAAAATATTAATAAAAGCTATAATAGCATCTTAATGATACTACGGGCCCTTTCACACCGACCTTGTTTGGGGTCTTTTCAGTTTGATCCGAATCAAAATGACCACGGTCCGGACCAAACAGCTGAAAAGAGGTCGTCTCGGTGCGGATCAAACTGAACAAAGGTTTGGTTCGTTTCTTGTGTGAAAGCATTTCCTGTATGGTTCGGACTCTCAGAACATTTACAGGAAGTTCCTGTTTTTGTTTAAATATTATAACGTTATTTTTCAATTTCGTCTCGGCTATATTGATTATGAAAAGTGTAAAGATGCGCAATATGTCAGAAGACGGGATTTTGAGTCAAGTTTCGTTTTGTAGAAAGCCTTTCTTTAAAGTGAATTTCGTTTTCTATAAATTCTATTTTAATTTTTATCAATGTTTCATCAGCCAATCGCCTGGATTTAATAAATAAGAAGCAAATACAGCAGACAATAATCATGACATGAAGGCGCCGGCGCGATCACGTCTGCTCTTGAACACATAAAATACACTGGAGACACTTTAGAAGCAAACACACTCTTCTGAACCCGCACTGAAGTCAGTGTGTGTAGGTTTGAGTAAACGGTGTGTGTGTTCTGTGTGATCACCATTGAACACGTTTCTCAGGGGATGTTGCATAACACAGTCTCGAGTGTCTCATTTTTGGCACTTCCGTGAAGAAAACAGACGTGGAGCGATGGTTAAAGTCAGTCTGAGTGTGTGTGTGTGTGTGTGTAATAAAGGCAATGAATTGTTCTGCGAGGACAATACGAGTGTGTGTGAACAGTACAATCACAGCTTTATTCAGCACTATAGGCTGATGTATGTGAAGGAAGTGTGTCAGCAGAGGTTAGTGTTGGTCAGAGAGTGTGTGCTTCATTAAGGGTTTTCCCCTCCGCTGTTTTTAAGCTCTGATGAATTCTGCTTTTATCAATGGCTTGCCGTCTGTAAGTGGATTAAACTAAGCACTTAATGGAGGAGGTTTTCCTGGTTTTACCTCCTGGTGCCACGCTGCACTCAGCAGACCGATCCCACACTGCCGACGCCATCCGATAAAGTGCTATTTTAAACTTTCCTGATTTGGTTTTCGAGTCTTGTACAACAGGTTTACATGCGTCCAAGGTCAAAAACACCCTTTCATAGAGCATACGTGACGCGAGTGTGTTCTGCTGGTGTCAGCCGGACGCAGTTCTCATGTTCACGTCCAGTGTCTCGTTGTTTAAATATCAAATGCACTGGCGCATCTGTTCACCCATGGGCATCTGGTCTGAACACCAGGTGTGATCAGGAGCATTGCTGGAGGACCTGAACACCACTGACCACTGACCAACACACACCTGCTCTAAACTCAATAGTGCAGTATTTGTGTGTTTTTTTAAATAGTGTGTTAGTGATATGAGCCTATAGGCAGTGCACAACACACACACACTCTGATTATTACACACACAGGGACATGCAGCAGCACAGGGACGCGCAGCAGCACACACACACACACACACACTGTTATTACACACACAGGGACATGCAGCAGCACACACACACACACACACGCAGGGACGCGCAGCAGCAGCAGCACACACACACACTGTTATTACACACACAGGGACGCGCAGCAGCACACACACACACAGGGACGCGCAGCAGCACACACACAAACACACACACTATTATTACACACACAGGGACACGCAGGAGCACACACACACACACACACTCTGATTATTACACACACAGGGACACGCAGCAGCACACACACACACACACACGCACACACACACTCTGATTATTACACACACAGGGACACGCAGCAGCACACACACACACACACACACTCTGATTATTACACACACAGGGACACGCAGCAGCACACACACACACACTCTGATTATTACACACACAGGGACGCGCAGCAGCACACACACAAACACACACACTATTATTACACACACAGGGACACGCAGGAGCACACACACACACACACACTCTGATTATTACACACACAGGGACATGCAGCAGCACACACACACACACACACACACTCTGATTATTACACACACAGGGACACGCAGCAGCACACACACACACACACACTCTGATTATTACACACACACAGGGACACGCAGCAGCACACACACACACACTCTGATTATTACACATACAGGGACACGCAGTAGCACACACACACACACTGATTATTACACATACAGGGACACGCAGCAGCACACACACACACTCTGATTATTACACATACAGGGACACGCAGCAGCGCACACACACACACACACACTCTGATTATTACACACACAGGGACACGCAGCAGCACACACACACACACTCTGATTATTACACACGCAGGGATGCAGCAGCACACACACACACACACACACACACACTGATTATTACACACACAGGGACACGCAGCAGCACACACACACACACACACACACACACACTCTGATTATTACACACACACAGGGACACGCAGCAGCACACACACACACACACACACACACTCACTCTCACACACACACACACACACACACACACACACACACACACACACACACACACACACTCACTCTCACACACACACACACACACACACACACACACACACACACACACACACACACACACACACACACACACTCACTCTCACACACACACACACACACACACACTCACTCTCACACACACACACACACACACACACTCTGATTATTACACACACACAGGGACACGCAGCAGCACACACACACACACACACACACACACACTCTGATTATTACACACACACAGGGACACGCAGCAGCACACACACACACACACTCTGATTATTACACACACACAGGGACACGCAGCAGCACACACACACACACACTCTGATTATTACACACACACAGGGACACGCAGTAGCACACACACACACACACACTCTGATTATTACACATACAGGGACACGCAGCAGCACACACACACACACTGATTATTACACATACAGGGACACGCAGCAGCACACACACACACTCTGATTATTACACATACAGGGACACGCAGCAGCGCACACACACACACACACACACACACACACACTCTGATTATTACACACACACTCTGATTATTACACACACAGGGACACGCAGCAGCAGCACACACACACACACACACACTCTGATTATTACACACACAGGGACACGCAGCAGCACACACACACACACAGGGACGTGCAGCAGCACACACACACACACACACACACACACAGGGACGTGCTCAGATCGGTGAAATAAGGCTCAATGTCTCTCAGAACCCTGCCTTTCCAAGAGATTCCTCTGCTCTGATTGGTCAGATGGCGCAGTGTGTTGTGATTGGTCGGAAAGCAAACGCTCATTATCTGAATCTCAGCTCGTGACACACAGTGATATGAACAGTAATGATGTTGGGTTTGACCGTATCAATCTCATCAAAGTGGATTTGCTTTAGCAGCAGAAACACGAACCAAACTCTCAGATACAACTGCAGTGTTTGAGGGCGGGGCAAAGAGACGCCGTTCAGCCAATCAAGACCGCAGACTGGCATTATGCAAATTAGTTCCATAGCTTTGCAAGAGTAAGTGAGACTGGAATGGCTGACGACTCGTTTGAGCAGTTCAGAATG